>JAWWLR010000034.1:97223469-97239382 GCA_035041075.1 Acraspis erinacei | reverse complement strand
AAAAATAAAAAAAAAAAAAAGGATAGCAATCGAAAAAAGAAAGGTTCTCTTTTATCGTCGATCTCCTCATGGCGAGGACTGGGCATCGCTATATTATTCATTGTAACAGGCACGATTTTTGTCAGAAGTTTCCGAGTCATTTTTTGATTTTTCAAACCTGGTAAAAATAAAAAAATTAAATATTGGCCCAAAACCGTCCAAAAAAATTCATACGTGTTCTTTGAGCAATTTGAAGCCGTTTTCGAAAAGCTAATAGGGGAAAAAAGTTCAAAACCAGGATTTTGAAAACTTCAGTCATTCGGACTGCGATTTTTGGCGGTAGTATGTTTATGCAAATACAGGAAGGATAAAAAAATTAATTAAAGATCTAAAATTATACAAAAATTAAATCTTTTTTTTTAAACACAAAAACAATAAACTTATTGACTCACAATTTTTTTATACCAAATTTACCATGTATTACCGTTATATTCTCTATTCTTATAGTCACTAAACTCGAGATACTTTTCACACATTTTTTCTAAGAGCTGGAAAATCACTTTATCTTTCGAATCGTGAAGTGAAAGAATGTATACAAACTTCACATAAGAAGCAATTTAAAAAATTCTCAGAGAGGAAAATATAGCATACAGTTATTATACGTATAAAGCATACCATTCTTCTTTTGTTGTATGCAATTTTACTAGAATTTTAATACGTAGAGGAAGCCGCGTAACAAATATGAAATGTTACTTTTTGTCACAGGGATAATGTATTAAACGAATACAGATTTTTTTAAAGTTCCAACTCCTCTGAATTTTCCTAAAAAATACAAGGCTTTCAAAGCATATAATTTTTTAACAAAACAAGGTTGTTAAACGTGAAGAAAAAGCTCTTAAGTTGTTTGGAAGCACTTGAGAAAATCTACTCGAGAATTTTTTTCACACACTTATAACGCTATCCTTCTTATTTACATTCACTTTAAGCTTTAAATGTTTTTTGCAACTTGTGGACTGGCTGAATGATATGTGGTTGGAGCTTTGATTAAATAGCAGCCTCGTTTCTTTTTTGTTCTTCTTCTTCAGACTTGGTTTTTGGTAGACGCTTTCAATTTCAGCTGTCGGTTTTTAGCTTCCAATGCAAACATGCGGAATTTGAACAATCCGAGTTCAGGCGGAATATAAAAGAGAATCTGGGTTCCGAGCACATTCGCATCAAACGTTTTTTAAGAATGTATAATACAAAATTTGACCTCAAAAATTGAAGTTAAGTTAAAGTTTTGAATTTTAAAAATCTATCAGATTGTTGTAAGTTAATGATGATCATCATTGTTTTGTTACACATGCAATACAAATAAATTTAAAAAATGAACAATTTTCCGTAGTTTTGATGAAATTATTCAAATTGATTTGATCGATAGTCCTCGTTTTAAAAACTTCAATATTTTTTTAAAAGAAATTAATAATAGTAAGTGCTATATTAGGGTGGTGCTTATTTATACTTAGTAGATTTTTTTTCTTTGAATTTGTCTGCTCTCACCCCCGGGTTTGTTCAAATGTCAAAAAAATCTCCAAATTTGAGCAAAATTGGTTGATATTTAGGGGTGGCGCAAGGACCACGAAGTTTCTTATTTGTTAAATATATTTCAGAGAATAAAAATGAATCATAAATTTTGAGGTTGAATAATTTTAATTCACTCTTATGGGCCCCCGAAGAAAACCTCCTAAGCAACAAATTTACATTTTATGTAATATTGCCGTTTATTGACGCTTTTTTAAAGTGCTTGTAGATGTTCAAGTAAATTACAATTTTGTAAACAGTTTTTTTTTGGTTCACATTTTGTTTTTGCGACTTTTCGAAACATTGACATATTTTTATGTTCTACTTTGCTGCTTAAGAATACTCTTAAATGTTTAAACAAATAAAAAAAAATTAATCCATTGCACATTAGGTTAACAGATGACTGGGTAGTCTTAAATTACCGATTAATGATTATTAATTTTTTTTAAATTAGAAAGCGTCATCAACCGCAATGTTACGTAAAATTAAATTTGTCACATATGGGGTTTTCTTTGGGAACCTATGAGAGTCGCTTAAGAATATTTAACCTCAAAATTTATGATTTAAATATTAGATTAAAAAACGGACTTTTTTCCCTGTTAAATTGATGGGAAACTTCATGGTCTTTGTGCCACCCCTAAATATTAACCGATTTTGCTCACATTTGGAGGAGATTTTTTTGGGGAATTCGAACAAAACTGGGTGCTTTTAAGAATTTATGGTTTTTGAAAAAAAAATTTAAACTTACGTATTTTATTTAAAGCAAAAATGAAAAATTGTGAACTGTTTAACTTTTTACCTATATTTTTGAAAACTATTATTTAAGACGCTCTGACGGAAAAAGGGAATATGTATAATTTTAAAAGTTACTTTCCAAAATAAAATTGCTCAAGTAGATTCTTTAGTATATTAAAGAAAAAAAATTCAATTTTTGGTGTCCTATTTTGAGACAACTGCGAGGCAGTTTACAATATTTTATTCTTGATCATAAAGACAAACAAATATTTGAATTTTTTATCTCCATTTTATTTTCGCACTTACACACTTGATTTTATTTTTATTTGTGTGTAATAAAAATAAACAAAGATTTAAGTTGTTATTCGAGCATCCAATAAAAATCTGTAGCATTAAAAAACAGCATTAATATATTTATATATTTTTATTTAAAAAATCATTAGATTTCAAAGAAGATTCATAATGATTGAAGAATTTTAAAGAACTTGGTGGTTAAATAAAAAATTGGCAATGTCATACAAAAAGTATTATAATTTAAACAAGATTTAGAATCATTTAAGAATTTTCGATTGTGAGTTCTTTTTGTCTGAAATTAGTAATTTTATTTACAAAGAATTGTATTGTATGTACTGAAAAATCGTAAAATTTGAGGAAAGATTCAATATTTAAATCAATTTTTTGTTATAATGAGTTGATGTATTTTGTCGAAAATTGAATTTTTAAATTGAAAACATCAGGAGAATTTTCATATTATTATTTTCATTTCTTATTATAATTCAGTCACTTTATCCAAAATTTGCTTGTCTACAATTAAAGTTTTACTTTACCTCAATATTAGTTGTATGCTTTTTAGATAAACAAAATGTCCAACTTAAGACAAATGGAATCCTATATCAAGATGCAGAAATGTTAAATTTGAAATCCTATTTTCTTATCATTTATCATATAAATCCTGAAGATGACACAAACATATACAAACATGTAAATCCATTTTTCATGTTCTGGATATAAGATAGATAGAGTAGTCATTTGTCTCCGCAATTTGCGTGAATTTTAATGTAACTAAATAGTAAAAATATGTTGCAAACTTATGTTTAAAAATGAAGGGAATTTGAGTAGAATCAGTAGTGTATGTCCCGACAATCTAATTATCAGTATAAAAGGTATTTTCGAGACAGACGTCCATTTTCATGATGAAAATCTAATTTCCAGTGGAAAAGATATTATTGTGTCAGACGTGTATTTTTTTGATAGGCGAAACACAAAAGATAGGTGCAAAATAACTTTTATACAGCAATTGCTAATTGATTCTAGATTTTCTTTTCTCAGAATAATTCAGAATTAAATTTTTTCGGTAACTTTGAAACCGACTTTCTCTTTTGGTTTGTTTAAACTTTTGTAATAATGTAAAAAGGGAAGAAAATGCATTTTTGCAATATTTTGTTTATTTCCTCAAATTAATATCCTATAACCATTTTATACATTTTATCAACGCGGATATACGGAAGTCAAATCTTTTTTTATTTACAAACCTTATTGTTATGAAAATAATTTTAATGAAAAATTAAAAAATTTCGATTCTTGGTTTATAAATAATATCTTTGCATATGGAGTTTAGATCAAAACTGATGATGTCAAATTATACAATTATGTATTATTTTCGCGCTGGTTCCACTAAAAATGTCAATATGAATAAAAAATTACGTCTGACTCAAGTATTCCTTTTCCACTGAAAAGTGAAGTCTTGTACATAGTGTGCTGGTTATAGAAAGAAAATTTTCACTTATTTGTTATTTTAATTTAAAAAATAAGAAAAATTCTAAATTTTTATTCTAGATTAAATTACATCATTTATTTTATTTTTATAAACAAATAATTGGATAAAACTGAAATCTGCTGCAGTTTCGGTGTTTGAAAGCATTATTTTTGCTGATTTTATTTTCAAATTACGTAAAGGTAATAAGTAATCATTCAGGATAGTTGGAAAAAATTTTTATTGTTATAAATCATTTATACTACAAGAAATAAAGTATACTGCATTTTCTAAAGCAGGAAGCTTGTCTTTTTTGCTGGACCATTTTTTCTTATCCTAAAGATAAGAGTTTACCAGATGATATTGCCATTAAATAACAATTGGTATAGTTATAAAAAATTGTTGGAATCAAATTAATTAATTAATTCTTTTTGAGACTAAAATTTCTTTACGTGGAATGTCCTTTTTATCTAAATAATAATGTAAAAATAGAAAAACTTATCTTTAAAAAAAATTGTAATTGTTATAAACAAATTTATATGTGCAACTTAATTGATTTTTAATTTTCGAAAAAGGAGAAACATGAGATTAAAGCGCGAAATAAATTGCTATGTATTTTTGTAAGCAAATTCACTATTCAACATCATAATAATAGAAAATAAAAACTAAGTGATTTTGTCTATGAAAATTATATATTAATATAAATTATTATTATGTTCAAAAATTCGATGCAAGAGAATTTGTTTATAACAATTCTTTATAAAAGAGCAATTATTGTCTAATGGCCTTCTGCATTGTTAGAAAGTTATTATTAGGATAAGAAGAAATGATCCCGCTAAAAAGAAAAATTTTTTATGACAATGACAATAAATAATGCATTCAACGACCGAAAATTCGAAAGATACCAGTTTTTTCTTTTCATTTGTTTATAAAATTGAATGACTACAGGTAAACTCTAATGAAAATATATTTCAATTTTAAGTAGATTTATTATATTGATTTCATATGTTTATGAATGAGTATGTATAAACAGAGCAAAGTTTGTAGTAAATTTATAAAAAAATATATTTTCGGTAATTTTTTAAATATGAAACTTTACTTAAAATTCGTGTTCCTGAAAATTAGATTTACTAATTCCTGTGCTTCTGAATAAATATAAATAAACATAACAAAGTGCGCAGTACACAAATATAAAAAATTATTTTTTTTTTGTGATTTTTCAAAATATGATAATGAATTAGTGAATTCTTTCCAATAAAATCATAATCAATCTAGTGCAATCATTCGAAGGCAGAAAGAAATCGTTTTTCCTCTGAATTTTCCTCAAATTCTATCGCAAGTGGAAAAGGCATGGTCTGATCAGACATTGTATTTTTTAATATATTTCGATTTCAGTGGAAAAAGCATACAAATAATTCTTGATGGACAGGTTTTTGCAAATCGTTTAAAAAATATGAATGGTTATTAACTGGTTTTAATTAAAGCAGGCGCCATTCTCGTCTATACACGTTACATGCCATAAAATATGCAAAATTGCGTCCAAAAAATATCGCTTCTGAAAGTGAACACAATTTTTATCTTTTAGGATTTTTTGCGAGCTCGAACACATACAGAATGAAAATGTTCCAATTAGCAGTCCTCTACTTGCAATCGCGTTAGATTCATTTATGTGTCGCACAGCAAATGTAAATTGCTGTGAGGAGCACGTATGATATTCCGTGATCAATAAAGATAGTTCAGATTTTACGCACGCTTTCGTGAGGAAAATCATTTATTGTGTTTAGTTTGAAAATTCTTTTGATTTTTACGGAAATTTATTAAATTATATTTAATTTCTAAAGTAAAAAAATAAGTAGATAAAGCCTATAAGAAAATAAGTAATCAGTAAATAAGTAAATAAGTTAATAAGTGAATGTGTAAATAATGTCAATAATGATATTTGTATCATAAATCAGGTTGGATTTGAATAAATCATGAATTTTTCGAGAAAATATTCCCAACAACTCTACTGTTAAAAACTTTGAAAATACGAAAATAATCATGAAATAAAACATTTTTTTCATTTCAAAAAATGGTTTGAACGATGAAATGCAGATAAAAGTTCACTCTCAATATTGCAAACAGTAGAATTGTAGAAAATTTTTCCCCAAACAAGTAAGCCAATATTTTCTAAAAATCAACCATTTTTTAAAAATTGGTAAAAAGCGGCAATAAAAAAAAATCATTTGCAAGCAAGTTTTTAAATAAATTTTTCTTTAAAATTAAATTTTGTATGAAAAAATCGCTTTCGCACTGCTGGGAATCAAACCACAGAATTAAAATTTTTAAAGGAATCTTTATTATTATCAAAGAATAACGGAAATTCTTTTTACGTCTTTTCATACTAGATTAAGCTGTGAATTATTTTTTTTAAACGTTTAATCCATCGCTCCATCTAGTCTGAAAATACGTTAAGAATTTCTTCTCTTATCTGATGATAATTCAGATTCCTTTACATACATATTTTTGTTAGTTTTAAAATTTAAAAACATGAAAACAATGTTTTTTTATTAAAAGTGATACAGTCTTATGAATCCTCCAAAAGTACCCCGTAAGTTTAAAATTTCAGTCTTACGCATTATTGAAGTTTATTGATGGTATTTGAGTTATTTCAAAGGAGATAATAACGTTTCTTACTAGCTTTGAATTATTGAAGTAATTTTAACTGATTCAACAATTGGAATTTTTTAATATATAACAAAATGAATATTTCTCTAGACCTCATGAGTTCTTTATTCCATACTCACAGCAGAATAATTTGTTTAACAAATAATTTCCCATTTACTTAAATAATAACTATTCTTCAAACTAAAAAATATAAAAGTAACCTGCAAGTTTTAAAAATCTTTTTAAATAAAAAAAGCTTTTTTAAATCTAAGAAACTATACTAGAACTATATTAATAATATTAAATTTGGTAAAAAATGATTAATTAAATATTTAAGCAGTTTATCTTTTTAAGAAATCTTAGATTTATTTTATATAATTTAATTATTATATTTTGATTTATTGTGAAACGAAATGTTTCTCCTACTTCTTGGCAGTAGAATGTCGACTAGAATGTAGAATATTATTATTACACTTTAAATTAAATTCAGACACTTTAGGGAGTAAAAAGAATTCCAGAGAATGAAAAAAGTTAAGAATAAATGGATAAAAACTCAATTGAATAAAAAAAGCTTTAAAGTAAAAAAAATTAATTGAATTCAGATATTTATCTTTGTATTTATCTTGTATGGAACTAAAAATATTTTGAAGCTTAATCTGGACATTAATTTTTTTACATATGGTGCTTATACTTTTTAAATATACGTTTCAAGGCTTTGCAATAAAAAAAATAAGTAAATTTGTAATTTGCGTACATGCAAACACTGTAGGCTTCCTGCCAGCTGTAGTCACAACTTCATGTATTTAAAAAAATCTAACGTGGTTTTGACATATTAAAAAAAACAATCCTTACTTTTTTTCGTTTTATTTTTGCTTCCAAAAAAACGTATGTAACTCTCGAAGGAACTTGTAGATTTAAAAAAATCTCTATCGACATGCAAACAAAAAATTTTTATTAGAGTTATTTTCTATTATGCATAGGTTCCGAAATATTGAGGGTTGAAAAATTTATTTTTTAAAGTCATATCATTACTCTTTGATTTAGAGAAAATTTCTTTCAATTAAACATATATATTCATTTGCAAAAAGTCCAAAAAAGTTCTTTGATTTAACGAAACTTCTTTTGTTTAAAAATTTAAAAAAAATGGCAGGTTACTTTTGTATTTTTTTAAATAGTTATTATTTAAAAAAATGTGAAATTATTGCTCAAAGTATTATTATGCTTTAATTATGAGATAAGGAACTCATGAGGTTTAGAAAATTATTCCTTTGGTGTAATACCTCAAAATTCCAATTGTATAACAAATTAAAATCACTTCATTAATAAAGAAACTAGTTTAATGTTACTAGATACTTTGATATTACAGATCAACAATTATTTATAATGGAATAATTCAAAAGTCTTTGAGGATTCATTATAGAGCATCAATTGAAATAAAAAGTATTATTCTTATTAAAAAAAACAGTTTCAAATTTAATGAAACATGAATTTAAAGAAATCTGTTTGTAGCGCCATCTAATTTGGAAAGACGTTAAGAATTTTTTTTATTCTTTGATGATAATACAGATGTCTTTACATTTTAGAAGTTAAATTATTTTCTCTTTAAATAGTTAAAAAACCCTTGAAAAGCTGAAAATTTTTATTTCCAAATCTTGAGAAAACTAGAAGTTTTAAACAAATTTTTTTAATTAAAATTATTTATCACATGTTTCCAGAACTTCTAAATATTTCAATGGATGTTAAATGAAACAATTTTTTATTGAAAATGCTCAGCTTCAAACGCATCTAATTTTTCAAGTCTTCAAGTCTTAAAGATTTGTAAAAGAACCGTTAAAAAAATACTGCGAAATGGACTGTTTTGATGAAACTTGTTTCACTTCGCCTAAAGGGTTATATTTTTCTTCGAAAGATAAACGCTTTCTTTTGTTTTCTTTTGAAATTTTCGTAACGCGCATAACTTAAACACTGAGTGAATAAAATCAAACTCAAGCGAATGTCCCGAAAAAGTTTTGTAACTGACTGAAAATAATTAAAGCAGACTACACGAATAACCGGCGATGGACAATTATGCATCATGCATAATTGGTGGGTTTATTTCTGTTACGGAGTTCTATTTAAGCGCTAAGTATTCAAAAGTAATCGCTGATTTAAAATCTAGACTAAAAAGTTTTCTCAGTTTGTTTAATGTTTAGGTAAAAACAAATGCAGCATTTCTGTCCTAAAACATGATGAGCACATTCATGCTTCTCATCACAATGATATTTTTCGCAACATTTTTACTTATTTGGGGTTCCAATCGTGTAAAAAACTATGGATTTCACCGAAGCTTCGTGAATATTGCAGTTCACTTTTTCAGGGCTAGCCTGAAACTAAGGAACCAGGTTATGTTGTTCTTATGTATATTCTGTACAATTCCTGTGATGAGCCAGAGCGCCCGACTGTGGGGAATGGTCGAACCTGATTGGACAATCAATTTATTTTTTGTTCGTTCAATCCTGGAGGATGGAAAGTCAAATTAGACTGGTATTATATCCTTTGTCCCTATTGATGTTCATGGGGTGTTTTAAGAATATGATTGCTTCTCTATGTTTTCTTGGAAACATACTGTCTGTTTTTGCTAATGTTCCTTTATCTCTTGGCTCACCGTTCTCCCGGTTTCTTCAATATAGGCTTTGCCACAAGAACAAGGGATTTTATATACTTCCGGATCACTGAGAGGTGTCTTTTTGTCTTTAGGGTTATTTAGTATTTGTCCTATTTTCGCAAGTGGTTTAAATATGGCTTGGATGTTGTTTTTGTGAAGAAGTCTTTCTATTTGTTCTGTAGCACGTTGGATCTAGGGTAGGCTGGTGGTAGATTTTCTCTCTGTTCCAGTAGTAGGTTGTGTTGTCTTATTTTTTGCTGTATTTTCTTATTGCTTTATCAATTTGTTTGTTTGTGTAATTGTTCTCTATTAAGAGATGTTTAACGTTTTGTAATTGCTTTTGCAAGTTATCTTTATCTGTTATCGAGACAGCTCTCTATTACAAGGGAGTTGATGATCAATTTTTTTTAGATTGGTCGTGGTGGGAGAAGGCATGTTGGTATCTATTTGTAAGGGTGGTTATTAGATAAACGTCATGCCCTAATGTGCTATCAGATCTTTTGTAAACTAATGCGTCCAAGAAGGGCAATTTTCTGCTTTGTTCAATTTCCATAGTTAATTGAATATTAGGATGTAATCGATTGATGCAATCAAAAAATTGATTGATTTCATCTAGTCCATATCGCCAGATGACAAGTGTGTCATCAACTTACCGGAACCAAAATTCCGGTCTAAGCTTGGATTAGTTGAAGATTTTAGTTTCTAGATGTTCTATAAAAATGTTGGCTATTACAAGTGAAATTGGGGATCCCATTTCTGACCCTGAAGTTTGTTTGTAGAATTGGATATTGAAAGAGAAGTAATTATTTTTAAGACAGTATCTACGAAATATATGATCTCGGAAGGAAAGTTGGTAAAAAAATTAATAATATCAATTCTATCAGAGATTGGTAATTTCGCAAAGAGAGATACTATGTCGAAACTCACTATAATGCCTTGGGGTTCAATGTGAATCTGTTGTATCTTCTTGATAAAGTCAAATGAGTTTTGGACATGAGTGATAGAGTTTCCTGTAAAAGGATTTAGTTCTGTAGGAGTGTTAGGTATGAAGTTGGTGAGTTTATTGCGCTGACGATCGGTCTGAGTGGAATGTTACTATTCTGGATTTTTGGAAGCGAGTATATTCTGGGAGATGGGGTCAGTAGGTAATAGTTTATATATTGTTTGGCTGTAAAGTTTAGAGTCTTTGAGAAGGGTTTTATTTTACTGATTATTGTTTTTGTGGGGTCCTTTTTAAGTTATTTGTATGTTTCTTCGGTTACTTGGCGTAAAATGTTGTCGGTCCTACTTCGTATGTTATTCTTTTTTCGGTTGGAAGGGTATATATTGTGGTTTTGAAATTCCTAATGATTTCTTCTTTCGAAATTTGGAAGAAGCTACTGCCAAATTATATTCTTTCGATAAGGCTAAAATCATTTCATGACTTCGATGATGGTTAGAGATGTTCTTACTGTATCAGATAGTCATGTTTGCCTTACTGGAAGTACTTTCTCAATTTTTTTTTAGTGGAAAGATCTTTAATCCGTTGAGATTGGTCAAAAGATATGCGGTCGAATGTGGAAGTTTTAATAGTTTTAGCTTGATTGGCTAATCAGGTTTGACCAGTCCCCACAGGAGGGCGCTCAAGCCAATCACAAGCATCGTAAAGAGTATACATAAGAACAACATAACATGATACCTCAGTTTCAGGTTAGCCCTGGAGAAGTAAACTGCAATGTTCACGAAACGTCGGCAAAATTCGTAGTTTTGTACACGATGGGAACACGAAATATGTCTTTTTTTAAACGAATCATCGTGAAAGAATTAAATCTATTATTTTAACTTATGCCACAGTTTCCTTAGTATCTCGTATTGAAACATCGAACAAACGATTCTCTGAAAACACTCATGAAACTTAAAGGAGTAAATATACAAGAACTCGTAAATACTGAAATAGAAAGACTGTAAAATCCACAACGAAGAGTCCGCAAACACAAGAGTGGATGTTTCAATAAATTTTCGACATAAAAGAAAATAGAAAATGTCTCAACATCGTATTGAAAACCTGGATGACGAGGCATCTATTCAGGTTGCTATTGGTTAATGCTTTCACTCAGTAAATTTTTAAAGAAACTGAAATGTCACCATCACCGAAAATCTGTTCAATGATAATTACAGTCATCAGCTTACAAATGAATATTGTATCTGCAATTATTATTAGACTTGTAGAAAGAAGAATTTCGTTAATATTACCTGCTTTATTTTGTGCTCTGGATCTAGCATTCGTCTAGCATTCGTCTTCGGAAGGTATTGCAATCTCATAATTCTCATGGGTGAAATGATTGCCATAAATATGAAAGTTCCAGCAGCCTCTCTTATTTTTATATTAAACGAGTATAGCTCCTATTTTTATAGAAGCTACATTCGAGTGGATCAACAATGCAACGGATATTTATACAACTTTTTGGGATGACGCAATCTGCTTTGTTGTTCTGTCTCTTATGTTTTCTTCGACTTCCTGACAGGAGATATGAAAGAAACATAAAGAAGAATCATACTGTATAATGAATCTAAAAGTCTAGTTCAGTTGCAAACTCAGGTTCTATTCCATAATTTGATAAATTACTCCTAAAGAACCTTCCTTTACTTTATTTGAAATAATATCCTAAAATCCTAATAACCTCATATCTTTAAGCCATGTATCCAATCAGCAATGTTCTATTTTGGTTCATAGATGAATCCCTGTGATTTGCACAGTCGGGAAAGACTGTTTAGTTCGAAGTATACTTATTTCATCTATATTATTTAATAAAATTTATGAGTAAATGCAATATTTGTTTCAATAAATATGCGTCAACATAGTTGTTAGTATTTCTGTATCAAAAAAGGTATAGATCCTTATATCTGGTCCCTTATCGATGTTTTCACACATTAAACTATATTTAGATATGGTGATATAAAGTATTTTTATTTTTTCGATCAAGTATTTTCTAGGTTATTTTATGTTAGCACTAAGGAACTATAGATATCGTAAGCCATAACAGTTCCATGGGAAATACGAGTACGTCAAAGGCAATATAAGTCTTCTTGAAATTATGAGAGAAGCATAAAAAATCCTGGGTTCTTGGGAGTTTCTAGAAGAGGGAAGCGTCAATAAGGTCAAGAATCCATTGTTGAAAAGCTCGTATAAAAGCACATGACATTCATAAGTCTTTTGAATTTCATTAACTGGGGTAGATAACAATCCTGCTGTTATATCTTCCTCTTACCCGAAAAGCGTCAATTGTGCAACTAAGAAGGATTAAAAAAAAACAATTTTTATTTATGAAACAACGCTGTTAAAAGGTGTTGCACACAAAGTTCGATGAGTGCCAAACTTTTCACTCAACTCCATAATATTTTGCTGTACGTGAGCTGTCAGAAAGTTCAAAAATTATTATTTTTTATCGGCTATAAATTGCTGTTCGCTCCAGCGTAATATTTTTATCAATAAATAGTTTATAATTCCTAAGGACTAAAAGTCCTTAATGTATGAACAATTATTGTAAAATATTAAGATTTTATGATTATGAGGAAGCTCCACGAAAATCGAAGTTCCGATTTCTTTTGGGAAAATGGATTATTTTATGAGTTTCCCAAAAAAGAAAATGGGCTTTTTCAATGAAACAACGTTTAGGCGTTTCCCTCATCGTTTTCCAATGAAATTACATGAGGAAGCTGCTTAATTTTTGAGAAATGGAATTTGTTTTTAATAGGATAAACTTAAATTTTGAGAAAATTTTCTTCAGAATTAAATCAAATTCCCTTAAAAGTTTATAAACAAGATTATAGGATAAACTTAATTTCAACTTAATGTCTTATTTATGCATAAAAATATATTTCTATCTGAAATACTAAAAACCTTATTTTTATACTAAATACTAAGGTGTATATTTATTTTATGTTTCAGGTACGTGATATTCATAAAGTGGAATATTTTCTATTTCAAAATAGAATTTGATGATCGAATTGGTTTGTAAAAGATACTATGTCATAATTTTAAGCCCAGTTAAAGGACATTTTCAAGATTGGATTGAGTTTGTTCGATCGAATTAAATTTAAATATTAAAATGTCTATTAAAATATTTGTATTTTAAATATGCATCGAATATTAGACAGAAAAATAAAATGCCGAAAAACTTTTATTTAATTTCTGTTATAATTCACGAACATTGGGAACAAATTTATATTATATATATTATTACAAGTTTAAAGCTATAACACTATAAACTCAATTGAGTTGCTTAATAATCTTTTAAACTAAATTTTCTAATAAATAAAAATGATAAGCTAAAAGCAAGAAGCAAAACAAACAATCTGATCCATTTATAAAAATAATTAACGTAACCTATTCGTTTTTAAAGTATCTTAAACCAATTTCACAAATAACGTATTTCGTAAGATTTTGGGAAAGTAATAAGCATGTGGTTTTTTAAATGAATTTAAAGTATTTTTTAAATTACTAAAAGAAAATTGTGAAATGCCTATAAATATATTTTTTAAATACTGAATTATGATATTAATTTACTTAGATCAGTTTTTAATTTCTTATTTCTCTCTACAACTCATTAGTTAGAATGCAAACCCCTAATTTGAAAATTAAACTTTTAAATAAAAAGCATCACCCTCTCAAAATGTTACAGTTCTTGAATTATTTTTTATTAATGACACACTGGCTGGTGTCTTAACCGGGAAACACGGAAAGAACGGAAATTTAAATAAAAAAGGAAGAATTTAGTTCAGTTCGGTTGAAAATTAATTCCTTCTACTGAAAATTTGAAACTCGATTTTTGGTTGAAACTTAATATTTGCTGGTTCAAAATTGAACATTTTTGATAAAAATTTGTCTTTTTTAATAATATTTTTTAATTAAACTATTTCGTTGTGAAACTATTCGTTAGGTAGAAACTTATCTTTTTTTTTGCAAGTTAATCATTTTTTAGGCTGAAAGTAAAACTCTTTCACGGAAATTTAATTGTTTTATTTTGACGATTTATGATGTTAATTAAAAATTCTTTTTCTTAATGCGAGTTATTTGATAGAAAACTTGTTTTTCTTTGCATAAATAGGAATTTTTGCCGATAATTGAACTTTGTTGTTGAAAATTTGTTTTTTTTTCGGTCGAAAATCATTCCAGTTAAATAATTTATAACTTTAAATAAAAGTTCATCATTTTTCTGAAAATTCATTTTTTGACTAAAAATTTAATTATTCATTTTATCGTTAAAAAATTATCTTTTTTAGTAGAAAATTCATCATTTTTAGTAGAAATTAATTCTTTTGGTAGAAAATTCATCTCTCTGCTCACAAGTTCAATTATTATAATTACAGATACAACATTTTAATTGAAATTTCATCTTTTTGCTATAAAAGTCAACTATTTGAATTAAGTATTCCATAGTTTTAATTAAAAATTCGTGTTCAATTGCACATTAATTTTTTTTAACCTGAAATTTAATAATTTTTGTTTTGGTTGAAAATATATTTTTTTAGTGAAAAATAATTCTTTGTTTTTTAAAAATCCAACTATTTCAGTTGAGGATTCATTGTTTTAGTTGAAAGTTCATCATTTACGTTGGAAATTATACTATTTTCTTGATAATACGTTTTTTCTTTGTTAAACATTAACTTTTTCAACTTAATAGTTTGTCTATTCCATTTTTTGTTAAAAAATAATATTTCTTAGTGAAAAATTTCTGTATAGGTTTAACAATTATTTAATTTTTTAATTATTTTCTCTGTTATGTTAAGGTAGTTCTTGTGCCAAACCTCACATATCTGAGAAAATAGTTTTTTTCATGATTCTAAGAACCAAAATATTAAAACTGATGTCATTCCAAATAAACAACATTATTTTGCGTGAAAAATTTTTTATTTAAAAAAAAACGTTAACTATATTTTTTACAGTTGAATTTTTTCTGATCGCCACTTCTCACCAATTTTTGAAAAATGATTGAATTTTAACAAAAGACGGATTCTTTTTCCGGGAAAACATTCTATATATCTCCACTGTTCCCAATTTTAAAAATAAATAAATAATCCTAAAATATGACAATTTTTTTTTAACAAATTTTTTGTTGCAAAAAATTCACCTAACGATTAAGAGTCGTAGAAGAAGTCATAGAAAAATTGACTATCAAATTTGGAAACAGTAGAGTTATAGATAATTTTTTCCCAGAAAAATTAAGCCATTATTTATTAAAGAGCAATCAGTTTTCAAAAATCGGTAATAAGCGATGGTCAGAAAAAATTCAAACGCAAAAAAAAGTTTAAGTAATGTTTATTTTTTTGAATTCTAACATTTTAAAAAATAACACTTTTTATTTGGAATAACATTAGTTATAATATTTTAATTCTTAGAATCATAGAAAAAATATTTTTTTTAAATATATTTTGCTTTTGGCACTAGAAACACCTTAAATGATGTTTATAAGTTGAGAAAAGCAGTTGCTTAGGTTATCATTTTCGGATAAAAAAATTTGGCAAAAACGAACGAAAGCAATCCAGGAGTGAGAAATTATCGTCTCGTCGTGAAACACTAATTCATCGTGAGAAATTAAAATTATTTTTAGAAATTA
>JAWWLR010000034.1:97205369-97222425 GCA_035041075.1 Acraspis erinacei | reverse complement strand
TGAGAAATTAAAATTATTTTTAGAAATTAATAATGAATTTCATAGAACACTCTCTCTAGTATAAATTAATTACATTTTAAATATCGCAGCAACCAACTAATTTTTCTTCACACCGAAAGGCTCTGAAACATTATCATTAATCACTCGCAAAGTGCGAAGAGTAGTTTAGCTTTTTTTTATACCCATTTTAACGAATTTTGCCCTGTACTTTCATTTTACCCAACCTTTCCGAGATAAATTGTTCTCTGCTTTAAATTTAATAATTGGTTAATTTATTAATTATAGAATAATAATTATGTCGCTGGTATTAAAAAAACCTGAAAGATTTAATTTATTTTTGAGGCTGGCAGTTTAGTTAGTTATATTTATGAAGATTAAACAATATTTGTTGGTTGGATCGATACTAATGGGATAACATTAACAAAAGTTTAAAAAAATATTTTACTTTCTTCAAAAAAAGTCAGGTAACTATATCGCTTCTTGATTCAGTTTTGCATATGGATTTATGCAAGTCAGATATTTCGGAGATGTATTCCAGCGTCCTCTAAGGGCTAAGCCTCAAAGGATATTAACCAAATATGAGGATAAGTGAATTTAATATTCATGGATAAGTTAGACAAAATTTTCAAATTCTGGAAAATTGAAACCATCCCCAAAATAATGTAATGAAATCTTTTGATATTTTAATAAAGGAGAGAAGTTTCAAAAACGTCGAATATAATTATTTCTATCTAGAATATTAAGATTTCAATATTTTTTTGTAAACTGTACAAGTTAATATTAGTGATGAGTACGTTCGGCATTTTTTATTTTCTTGCTTTAAATTGAAGTTAATTAAGTTCTGAAGAGGTTGGTTATTGTTGACAAATAATTTCTTTATTATTTCAAGATAATTGTTCTTTTATTTTTCGAGGTATGTTAATTAGAAGAATGTTACACCAAAGCTTATAGAGAAATTAAAAAAAAAGGTATTCTCTAGTTCCCGGCTTCGAATTATTCTAAACATTTTAGAAATTAAATTTAAAAATATTATTGACAAGAAATTTAATAATTGAATTTCCGCTCCTATAGTTAAATTTTAAAGACAACAGGCCACATTTTTCAGAAGCATGTTGAATTTTTAACCCGAAATGTTGAATTTTCGAGAAAAAAGTCAATGCAGAGCCAAGAGAAGTTATTTTTATCCTAAAAGTAACCTTTTTACCATAAAAATAGATTTTCAGACCAAAATTTATCAAATTGAATGGAAAACTTGAATTTTTCAACAAATAGTGGACCTTTTAACACGTAAATATAAATTTTTAACTGAGAAAATTTATTTTATACCCCAATAGTCAAATTTTTAACAAAACAATTGACACTTCAAACTTGAAATACAAATGTTTCAGAAACTTGATTTTTAAACAGGAGGAGAAGAATTTTAAATAAGAAAGTTGATTGTTAATCAAGCAAAGTGCATTTGAAACTAAAAAAGAACAATTTTTTATTCAAAACGGAATCCTAAAATTTAAATTATTCTTATAATTCTATTTATCTATTTATTATTATTTGTTTATATATATTTTTATCTATTTTCAGATTAAACTGTAATAGTTACATTTCCTGTTAAAAAATAATTCATAACAAAGAAAGATAACTATTATTATGAAAATAATTCATTTTTCAACCATTGTTAATTAAAATTATAAATCTTAGATATAAAAAAAGAATTTTTAAATTTAAGATTCATTTTTTTATCCAGAACATTGATTTTCTATTTTAAAAAGGAAATGAATTTTCAACAAAATATATGGATTTTTAAGTAAGTTCTTGAACTTTCAACTTAAAGAATGAGTTCTAAACAAATTAGTTGAATGTTTAACTAAAACTGAAAGAGTTGCTTTTTCAGTAAAAAAATTAATTCATACCAAAAAAAACGATGATGAATCTTCAAAAAAAGAAATAAATTTTTAAGAATAGAGTTTAAAATTCAACCAAACAGTTTAATTTTCAAACAAAAGCTTCATTTTTTAACCAAGAAGACTATTTAAAAAAAGTTGAATTATCCACGAAATTCATGAATTTTTAACCAAGTAATCTTCAACCTAAGAAGTGAAATTTACAACAAGTTGAATTTCCAACGAAAAATATCACCTTAACAAAAATAGATTAGTTATAATACTCAGTGAAAATGTTTTCTATAAAAAATTTAATATCAGATTAGATTCATTAAATTTTTAACTAAAGGATTAATCTTCAACCAAAAAATGAGCTTTTCTCAACAAAGATTTTTAATTTAATATTCTATTACAAATTTGTTATTAATAAAATAATTAAATTTGCTTCCAAATAGTAGGATTCCCAAACAAAAGAGATGAATTCAGAACCAAAAATAAAATGTTAGTCCTTACAACCACAGAAAAATAAATTTTAGTAAAGAATATTCGGATTTTGTTATTGGATTCTATTAACTTAGTTAATATTTTGACGAAAAAACTAAAAAACAGAAAGTTGCTTGAAAAGGAGGCTAAAAATAAGAATTATCTGAAAAAGACGAATAAAGTTTATGGAAGGCCCCTAATCCGCTAAGTTAGTTGGCTGACGAAGTTAATCTAATGAATGGAATTAAGTATATTCTTATACTAGTATCAAATATCTTTAACATCTGATTATTCATTGTTAATTGCAAAAGATGAATTTTCAACCATAAAATATGAATTTTCAGCTTAAAGTGAAATAGTTACATGATCAGTTAAGAAAATGAATTTATAACAAAAAAGAACAATTATCATAAAAATAGTTGAGTTTTAAACGACTTTTAATTAAAATAATAAATCTGTGACATAAAAAAGACATTTTTTTTCTTGAAATATTTCAACATTCAACTAATGGGTTGAATTTTCAAAAATTTTTAAGCAATTTCTTTAATTTTCAACTAAAAAAAAATTATTTTCAACAAAACGGTTGAATTTTTAACTAAACCTAAAATGGCTGCATGTTCAGTTAAAAAAATTAATCCACATCAACAGAAAACCCGAATTTTTGGAAAACAAGTAACATCTTTGACTAAAGAGATGAATTTTCACCTAAAGTGATGAATCCTTAACGCAAGAAATAAATTTTTTAGATTAGAGTTCAAAATTTATGTAATCAGTTTAATTTTCAACCAAAAAGTTTAATTTTTAACATAAAAAAATATTTTTCCAAAGAAAGCTAAATTGTTAATGAAATGTACTAATTTTAAACTACAAAATATGAGTTTTCAACCGAATAGCTGGAACACGAACTGAAAAGATCAACTTCCAACAAAAAATGAATTCGTTAAATTTTCAGTTAAAAATCTTTCTATAGACAAAGTTTAATATAAAATAGTTCACTTTTCATCCAAAAGGATGAATCTTCCACACAAAAAAATCAGAACCAAAAATATAATATTAGAATTTGCAACAATAGAAAAAGAAATTTTAATGAAAAATAGTTGAATTTTATTATTAGATTCTATTAACACTTTTCTAATTTAGGCAAAAATGTAGATAAAGGGAAAGGTTTTGAAAACAGGGAAAACCCAATAATTCCTTTAAAAAGGGGGCAATAGTGAATGGATATCCTCTTAAGTATAGGTATTAAGTTAATATTCTATTTGCGATAATCTTAAAATTATTTCATTGTTCACAAATTAGGAAGACTACAAATCTAATTTAAAACGATTCCCATACTATTATCAAAGAGCTTTAGCCCATTGTTCATTTAACAAACTGTTCATTGTTCTATTTATATTTTTTTATTTGGTTGGATTTCAGTATCGAATGAAATTTTGAGTAGCGAGGGGAAGTAAATAAAAATAAATTGAAAATAATAAATAAATACGATAAATAATGAAGAAATAAGCCTCACGTAATAGTGGAAGCTCCCTCAAGGTAGGGATAACACAATATTTCTTGTTTAGTACATTGTACCTTTGTGGATAGGAAATACATGTCCTATGAAGATGGATACCAATTCGATTTTCTATCGATAGAGCAAGGGTTTATCGTTATCCCTAAGCACGAGGGACTGATAAAGGATGTGGTATCACTCTTCCACGTAATTGCTAGCTTCTGTCCCTGGGACTCCCGGGAGGGAGGGATGCCATTCCCGTATCGATTGTCAAAAGCTATCACTGTGAGCTGAAAAGCCCGAGGTGTAGTGGTGATATACTTTTTTTGCCTATAACTGTTTATTAGGTTTGCCAAGAAAATATGTATTTTTAAATTTTGAAAACTTTCCATCTGAGCTCCTTTCTATTAACAAACAAACAAAATAATAAATAAAAAAATACTGCGAAACATTTTTTTTTATTGAAAACATTTTCTTTAGACATTCCGCTAGGATATTTTAGATCTGAAAATCAATTTGCTTAGTTTACAGTTTAAAATAAAATAAATATTTTTTTATCAGACATGAACACATCAAATTTAAGTTCATGTCGGATAAAAAATTATTTTTTACTTTTTAGTACCTTTTAAATGCGGTAAGCATTCAACAAAAGCGTTAAAAAAAATTCATTTTATTTTCTACTTTTTAGCTTTATTAAAAAAAATTTCAAAATTAAAAACAAAAAAAAAATGATTTTCTTCAATTTAAAAAAAAAATTGTGTGCAGATTAATGTATTGTCATGGAAAACGCGTCGATTAAACAAAAAATTAAGTTGTTAGCTCGTCTAGAAGTGCCTTAATTTTCGATTAGCAGATTTGATTGATTTTCGAGATGAATAAAGTCCAAGCTAAATAAAAGCGTTTGAAAAAATTCGGTGAAGCCCTCTCGAAATTTGATGTTGACTAATAATGAGTTAACGTTTCCTGATAATAAAATTTGACTAATTTTTCGAGATTTTTGAAAGATTACCACGCAATAAAACATTTAAGTATTAACTTAATAAGTTTTAAAAATCAGTTTATTGTTGCAGGCTTCACAGTCTTTCTTTTGGTTTAAAATCAAAGCCTAAACTAAAAAATTATCTAGAAAATGGTTCTAAAAAACTACTTCTAGATAATTTCAAGTGGAATGCAATGGTGCAATTAGTTTCACTATCCGACGCTTAGTTTGTTTATGGCAATTGCAGAAACATAACAAATGTAATTTCTTAATATTTTGCTAAAACAAAAAGAAATTCATATTTGTGAAAAACTTTAATTTTGTGAAAAAACAAGTTTTCATTATAAAATATAACTACGTGCTGAAAGCAATTTTCTTTGTGTTATAATAAATTTTTTTTAGTGGAATTGTATCTATATATTCCTTTTTTGAGTTTAATATTAGCATTTTAAAACTAACATTTATCCAAAATTAAAAATTTATGTTTTGGATTAAAAGTTCGTCTTTTTGGATAAATATTTAACTAATTGGTTCAAAGTTTATCATTTTTCATTAAGAATTCAAAGGCTGCTTTAAAATACTTTCGTATTGGTTGAGCATTCAACTATTGAATAGAAAATTAATCTCTTTTGGTTGACGTCAACTTTTTTTCCTTTCAAATTAAAATCTTATTTGTTTTAGATATGTTATATTACATTTTGAATAAAATAATTATAATAATTATGTTTTAAATAGGTAATCGTGTTTTTCTAGCTTGAACGTCAGAAAATAAGCGATCTTACTTGTATTAACCACCAATTAACTATTTATTAAATATTACATCTTTCATTAAGAAATCGTTCTTTTTTTATCAACTACTTAGTTTGAACTTGAACTAGTTTGTAAAAAATTAGTTTTGTTCATTTATGATTAATTGGTTTCGTAAAGTAATTGTTATGAGCAACAGACTTTGCAAAGAAATTAAAAATTTATTGGATTGGAAAAACAAATCTGCTATTTAAAAATTGACGGAATTCTGTATCGAATTATAACATTTATTTAAATAATAATCAAAGACTGTCACCTGACCAAGTTTTATAATAAATAAGGTCGTTTTCTGAGTGTTCAATAGTCAATATCGTAACAAAAAGAACCTCCATCTCTTGACAAAAAGTAATGCTGTCAATTTATTTATAAAAATGATTAAAAAATAAACAATTATTTTTGTTTTGTAAAGTATAAAAAGCGCAGAATTTACCTAAAGAATTTAAAACCGATTCCGTTGTAAAAAAAAATTTGCCGGTTGAAAATTGACAAAAATTTGTATTTTATAATCTAATTTATTAAAAAAATTATAATTTTTTATCAAATATGAACAAATGGTACATATTATTTACCTCCGACAAATTTTAGATAACGAAAATTGAAACCGAAATCCTATTCGTAAAAATTCTTGAAGATTTACACACGTGTTATTTTATAATTCTTTGCGATTGTGTTCTTATTGCTTATTGGACATTCTCGGATTTCCTGTAAATTTAAAGGTATGACTGCGCCGCTGTGCATGTTTATTTTCACCCGTTGTCCTGCGACTGGGAAATTTGAATATATTCCACGGAAAACAGCATTCTTGTTTCCTCTTTCGAATATAGCAAAGACGTCACCATTGGCCATTGATAATACAGTTTGTTCCTCGGTTGGCATATGCTTAAGTCTATTCTTCATTGTTTTCAACAGAATTGGTTTATCTCGAGGAAAAGTGTATCTTTGAAGTTCGAATATCCGTCTCGGATTCGCGAAAGGAGCAAGTCGAACATATCTAAGTTCTTCAGGCCGAAATGCAAGTACGCGTCTGGAAACTGGCCTGGCACGCGAAGACCCGGGACTGCCAGGAAGATGTGGCTCGGCAGGTGGAAGAGTCCGTTCTGGAGAATGATGGCTGGTAAGAGAAATAATCGATTCTGGAACATCTTTATCAGAAGAAGAAGAAGGTGTGCAACTAGTATCACCAGAGATAGGCTCCTTATTACGCAAGCACTCAAACTGTGAACTTAATTCTGCAACAAGGAAAAGAGCATACAATTTTGTTTAAGATGAATGAAATGCTAAGTGCACTAAAATGCAAAGTTAATTAATTTTCTTTTCAAGTTGTTATGTTTTTAAAGCGAGCTATATTTACAAGGTCAGTATTATCATCGGAGATGTTAACAACCGATCAATGGACATATCTTTCAACAAACGTAAAAATGAAAATTTTTGCTATGAATTAAAAAATTATCAAAAATATTTTCTTTAAAACGATCTGCTCCTTTGCTTTGCTGGGAATCCAACCACAGGCCTATTTAAATGCCGTTTATGTGCTTTTACCTCTAAGATACTCGAGAGGTAAAAAAAATCTTTTTTTAAAAAAGCATGTAGTTTTTTGCAAGTTGTTACGTCTTTAATGCGTGTCAATTTTAAAAGGAATCTGTATTATCATCGAAGATGGTAACAAACGATGAGCGAAGATTAATTGAAATCCACTGATACGTTGTTATCATCTCCGAAGATAATACGGAGCCCTTTTAAAATAGATTGTGTGCTACATTTAGTTACGAATTTGGTTACAAATTAAATTATTTTGTGTTAAATTTGTCTCTTTTGTAAAAAATTGTTCTTAGTGATTAAAAATTCCACTGCTTGGTGGAAATTTTTACCACATTGAGCTCCATCTCGTTATCTGAAAGATGAATTATTTTGTTTAAAACTTTTTTTTTATTATATGATTAGAATATTTAATTGAAAAATAACTTTTTTGTTTTGGATTCATCATTTTGAGTTGAAAATTCATATTTTCATATAAAATTTAACTACTTCATTGACACTTTTCCTCTCTTGAATGAAAAATATTTCCTAGTTGAGTACTCCACTCTTTTGTTGAAAATTCTTCTTTATAGATTGCAGATTCATCTAATTTCGTAAAAATATGATCTTTTTGGTTAAAAATACAACCGTTTAATTATAGATTAACCTGTTCTGGTTAAGGCTTTACATTTTTTCATTCGTCTTTTTTATTGAATTCGCATATTTTTCATTTAAATTTAGAATCTTGAGCAGTTTTTCAAATAAAATTAAGATCGTTTCTGTATTTAAATAATAACTAATATAATTTACGTCGAGAATTAATGTTTTTTATTGAAAATTCGGTTCCTTGGTTGGAATTTAAACTTCTTGGTTAGAAATTAATTATCTTTGATGAAAACTCACCATTTTTTCATCAATTACATGTCTGTGAAAGATGGTTTAAAATAAAGTTAAATCAGTTTCACATTATTTTTCATCACATTTTAATTTGCTTAATTCAGTTATATCCTATTTTTAGAATGTTGATACCTAACAAGTATCATAACTAAGCAGTTCTTTGAAAGTTATCAATCAATTTAATTAAACAAAAATTTTAATGTTATCAAAGTCTTCACATCTTTCATTTATACAAACAAAAGTAAAATTATTGCCTTTATAACGGACGAAGAAGTTTAGGAGAAAATTCTATAAGAAATTCTAAAATTCATCTGACACATTTATCTGAAATCTTAATAATTCTGAATCTAAATTAATAAATTGTTGTTATTATTTTACGCTTTGTCCCTGAAATCAATTACCTTTTAATTTAGAAATCTAGTTTTACGCCAACTTAAAACTTAGTTTTAATTTTTGAAACCAAATCTCAAAATAGCGATGTTTTGATATATTTTTGAAATAGTTTTTTCAGAAGAAAATCTTTATCATTCATACTTTGATTGAGAATTTTAATAATTCTACTAAAGTGTTGAAAAATTTTCATTCGTTAGTTATTATCGAAATATAATTTTCGTCTATTATTTGGTGAATAAGGTTACTTTTTCTCAAATAAAATAAGCATCCACGGACATTACACATTGTCCAATGTGAATTAAAGTAAATTTTAGATTAAAATATAAGAAATTTAAATTAGATTAAAATCCAAATTACAAATGTTATTTAAAGTCTAATCATGAAGTTGATGCAAACAGAAGTAACAAACGAAAAATACTACAATTTTAATCCGAATTTTTGTTAAACAAAAATTTTCCATAAAAATAAAAAAGAGAAAAGAAAAATGGGAAGGCCTAAAATTTGTTTTTTATAATTCAGATTACAATTGTAATATTTTTTGTTTGTTCGTTGTATTCCAAATTGGGTCTTGGGATTCTTGTTTTTTACAGGAGTTTGCATAAATTTTATATTGCAGAAATAGAGTTTTTCTCGATTTTTTAAAACACTTCAATGTCACATTTTTTTAATGCTCTAAGTTTTTAACTTGTTATCCAAAATTGGTGGCTAGCGAACTGGTTCTTCACTTTAAGATAATAAAATAATATACCAATGGCTAATTTAATCTGTATTTATAACAGTATTTTATACACTAATTTCCAGGGATAAATTTATTATAATCGCAAAAATAATGGTAAAAAATTCGTTATAAAAAAAAAATAATTGTAGCCTTATACTGGTTTTCCTATAATATTTTTTCGCAAAGGCCCATCCTACAATAGAGAAATTATTAATGCGTGTTTGTTTAAATGTTTATTATTCTTTTATTATTTTACAAAAGTACCTTATAGAACGACATGGTCCTAACGGAGAAGAATCCATGAAAAGAGTCCTCAATAAAAAAAATAACTCACATAATCGTATAATTATTTTTGTCTTTAAAACTGTGCAAACAAGATTCCATGCGGGTTTAATATTTTTCAGTTAAATATATCCAACAATAGTTTAAAAATATTGATGTGAAAACTGTTAATTATTTAAAATTTGGGTCATAAATTTTGAATTATAGTAAGGTTACCTTGAACATTCACATGTTCTGTACTCTTTCCAAAATTGGCCAGAAGGTCCATTGTTTTGGGCTGCATGCCTGATGACATTTCTTTGAAAAAATAAGAATGATTTATGAATTTGCATTGCTAAAATGTCATATTATTATACTTAAAGATTCACATAAATTGTGAAAGTACAAATAGGTTACATCACTTATGACAAATTTTTATATATTTTTCGGCTAAACAACTTTTGTCTATATTTTTATCACAAGACTTGCTAACCAATTTTTTTACGATTAAATAAAAAGCCACGTGTTTTATCTTTTTTAAGTGCACCATTTTCGTATCTTGCATATTTTTAACGATAACAGGATTTTATCCTTATTTTGAGTTCGAATAAATTTTCGTTTCTTTTTTTGGTTTTTAAAAACGCACTGTCTCGTCGTCCCGGAATTGGAGATGACTAATCCAATATTTTGCATAAGCTTGGCTAGCTATTCCTAGTTTTCGGGAGGATTAGTCCATCCCCTTTTTCAACTCGCCGAATTTTGCGGGACAACTATAAAGACATTCATTAGAAAATTATATATCTCTAACAATTGTCTTTTTATCGAAAAAAATTATCAAGGGTAAATTGTTCTAATTTTCCAGTGCTATAAATAGCCACACATAGAATTTTGTAATCTTGGAAAGAGTGGCTTCAAACCTTTTTTAAATGCTATAACTTTTTGTTTTTTATCCAGGATATCTGACTAACGAACTTGACCTTTAGTTTCTGATAATCAAATTATTTTTTTAAAAGTTATTGTGCTGAACGAGAGGCATACAGACAGACATGCAGTCGTACAAATATAGATAAATACAGACATACATACAGACATGCATACATACAGGCAGTCATAGGGACAGACATTACAAATAAAATATTTAAAAAAAATTAATACCCAGATAGTATACAAAATGCTGTGAAGATTTCCTGAAACTCGCAATGTAAGCTACAGTACACTCGCAAGAAACAAATATGAAAAAGAGTTACATTTTAAATTGATAAAAATAACATTTAAAAAACTAGTTTAACTTTCAAGCAAGTACATGAATTTTGAACCTAAAAAGCTTCATTGCGATTAAAAAATTAGATAGTTTATTCAACGAAGAAAATTTCTGCTTAGCATACAATATGGCACGGTGATATTGTGCGCAGTACTTTTTCTGGACTAGCTCGAATAACTCTCGACAAATGTAGCATAATTGCTAGTAAAATTTATTTAAAAAAATTAATATTAAAAAATGATTGTGTAAATAACATAGCGAAACTAATTATTTGCTTAAAGCATTAACAAGATTTACTTATAATGCCGTATATATTATTTTATTATATTCACCAGTAGAATTAAGGAACACCATCAAACATAAAACGAAACTATAGAAAATCTTCATCTCCTCCTATTAGAAAAAAAACTAAAGAAGTTATTAATAAAGAATGTTATCAACAATTTCAACAATGAATATTCCAATGCTTCGTTTGCTTAAAAAGTCCGCACTACAGTCTCTATCTCTCAAATTAAATGCGCCAAGCTTGTCCTTCTGAGGTATTTACATACTGATTAGGCTACATCACAATCACCACCTGATCAGAAAACATTTTCTTATAAACTGCTGCCTCTAATGTACTGGGTATGTAAAATGCATTGTTGTTCTTATAAAAATCATGAAAGCGAAAAGAGGGTAATTTGATTTTTTTAAGTTTATCATCATTAAAAATAAAAAATAAATTTGCTCGCCTCAAAAATGTATATCATTTCAGTAAATGTATATTATTACCATTCATGGTATGCATTAGTATTAGAACAAAAGAATTTTTACAGTCTTCTTTTTATCAATGAAAAAATGCATATTCTATTAAAATAAAAATGATTACTAAGTATTTTACTGCAACTTGTGTCGTTTCTCCATGCATTTAAATGGTTTATACTCAATATAGGTGTAATTTAGGGGTAAATTTTTCATAAATAAAATTTTATTGAAGCTTGTATTTTTTTTGTGTTTTAATTTTGTTTGTCTCGTGTGTCGTTTTTCAAAAAATTAATTGAAAAAATTTTTAATCTTATTTGTTACGATTGAAAGAAAATTGAATCATCCTATCTAAAAATCATTAAAAACAAATTTATAGATCTTTTTGGCATAAGCAACTTTAATCTGCTTATCTGGTTAGCACGTTGCATCGTTTTTCGACAAAATTATTTTTTTATTTTGAAAGTAATTTTTGACAATTAAAAAAAAATTACGTGTCCTATCAAAAATTATTTATGACAAACTCGAATAATCTGTCGCTATTTTTTGCAGAAACAACATTTTTCTATTTCTTTTTTCCATAGCTTGTGACGCTTCTCTAAAATTTTAATTTTTTTATTTTTAATGTTTTTTGCGACTAAAAACAAAAAATTTCTGTTACTATAAAAAAAGTCTCAAACAAGTTACAGCTTTTGAAAACTCTTACAAAATTTCTTTGAACCATTTTCCCTAATTATTTTCTAAACACCGACCGGTATTGACCACTAATTGAATATTTATTAAATATTACATGTTGCGTTATGAAATCTTTTTATGAAATAATCACAAGAAACACATTTTTCCCAATCATTCAAACTTGATTTGATTGGGAAAACGAATTCTTCTGGTTAAAAATTGGCGAAATTATGAATTGGTTTATAAAATTTATTTAAATAAGAAGCAAATATTGTCGCCTGACAAAGTTTTATAATGAACAAGGTCGTTTTGTGAGTCATCAGTAGTAAATCTCGTAATAAAAAGCAGCCTTCTTTTTTTAAATATTTATGTTGTGAATTTTATTATTCAAATGTTTATGCAATAATCACTTATTTTTGTTTGGTAAAGTACGATTTTACTTAAATAATTTTAAACTTATTGCGTTGCAAAAACACCATTTGCGGTTTGAAAATTGTCAAAAATTTGTAATTCATAATGAAATTTAATAAAACAATTATAAATTTTTATCCAATATTAACAAATCGTACATATT
The DNA here is from genome assembly GCA_035041075.1 of Acraspis erinacei. NCBI lineage: Eukaryota > Metazoa > Arthropoda > Insecta > Hymenoptera > Cynipidae > Acraspis > Acraspis erinacei. The sequence continues at coordinate 97,209,749 of JAWWLR010000034.1, read as the reverse complement.
ATTTACCTCCCAGAAATTTGAGATAAAATTTGCTAAAGGAACGAGGTATTCAAAGAGATGAATGGTTAAGATTTAAACATGTTTATTAAATTAATTTATAGCATTAATAATCACATTGCACCTTAATAAAATGTTAAATATTTATTGTTTTTCCATACATCCCAAACAACAAGTTTTGAAATAAAGTTTTCAAGTATGTTGTGACGAAAAAATGGTATAGTTTATAAAATAGAAATTAAGAAAATTTCACATTTTTTTTTAAATAAAAAATTATTTAAAAAATATAAACACCTGAAGATAAGAGAAATAGCTGCCGAAGACCCGAAATCCTATTCGTAAAAATTCTTGAAGATTTACACACGTGTTATTTTATACTTCTTTGCGATTGGGTTCCCGTTGCCAATTGGACATTCCCCGATTTCCTGTACGGTTAAAATTAGGATGGCACCACTGTACATGTTTATTTTTGCCCGCTTTCCCCCGCCTAGGATAGTTGAATATAGTCCACGAAAAACAGCATTCCTATTTCCTCTGTCAAATATAGCAAAGACGTCACCGTTGGCCATTGATAATACAGTTTGCTCCTCGGTTGGCATGGGCCTAAATCTAGACATGGTTGTTTTCAACAGAATTGGTTTATCTCGAGGAAAAGTGTATCTTCGAAGTTCGTATATCCGTCTCGTATTCGCGAAAGGAATAAGTCGAACAGATCTAAGTTCTTCCGGCTGAAATGCAAGTACGCGTTTAGGAACTTGCCTGGCACGCGAATACCTGGGACTGACAGGAAGATGTGGCTCGACGGGTGGGAGAGTCCTTTCTAGAGAATGAGGTCTGGCAAGAGAAATATTACTTTATGGAATATGGGTATTTGAAGAAGAAGACGGTCTGCATCGCGGAACAATAGGAATAGGCTCGCCATTAGGCAGACAATCAAACTGTGAACTTAATTCTGCAACAGGAAAAAGAGCATTAGATTTTTTTCATGAGTAAAGAAAGAGTGACTAAACTAAAAAGAAAAGCTGGTCATGATAAAAAATTCGAAATAAATTAACTTGTTTCTAATAAGCCTTTATTACAACTAAGCTACTAGGAAGATAAACAAAATTTTTTCTCAAAAACATACGCAGTTTTTCGCAAGGCGTTACGTTTTTAATACGGATCAGTTTTATCAGAAATGTGTAGTATAATTGTAGCTGGTAATAACTGATCAGTAGAGATATCTTTCACGAACCGGAAAAATTAATATAAAAAATAACAACCTAAATTAACTCCTCAAATAACATACTTTCTTTAACTTCTTTTCAGACTAGATGGAGCTATGAATTAAATCTTTTTGAAATAAAATTTCTTATCGGACTAGGGTGAACGACAGAAGGATCTTTGCCAGAAACACGCAGTTTTTTACTGATATTTTTTATTTCCGAATTTTCATTTTCGATTCGATTTTCGTATTCAGAAATTCAACTTTTTGATTGAAATTTTAATAACTTTGAGATGAATCTTTTTTGTCCAAAATTCAACCATTTTCCTTAAAAGTTAGTGATCGAGCAGTTTAATTAATATATTCTATAAGAGATTCTACAAGTCATCTGAAATATTTTTCCTAAATCGTAAAAAAAATCTTAATTTAAATTTATGTCTGTGTTTATGGTGGAGGCCGTAAACACAGACATAAATTTAAATTAAGATTTTTTTTACGATTTAAGAAAAGTATTTCAGATGACTGACTGGTAGAATATCTCACGCACTGAGATATTGCCCCCAACCCAACGGTGGCATATATATTTTTATTATTATTTTTCGTTTTTTCTCCACAATCAAATATATTTTCATTTCAAAAACAAATTTTATTAGACTAACTTAAACGTATAGTCTTAAATGTTTGTAAACAAACCTGAAAACAGCGATGTTTTGGAAATATCTTCGCAATAGCTATTTCAGGATAATATCATCGGCAATTTATGACTGCAATTGATTACTAATAATTTGATTTAAAATTTTAATATCTCTATCAAAGTGTTACAAATATTTATCTTTCAGTTGCTCTCAAAATATAATTTTCCTTCATTATTTGCCGAATAAGGTTACTTTCACTAATGAAACACAAATATGTAAATACATTGCAAATTGTACAATGTGAATTAAATCAATTCCTAGAATACATCTGGAATAATGTACCATTATTGTTTTCGAAATTGATTAAAAAAATAGAAATTAAAGAAGAATTGTGTGGATTATCTAGCAAAAATAATTATTTGTGTAAACCTTAAAAGAATTACTTGTGATTATAGATATATTATTTTATTGTATTTACCAGTAAAATTAAGGATAATCGCCAGACATAAAACGTAAGTACAAAAAATGGCCATATCTTGTTATTAAGATAAAAACCAAAGAAGGTATTAATGAAGATTTTTATTAACAATTGCACTAAAGAATATTCAACTGCTTCGGTAGCATACAAAATCTAGACTTTAGTCGTTATCTCGCAAATTAAATGCGTCAAGCTTGCCCTTCAGAGATATTTACATTTTGATTATGCTATTTCACAATCCCTACCTGATTGGAAAATAATTTTTTATCGTAGACTATCTTAAGTATTCTGGGAACGTATAATGCATTGCTGTTCTGATAAGAATCGTGAAAGCTTATTTTTTGAGTTACGTGTAATTTATTGAAATAGCGTCAATTTTTTTGTATAAATTATTTTGTCATAACTTTAAAATAGCACCTCACCAAGAAACGTATTTTCAGATGATGAATCCGACGCATTAGCAGACCATAAGTAATTATTTGCTGCACATGTACTGATTGTGAAATAATTCTGTATTAAATGTAATAGTTAATATTCCAATTAGAAAAAATTCAAATTTTAGGTGAAAAATAGCTGCATTTCGCAAAAAAAGGAATTTAAAAGAAACCTATTGAATCCATAGCCAAAAAATAATCATTTTTGGCAAAGCAGTTGGTTAGTTCTCGCCCCGGTCTTTGTACTTCGTCCGCATTATTGCACAGAACTTTCAAAATTAGGATTCAAAACATCGAAAACTTTATTTTAGTGATTGTGAATTCCCTTTTGTTAAAGCTCCTTGGGCTTTAACGGACACATTCTCATCAAAGGCCTCGCGCTTGGCAATCGATTTAAATTATCTAACACGTTCGTTTCTAAATTATGTTCAACTCGATTACATCACATGTATATTACTTTCTATACAGCTTTTACTTTATATTCCATTTACCATCATACGGCTGCCCTAAAGAAGGTATTTTTTCAAAAGTACCAATTTCATACAAATAATAGACAAAAGTTCTTATTTTCTGATTTAAAAAAATTTTCATTACAAAACAAAAGTCATTGTTATCCCCAGCAATTTGGGCAAAATGGGTAAGAATTTTCTTGTAATCAAAATTAGATTGATAATATTTTTCATAAAAATTTAATTTCTTATTTTTATTCTTATTTTTACGATTAAATTAAAAACTATACGTCCTATCAAAAAAATCATTAGCGAAGAATTTCTTTTTAGGTCTGCAACTTTTTCAATAATTTTTTTTTCGTGCCTTGCGTTAATTTCCCTAAAATTTTAATTTCGTATATTCTATGTTATTTTTCACGATTAAAACAGAACTGCGCATACTACCAAAAAATATTAATGGCGAATTTTCTCACATTTTATGCTTGAGAAACTTTTGTTTTTCATTTTTGTGAGGATTGTTCATTTTGTGGCTTTTCAAAAAACTGAATTCTTTTATTTTAGAAAAATATTCTCAAAAAATTTTTAAATGCTGTAAATCTTAGGATTTTGGTATAAAATAGGTGGCTAACGAACTCGTCCTTTGTTTTTGAACTTTAAATATGTTTGCAAAAGTTCAACTCAATCTAATTAGTATTTTGAAAGTTGTTGTGCCTTCAGGATACAGTCTCAAGCGGCTCAAGCCGTGTTTTGGGATTTAAAATTTAAGCCATGATTGGATAAAATATCAACTATTACGTTTTTGGTTAAAAGCTTAATTTTTAAGTTGAAGATTCACTCTTTGTTGGAAAATTAAACTATTTTGTTTTTAGAAAATTTGTCATTTTGATTTAAAAATGCATCCTCCATGGGTAGCTTTTTCTTGTTAAAAATGTGTCGAAATATTCCATATAAAAATTATCAGTTTTATTGGAGGAGTAAACTATTTTGTTGACAATCAGATTAGATAAAATTAGATCTGAAAATTTGCTATTAGTCTTTTTTTCTCGTGAGACACGTGATGAAAATGTATTCGTTAAAGCACAAGGAGCTTAACAAAAAGAGAATTTATAATAAATAAATTTCAGATAGCGCGAGGTAAATATATTATCGAGCTCGAAGAGCAGGATAAATATATTATCAAACA
>JAWWLR010000034.1:97126068-97141638 GCA_035041075.1 Acraspis erinacei | reverse complement strand
AGGGGAAAAGGAGAAAAAAGTGAGGGGAACAGGGGAAAAGAAAAAAGAAAAAGGAGAAATTTTAAAAACAGAAAAATGGTGAGGGGAATGTGGAAAGGTTGAAAAGGTAAAGATTAAAAGGGGAAGGGGAAAGGGAAACAGAAAAAGGCAATAGGGAGGATAAAAACGGAAGAAAAAAGTGAGGAACTGGAAAGAGTCAGCAGGGAATGGAAAATAGATTAATAAAAGGGGAAAGGGAACAATATAAATAGAACAACGGTAAAGGGAACGGCGAAATGTAGAAAGGGGATAGGCAAAATGGTGAAAATGGGAAGGGAAAATGGGAAACGATAAAGGGGAATGGAGAAAGGGGAAAGAAAAATGAAAAGGGAAAGTGAGAAAAGGTGAAAAGAAAATGGCGAAAAGAAAAAAGGAAAGGGGAAACGGGAAAAGGGGTAAAGTGAACGTGGAAAGGATGAAAAGGGAAACGGTTAAAAAGGGAAAGGGAAAGCGAACTAGGAAAAGGGAAGGGGGAACGAAAAAGGAATGGAAAAAGGGAAGGAAAAATGAGTAACTGGAAAAGGGGAGAACATTAAAATGAAGAAAGGGAAAATGGAGGAAAGGAAAAGGGGAAGATGTAAAGGGGAATGGGTAAAAGAGAAGGGGAAAGGGTAAAAGAGAAGGGAAAACGGTGAAAAGTGGTAAGAAAAACGGGTAAGGGGATTGGGAAAGGGAAAACTAAAATGCAAGGGGGAATTAGAACGGGGAAGGGAAATGGAAATGAGGAAAAGCGAAGGGAAAAGATAAAGGGGAACTGCTGGAAAGTGAAAAGGGGAAAGAAAAAGGGAACTGGTAAAGGGAAATGAGAATGGGGAATGGAAAATTGTGAAAGGCAGATCTGAGAGATTTGCAGAGAGATTTCTCGATCCTTTATATGCTTCACATGCTTGTTTTCAAGGAGGGTAGGACGATTAAACGGAAATCTAATCGTCCTATCTAAAAATGATTAATCAAAAATTTAGAGATCTTTTTGGTGTCTGCTAATTTTAGTTCGTACGTTGCGTCTTTTTTCGAAGCATTTAATATTTTAATTTTGAATGTTATTTTTTACGATTTAAACAAAAACTACTTTTCCTGCCGAAAATTGATTAATGACCAATTTCTAGATCTTCTCAGGGTGCAAAATAGAATTTTTTTATTTTTAATTACTTTTTGTATGATAACATTTTGAATTTTTAACTTTTGGAAAATATTAAAAAATTGGTCATGATAATCTTGTCGGGCTTTCAAAAATAAACGTTTTTCTTCTCTTCACTGTTTTCCATATGATTGGTGCTGTTTAGCTTAAAATGTTCATTTTGGTTTATTTTTTTGGATTCTGAAAATGTTATAATTCTGATAATTTTTATTTTATCGTAAAAAGTCATAAGGATAAATTGTTTGAGTTTCTGAATGCTATAAATAATCGTACATAGAATTTTTAAATCTTAAAAGAATATAATCAAATATTATGAAAATGTGCTCATTTTTTGAATTTTCATCCAAAATATCTGGTGTCCGAACTTTCTCTTTCGTTTTAGGTCCTAAAAAAGTGTGCCAAAGCAGAATTCAACCTGAACAAATTTTACATAAAACCAAAATCGTTTACCCTAATCTTCGTGTTGAAAAATGCAACTATTTCCCTAAAATACTTGCCACTGCTTTAGTTTAAAATTCATCTTTTTGGATTAATTTTTTTTTCTTTTGGTATAAAATAATCTTCTCAGTTGAAAATTAAGCTACTTGATTTAAAATATGTACAGCATGTTTAAAATTCGCATTTTTTTATTGGGAAATTAACTCTTTTGATTGACAATTATTAATTTTTGTGGAAAATTCAACTGTTGTAGAAAAATTAAATAATCAAAAAAAGTTTAAATTAGAGTTTATAAATATTTTTGGAATAATAATTAATAAATAATAATTTACTTTAAAAAAATAACCTTAGGTAAACTTATACAAAAATCCATTAAATCGAAATTAATGAATTATTATAAAAATAAAAATTAATTTCATGCATCGTAAATTATAAGTCATTTCCCCATCATTTTCGTTCTTGCAGGGAAAACAGAATTTTTTGAAAATCATTCGAAAAGTTCAAAATGTAGGGAACCTTTTCGCGAAAAAAATTAAGCTATCTTTTATTAGGATTAGATTCTTTTTTTAATTATCAGATAAGTGCTATGACTAAAAAATTTGTTGCAAGCAATTAAAATTTTTCAATAAAATATTTCTGCTCATTTAGCATTTTTTCCTGAAAAAACCTTTTCCTGAAAACTTATAGAATTTGTAATAAAGTTTCAATTACAGCTTATACAAAAAGAAAGGAAAAAAAGTTAATATTGTTACAGGATAAATTTATTTATTCGATTATTTATTCATACAGTACAAGTCTGATAACTTTCCAACTTCGGGGCTGTATGAGCGGAAAATTCCAGGAATTGCGGACTTATCGGATACCCCCTCTAGTAGCACGATATTTGGTGCGCGCATGCGTAAATCATGGGCGCAAATCATGAATAAAATAGCACATGTAGTGGGGGAGCATAATTAGTGTGCGTGCCGTACGTGAGGGAAAGTTTCAAGAGGAGTGTACACTTATCGGACGGCAATTTATCGGACTTGTACTGTACTTTACAGGATATGATAATATATAATAATATAATAGAGTGGAATATAGTAATAGAATATTATAGAACATAATAGCAGGCCAGTATTTAAAATATTTCAAACTTTTTATTGGAAAATACGTGAAGGCTTTTCCCGTCTGCTTGAGCTTGAGGTCAAAGGTCTTTGGTTAGTAGCTTGATCTTTGAGCAATTCTCTAAGTTTTTTACGTGGGGTCGTTTCTTTGACTGCAATGTATAAAACCTGCTTACTTTTTGGTATTGTTATATACAGAAAATTGACTTGTTGTCCAGATGTGGCAGTCGGGGGGTGAATTGGATTGTAATTCTGCCATTGTCCTTCGCATTCATATTTCACATCATATAGCGTCACCTCAACTGTTTCAGGAATGTGATTTCTATCCTTACGGTTAGTTGGTGTCATCAAATCCAAAAAACCAGAAACATGTGCATTTTTGTGAGTCAAACGCAAGAGAACTTGATAGTGTGTAAAGTCAGAAGCAGTTGGTGCTATAGTAGCCATCCAGGGGGGATTGACCTCAGTCCTCTTCATTGGACCCGCAAAAGTGTTAAGCTTGGTGTGCACCATAACTTGACCGGATATATCACCGGATTTCTCGACCGTGGCATCACCTAGTGTTGTCAAGAAAAAATTGTAATTTAGCAATTTTTGTATACACTAGTAAACTTGAAGAATAAGACAATTTCAACAATTATTCAGAAGATTCGGAAGATTCAACAATTTTGATCAAACGAGAATTTCTCGAATTTGGTACTTTAAAATTAACTCTTGATTGGCCTAGGAAAGTTGCAGCATGAATCAGGAATTTAGAGGACGCAATCCTTGAGATTCCTATCTTGAATTTATTTTTTTTAAGTCGGATGATCAGACTGAGAAGAATTTTTATAAAATAGATGAATTGTAAAATTAAAAAATTAATATTTATCCAAATTATATTCATTTTTAAACAAGAAATATAGCACAGGCCCACAAAAAAATGTTGTCTGCACGAGAAAAGTAACTAGGCTTTCCTTATGGGTGTTGAGCCGCTGAATCCAAATCTAGCCTCAGAAGTTTTCTTACAGGTCTCAAATTTAAAACAAATTTTGGACAAAATTGATAAATTTTTAAAATAATAAAAAAATCAACCGAAAATGATACTGTGCAATAACAACAAAAAATATTTTTAACAAAAATAGATGGATTTTAAAAAAGAATAAAAATCTAATGCAAAATTGTTGTACTGAAAATGGTCAATTTTCAAGCAAATGAAAAAAATTGCCAACCAAATACATGTTTAAAAATAAATTTGGAGTTCAAATTTGTTTCAAAGCAAAAACAATAAACTTGTTAACACAACCGATCAAGTATCAAATAAAAAAATTAATTTTCAACCAAAATAGATGCATTTTCAAACTTTAAAGAGAAATATTTAAAATAAAAAAATAAATATTCACCAAAAATGGAATCAATACATTTTCAGGCAAAAAAATTAATTTTTTAAAAAATAGTTCAATATTTTTAACCATATAGATGAATTTTAAAATAAACATGATAAATTTTCACCCAAAAATAAATTATGATAAATTTTCACCCAAAAATGGAATTGTTACATTTTCAGTAAAAAAAATTAATTTAAAATAAATTATTCGATTGTTAACAAAAAAATAATGGATTTCTGGCAAAAATATATTATGAACCAAAGAAACGAAATTTCAACTGAAAATGATAAAGTTTCAAGCAAACACAAAAGAGATTTCCAATAAAATGGTTTAATTCTCAACTTTGGAAACAAATTAATCTTAATCTAAGAAAATAAATATTCTGCAAAAATGGAATAATTAAATTTTCAACAAAAATTGAATTTTTAAAAAAATAATTCAATTTTCAAAGAAAGAATTTACTTTTCAACGTTACATTTTCTGGAAGAATATGATTATTATCCGAAAAAACTGAGATTTAACGAAATGTATCGTTTTCAGTTGAAAATACATTTCATTGGTTGAATTTTCTTTGTTCTTTTCTTAACACTTAATTTATTCAACTGAAAACTTTAATGGAAACTAAAATTTTCGGATAAAAAGTATTTCTTTTTTTAATTGAAAATTTTTCTTTTTGGTCGAAAATGTTTCTTCTTGTTGCAGAATTGATATTTTTAGTAAAAATTCAACTATTTTCTTGAAATACGTTTTTTTTTGTTCATAATGATTTCGCAAATCTAATTATTTTAATTAATCAAATTTAATTTAATTAGACTAATCCATTTCGGGTTGATAAATTATCTTTTGTATTTGAGAAATTTAACTATATGGTTGAAAAATGTTTTTCAATTTTTGCCTTTTTTAGAAAACTATTTATTTCAAAATTCATTATTTTTTCATTGCACTATATTTTTTTAGCTGAAATTTCTTCTTTTTTATGGAAAATTATTTTTATTAAAAGATTCTTGTTTTCGTTTGAAAATAAATTTGTTTCATTTGCATGTAAATATTCGATTAAACTGTCGTTTTCTTATCAATTTTTTTTACGGAAAATGTAAGCATTCTATTTTCAGTTAAAATTTAACTTTATGGTAGAATATTATTCTTGATGTTTGCGCATTCACGCCTTTGTGTAAAAAATTAAACTATTATTTTGCAGTCAAAAGTTCATTTCTGAAATCGAAAATTAAGCTATTTTTCGATTTTCGATTAAGAATTCATTCATTTTGCTGAAAAAGCGTCGTTTTGGGAAAACTTATTTTCTTTTGGTTTAAAATGACTTTTTAAGATAAAGATTAAGCATTCAATTTTTCCTGTAAAAATGTATCTTTTTATTAGAAAATTCAACTATATGGTTTCCTGAAAATTTATTTTGTTTGAAATTAAAGTATGTTTACGAGAACATGGTTTGTTGTTTTTATACATTTATTTTTTAAACTGACATCAAAAATGTTTTTTGTGGAAAATTGATCTATTTCGTTCAAAATTAATTTTATCGTTGTTTTGAAAATAATTTTTTACATGTTAAATTTCTATTTACAGTAGAAAAGTATTGGATGAAAAATTTAATTATTTTTCTGCAAATTCAATATTTGGCTTAAAAATTTTAATATTTCTGGCAAATTCGATTGTTTTTTTTTAATGAAAATTAATTTATTGAACCGAAAATTGAATTGTGCCATGTTTGGTGCAATATTAATCTTTTTTACACAAAAATTAATTTTTTCAGTTGAAAATTGAACTATTTTGTTGAAACTTCCATTTTTTGTTCCAAAATTTAACTATTCCATTTTCTCGGAAAATTACCTTTTTAGTTGAAAATTTATCTTCTTTGGTGACGAATTATTCTTCTTGTTTGAAAAGTCCTCCTTCTTGGTTAAAAATACATTACTTTGCTTAAAAATTCATGTTTTTTTTGGGTTTATAAATTAATTTATCAAACTGGAAATTTAAATATAAACTAAAACTTGCTGTTAAAAAATGTTTTTTTTTACTTATTTCTTAGGCTGTTAATTTAGCTTTTCTGTCGAAAGTTCGCTTTTTACTTGCTAAAAATTAATTTTGTACTAAAAATTTGACTAAGATACGCAGCCCAAAATTTGAAACATTTTAGAAGCAGAAATCTTGTCTCCTATATATATTTACATACAGTAAATATTTTCCGACTCAGCGACATGCTATGTTTGCATTTGTTTCTCTCAGATGCGAAAGTGGTGGGGGTCGAAAAATTCAACGTTCTGGAGACCCTGGCCCAATTTTAAAATAAACTTCGACAGATAGTTAAAAAAAATTTAAATAATGGAATATTTTGAAAACATCTACAATTTTTTCTTTAGCCGGTTTTTACAGATTTTTTTTGTTCTTATTGATCGAAAATTATTAAGCATAAATTCTAGGGATCAAGACTAATCGAAATACGTCAAAAGAAAAAAACTGTAATATGGGTTAAGGATGACAACATACAAACAATCCCGAAAATTGGAATTTTTTAAAATGATTGATAAAATCAACAAAAATATATCTACTATTGATTTTTGGAAATATTGACAGAATCTTCTAAGTGTATTCTCTGAAGGATTCTGTATCATTTTATTACGGTGGTGTTAATTTAAATTTAAGCTAGCATTGTTTATAACGATAATAAAAGTTTGATTTCTTAATTATTAATAAATTAATCGGGGATATTTCATAAATTTAATATTTTCTCACACATTTTTCCTAGCTTCTGATCCTAGTTGGATATAAAGTACAACATTTTTTACAAAAACTTTCTTGAAAATTTTAATTTTTTTATTTTGGGGATGACTGAAAAATACCAAAAAATAAAATTCCCGACCTTGTAAAATTCTCGAATTGGAAAATGCCCGAATAATAAAATTGCCGAAAAATAAGAATACCGAATTGGAAAATTCGCGAATAATAAAATTGCAGAAAATTAAAAATACCGAATTGGAAAATTCCTGAATAATAAAATTCTCGAATGGGACGACTGAAAAATTATGAAAAATAAAATTCCCGACACTGTAAAAATCCCAAATAATAAAATGCACAAATAATAAAATTGTCCAAAATTAAAAATACCGAATTGGAAAATTCCCAAATAATAAAATTCTCGAATAATAAAATCCCCCAATTATAAAATGCCGACAAAAAATTGTCAAATTATAAAATATCCAAATTGGAAAATTTAATTGTTAAAAATTTCGAAAATTATTGTTTGAATTTAAAATAACAATAGTTTTTAATAAAATATTTATGGATGATGCATTTTTTCAATTTGTATAGGATTTGAAAAAATAAAAAAAGCGTTCGCAAAAATCGAAGTTTAAATTGACATACATTTTTTTTGAAAACGATGAAAACAGAGGGTGATTTTTCTTTGTGTTCGAGGGGGAAATTTGGTCAAATATAACTTAATCTGCAAACTAAGTTCTAATTTTTCAAACTTAAAAATTGAATTTTTTCACACCTTCTAAATTTGACGAAATTTGCCCCTCGAACCCAAAAAAATTCACCCACTGTTTTTATCATACCTGAAAACGGTTTTCAAAAAAATATATAACTTCCGTGAATAATATTATTCGGGAATTTTAAAATTCGGAAATTTTATTATCCGAGAATTTTATTATTCGGCAATTTTCCAATTCGGTATTTTTCATTTTCGGCATTGTTACAGTGTCGGGAATTTTATTTTTCGGGATTTTTCAATCGACCTTCTCGAATAATAAGATTTCTGAATTATAAAATTCCCGCATAATAAAATTTGCGACAGTTTATAATTTTGCCCAATTGGGAAATTCCCCACTAATATTATTCCCGAACAGAAAATTTCCGAATTAGAAAATATCCGAATTGGAAAATTGCCGACTTTAAATAATTACATTTTTTATAAATATGTATGATTGATTACAAATGAAATAATGACTATTCACTTTTATAAAATATTTTGTATGTTTAAAATTTCGAAAATTATTGTTTGAATCTAAAACTACACTAATTTTAAATAAAATATTTCTGGGCTAAGAATTTTTTTAATGCACATAGTATTTAAAAAATACAAAAAGGTCAAATTTAGAAGATGTAAAAAAAATTCCGTTTTTGCAAAAACGCTTTTTGTATTTTTTACATACTATGCACAGTAAAAAAAATTCTTGACCCACAAATATTTTACTTAAAATTATTATTATTTTAAATTCAATCAATAATTTTCGAAATTTTAAACATAAACAATAATTGAAACACATAAATATTCATTAATCGATTTTTGTAATCAATAAAACATATTATAGAAAAAATTAATTGTTTAAATTCGGGAATTTTCCAAATTGGATATTTTATAATTCGGCAATTTTCTGTCGGCAATTTTATTTTTCTGGATTTTTCAGCCGTCTCTGATTTTAAATTAAAATATAATGCTGAAGCTCTTGCAATAAATCAAATTTAAATTAAAAAGATTCAGTGTAGCGGCAGGGTTATTATTGCAAGACTTTAAATATTAGTTCAAAAGTACAAAATTGAACTTTACATGGATGGTAGAAATCTTTATCAATCAAAATATCGAATTGGATTCATTAAACTATGCATGAAAAAGAACACACACACAAGCACAAATATACATATACGAATTATTTGTTATAATTATTAATTATAATATTATATTTCACTTACAATTGTTAGGCAGAAGCCCCACGAATGTGATGATGAGAACAATAGAAGCTGTCTTCATTTCTTCCAAATGCCAAAAATGCCAAGACGTAAAGTGTGAACTGATTAAAAAAAAAAATTACTTGTGATAGATGACTCGATAAATGCAGAGTATTTAAACCAAATTTTACGCATTTGGGTATAGTGGTACGTTGTAAAATTCTTTGTCATCTTCCTTGTTTGGGATGGGTGAAGGGCATAAAATAGAAATTTATTTTGGAACAGGATGTTTAAACAAAATTATAATTATATTTTGTTTTTTATTCAGATTGTTAATTAAAATTGAATGAAAATCTTGAATTTTCTCTCACATTTTATTTTAGAAAGAAATATTTTCAAACTAAAGGTAGAATTATTTAAAAAGTCGATTTATTTCCTAAAATCAATTTTCCTCTTAAAAAAATAAATATCTGTTTCCATGATTTAAACAATAGCCTTGTCTAGCTAGCTTTTCAGGAAGAATTTGAAACCTGTTTATTAAATATAATTAATAAATTTAATTGATATAATTAGTCAAAAATCCCATTGATCAAATTCCAGCCTGATGATATGAGTTGTTTTTGTCAACTAACAATCATTTGTACAGCTGATACACTATGCACTTTTTTTAATCTTTCACTTTCACTCTTCCGGTAAACTATGTAAAAAAAAACTTTGAACTAAAAATAAAAGCATTATTTTGTCGAAATCCACTCAGAGAATTTTTTTAACGAATTTTAATTTTCAGGTTGTTTCGTAAATTAAAAAAAAAATTAAAATACTGAGTCATACAGGTATTTCAAAAAGAAGAACAATTATGCAGAATTTTACCTTGGAACGCGAAATCTTAAAAAAGAATTAGGAATTGATTTTGAACTGTGAATTTTCGAGAAAAAAAGTCTGATTCCAATTTAGAATAAGGAGTTTTCCCAAAAGAATGTGTCTTTCTGTTAGGAAAACGGAAATAAAAATTTTGAACTTTTGTGAAAAATTATTCTGAGTTGAAAGTTCAACTAATTAATTAAAAATTAATATTTTTTAATGTAATGTTCTTTTTTCAACTAACAATTTAACTGTTCTTTTTGGTAGAAAATAAAAAAATTTTAATCCAAATTTATTTTTCTAGTCAAAAACTCATATTTTTTAGTCTAAAATTAATTTTCTTGGTTGAGCATTCAATAATTGAATAGAAAAAATTCTTTTGAATTCAAATATTTGGTTAAGAATTAAACCGTTTTGCGAAAATTTGACTTTTTGGTAAAAAATTAATTTTATTGTTAATAATAAATGGAAATTCCAGTACTGGATTTACAGCTGAACTCTTTATTGCAAAATGCTTGTTTTTTAAATTCATATCATTTTAGTTGATTTTTGTTTGGAGAATCTATTTTTTTAACTAAAACTGTAACAACTCTTATTTTGGTTAAAATTTATAATAATAATAATTTAAATTATATTTCAATTTAAATATTTATTTAATTTTTGTACAAATGTATTTTTGACAAAAATAAACTTGTTGGTTAAAAACTCATAGTTTTTTAAGATTCATCTTTTTGGTTTAGAATATAGTGTAAAATTTTTTTTTTTTATAAAATTTGATATTCTTATAATTTTTATTATATTAATTTATAATTAATAGACGATATATAAATAAGTTTTCAGTGTCAAAGTTCAAAGAAATAAAAAGTGTGGTCCCTGTTCAAGCCTCTTGTGAAAAATTATTATTGTAAATTAATTAAAAAGTTCAAATACTATAACTACATAATAAATATTCATAATTAAAAACACAATTTAAAAAAAAATTTATTACTATTTATAATAGTTTTGGCTAAGAATAATACCAGAAAGTTGCATTTTTTCAGAACTTTTCACTTCTTGTCCACTTTTCAATTACATTAAGGAAAAAATTAATTTAAGTTCACCAATATAATTATTTAAACAATACATTTTTGTTCATAACTATCTTCTCTCAGATAATTGCTACAAAAAAGCAATTTTTTGTCGAATTTTTAAATGTATTCTTAACTTTAAATTATAGTGCGAAATAATCAATTCAAGTTAACAAAAAGAACTGTTTACAAAAATTATTATTATTTTTAATAATAGTTTCTTTGAATAATGATATAAAGTCACACTATTTACGATTAAAAACTTTTTTTTCAACTTCTTAGTTTACACGAGGCTTTTTCTTTACTTTAATATTCGACTGATGTAATAATTAATTCAATTTTACAAACATAATTGTTTAAACCATTTTTCAATAACATTCACTTTTAGTTATACTAAAAAGTTGCGGATTTTTCTGAAGTTTTCTAATTTTTCCCCCTTTTAGCCTGGTAAGTAATAATTAAACATAGTTAAAAAAAATAATTATTTAAATTTATTATTGTTTATAACTATTTTCTTTTAAATGATTCTAAGAAAATGGCGGTATTTTCAAATTTTGCAACCTATTTCCAACTTTGCACTTAGATCAAGGCAATAATAAAGATAATTCAACAAATACAATTGATTAAACAATTTATTTATTGCTTACAACGCTCTTTGCTCTTTGAAAATTGTTAGAAAATCGCAGTTTTTTCGCCTAACTTTCCATTGTATTCTTAATTTTTCAATCAAGAGTAAGGTAACAATGACTTAAATTTAACAAATTAAATCTTGAAAACAATTTGTTATTTTTATTATTATTAATATTCTGTTGGAATAATAATGCTAGAAATTTGTGGTTTTCCACATCTTGTAACTTATTTGAAACTTATTGTTTCAAGAGAGGCAAAATAAATTTATCATAACAAAAATAATTATTTAAATAGTTTATTATTATTAATATCAATCTGTTTTACAAATATTGCAAAATAAAAATTAATGAAAAGACAAACTTAAAAATTCAGCCTGCAACACGAAAATTTCAGACTCTAAATTTGCAACTTACAAATTTTGAACATTTAATTTAGAATTATTACACATTATTTAAATCCCCCAAAAAATATTTTTTCAAAATTTAAATGATTAATTTGTTAAAAGAAATTTTAAATGTGTAGTCCTGAAATTGGCTAGTTTTTAAGGTTTGAAATTTAAATATTATTTTCTTATTTTTCCCTAATTTTGAATTATTGAAGCTATCAGTTGAAAATTATTTTACAA
Source organism: Acraspis erinacei (assembly GCA_035041075.1). Taxonomy (NCBI): domain Eukaryota; kingdom Metazoa; phylum Arthropoda; class Insecta; order Hymenoptera; family Cynipidae; genus Acraspis; species Acraspis erinacei. The sequence continues at coordinate 97,129,684 of JAWWLR010000034.1, read as the reverse complement.
TATTACCCATAATTTTGTGAATCAATAACACAAGGCATTTATCACCTTCCGAAAAATTGAAATTATTATGTGATGTTTAGAATTCCTAAAAATAAAACCATCAATCTATCGAAACAAATTTGGAAAACTACCATAAAATTTTCCCATTGCAACCTAACGAAAAAATTTTCTCCTAAAAAAGAAAATAAAAAAATTACCTTTCCTTTCTGGGCAAAAATAAAAAAGAGGAAAGGAAGGGTAATATTTTCTTTTCTTTCTTAGGAGAAATTTTTTTTTCAGATTGCAATGGGAAAATTTGGGGGGAAATTTAGGAAAATTTGATTGTTAGATACTTCGTTTTATTTTCAGGGATTCTATACATTGACTTGATTATTGAACGTTAAATAGCATTTTAAATTTTATTTTGATCTAATTTGGATTTCTTAAATTTTGAAATTATTAGATCCAAAAAAGTAACAGAAAATATTAGAAAATCAAAACTTTTTTGCGGATGTCTACCCACAAATATTCTCCACCAATCCTGAACTAATTGATGAACTTAAGTATGTACTATTAATAACAATTTTGATAAAAAAATGTCACAATTTTTCTAAGGTTGCCCTCATAATCCTGAATTATACTATATCCTTTAAAATGAATGATTATAAAAAAGTTACATTGTAAAATGAAGATGATAATTGGTATGTTACAGATCCGGGGATTGCACTCCTGGGAAAATGTGAAAGGACAACAAGTGAAAAACAATCGGGGTGGGTCGACTCAGCGAAATCACGAACGTGTGGAAGGACTTTAAGCGGGGTGAGTCAGCTTTAATAACTTTCTTATTATTTATACTTCCGGTTGTTCATCATGCTTATCCTGTTACTTATTTGTAAGCTCCCTAAGTAGAACAAGCGTGCACCGCCTTCTTGGCAAAGCTGTCTGCTACTATACGTCTTGGAACGAGTGATAGAACTGAAACAAACGAGCGAGGAATTCTTATAAATAAATTCTGGGACTTTCCTCTGAGCTGGAAATTCCTACTCTCGTTCCATGGAATCTCTCGAACGATGCAATGGCTCTCCCCTGAGAAAAAGGGAAGGACCAACCGAGATCATTGTCCACGAGCAGTGCGCGTATTCTCCTAGAATTTTGATGAGCATTTCGAATTTCGTGATGTTGAAATAACTATTTTACGACATCTAGTCACGGAAGTACTTCTAGTTTGTTTTTTGTTACATCTATTAGGATGACCATAAAAAAACGGTTGGTTTTCTGAGCAGCGAACAGAAAATAACGGTTGTTTATGGGATTGTAAAAAGCAGACTTTTGAACAATCTTTAGAGGTGGTCCATCGACTCTGAATTTGTTATTGCAAAAGCTTAACATTTCTGTGAGTAAAGACTAGGTCGTAAAAGTTTGACTACCGCTATTTTCGTTTACGTAACTCTATAAAAGGAGTACTTAGTGTCCCTAGACCCAATAGGAGCTAATCGGCTTTGTGTTCTCAAGAAACACTCTGCTTGAGTTAGAGTTATAGCCTTAGAATTTTCAAATTTAAGAAATTTACTGCTATTTGTTTTTCATTTGGTAAGTTTAATTATATTTGTCTTAAATCTACTTTTTCAATAAATTAAATCTCCAACTTTCGTGGAAAATATTCTTAAAATATGAGTATCAGATACATCTTCCCAGGGATGTAATAAGTCTCTGAAAACAGTGGAAAACAGTGAAAGTAGCAAGTTTTAGGTAAAGTAATAAATTGTTCCGTAAATATTTTTTGGTTGATAAAATCAAGAACACTACATACTCTTAAAATCTGGATCAAGGACACAAATAATTATTAATTAATTGCTGAGTAATCATAAGAAAGGATTATCAGTGGAATAAAGCTTCTTCGCTTGTTTTAATTCCTTATGATAATCATTCTTTAAGCAAATAAATAATAATTTTGTATTATATTTCCAAGCGCATACATTATCTTAATAATATAATTATTTATATTTTATTCATTAGGAATATAAATATTAAACATATTCAGGGAAAATTAAAGGGTCTTATTAAAAGTCGTGATATCTGTAGTATGAGTTCCTACTTCATAATGTTCTGTCCCAGATTTTGTTTATATCTTGTTTCCATTTCTATAGTCAAAGTTTTATGTTCATTTTAATTAAAATTATTATCAGTTACATTTTAGTATCAGTTGTCTTTAATTTATATCGCGTTATAATTTTTCTTAGAGGTCATACAAATATTTAATTTTTAGAACACGGTATCATCGTGTATTTTAAAAATTTGGTGGAAACCACATATTTTTATTATGTTTATGATGATAACACATATAACTTTTTTTTATGTCATTACGGAGAATAATTTTCAAACGGTCTAATTTTTAATTAATAATAAATAATTATAATCATTTAAAATCTGTCAAATTGTTAATTAAATTATAAAATGGATTGCCAGTGACATCAGCATTATTAATATAATTTTAGGTTGAGACACTCAGATTTTTTTGGGATTATAAACAGGATTCAGTATAGAATTTCGTAAAATTTGATTATGAAACAGTTCATATGTGTACGAACTTCAGATGTCGAAATTTATTAACATCTCTTGAGAATCCGATTATTAAGAATAGAAGTATATTTTAAAGGAAATATTTGTTTGATAGCCTAAAAGTGTACTGTGTATCTGAGGAATGCGTACATTTTTTTCTTATTAAAAATTAATGAATAGAAAAATTTGCACTCAAACAAAAACGTATTTCGTTTTAACAGACAAATTTTTTTGCATCAAGAAACCCTTTCTTTGGCTGGAAACCAGTACATAATATTTGCGTACCCGCTTTTGTTATAAAATCCCATTAAAACCCTTTATTTCTTTTAAATCCTTGAAGCATTAGCAATCCTTCAAGCATTAACAATCCCCATCAAATATTTTAAATCCTGTGGCAACTTTTCTGAAATTTTTCAAACCCAATGCGATCTCTTTAAATACCGCGACACCTGTTAAAATTTTATTTAAAGACCTTATTATTATTTTTATTATTAGTGTGTCGCAGCATTATCGCAAAAAGTGTATACAAAATGTTTTGCATCCTTTAGAATGAGTACAAGCACCAATGCCTGGATTTAGTTTAATTTAATTTTAGTTTGATTTAGCAGTAATTTAAAATTAATAATAATTCGACATATAGTGGACTGTGAACATCTTAAGCCTCAGAAAAACAACATCATTTTAATGACATTAATCATCATATTTTTGCTATAAAAATATCTCTAGAGATTACTATGACAACATATTTTTTAGAACACATATACAGGTTTTTTCAATCTTTAAAAAGGCCTATATATAATTTATAAAATTTGGCACGTGAAAACAATAATTTCCTAAAACGTAAAAGATTACATAAATGTGGACATTAGTCTGAAGAAAATTTATAATTCAATTTTGTTCCTAACAGTGCCTCTTATCAGATAATGCTAACACATTTAATGTAAACGATAGCGACTACAGTACAGATTATATAAGCTAATGAGGCCGTAGAATAGTTATTAGTCTCATTTTTAATTAAATTCGTTATTAACAAGCTGCCCAGTCTGTCCTCTAATAATTATAAAAGATGAAGGTCGTG
>JAWWLR010000034.1:97094076-97105247 GCA_035041075.1 Acraspis erinacei | reverse complement strand
TAAATATTTCAAAACGAATAAGAGATAACGATATACTAAAGATTATATACGCTAAGAAAGAAGACAGATATTCATTAATTATATTTGTAACTAAGTTATTTATTAATATATTAATCAGTGCGCCTTCGAATCAGAAAAGATGAAGATTGTGTGTATTCTCCTATTATTATTGGCTTCAATTCTCAATTTTACAGGTGAATATAGTAATATCGTATATCTATAATTTTAGCAAATTTATTTTGGACATATGTTATCCCCCAAACTGTGAATGCTTACTCATACTGAATAGATTTCAGAGAGTACTTATATTTTAATATTATTTAATATTAATCGCTTTCAGTTGATAACGTATGAGTTAGCTCAAAATCCTTCAAAAATATATAACTAGTGCTACTGAAAAAAGGATAACTGATTAATTTTGTTATTGAAAAATTCAGAGTATTATTTATATCTATTAAAAAATCATAAACTGCTGCTAATATTTATATATATGCGGATCATTCGTAGTCTTGTTGTTGTGGCAATCTAGATAAAAAAAATATTAGGGTGTATTTTGCCTCTTGGTGTTCCTAGAATAAATTTTTCTATTTGTATCAGCCATGGTGGCCGTTTGAATAACATGACAAGATTCCTGGTCATTTACCGTTTTTTTTCCGGTTCGCAAACTTTTTTAACGGTCAATGAAATAAACAAATTTGAACTATAAAGCTAAACAATTTTGCATTTAAAGTATTCAAAACTGAGCTGTACATTCTTTTAAGTAATTTTTAACTTGAAATATTAAAAATTGTACATATAAATTTTTGTTATAAGTTGGACACTTCTTAAACACAAATTAAATTATTTTAATTTTAAAAAGTTTTGAAATCCTTAGAAAGCTTCGAAATTTTATTTAAAAATCTTGAAACGTCTACATGCTGCTTTACATTTATTAAAATTTTAAATTATTTTATTTTTTTCAGAACTTCTAACTATCTTTTATAATGATTCGCATTCTTCCTAATTTTTTAATCCTATAAAATGGAGAATATTTTGAACAATTTTGGAAATCTTTTTAAATTTTTTAATTTTCACCAAAATTTTTATACGAAGTTTTGAATATTTGATTTATAATTATTGATATTTAATGGACGATGAAATGTGTGTAAGTAATCAGCAATTGTTATTTTTATTAATCACAAAGTTTCAAATTTTAGGCTAAAACAATATTTCAAATTTGATAAAAAGCTTTTAATTAGGAATAGATTATTTTGAAATTATTTTAAAATTGAACATAGTTTTTAAAGTTTCAATGGGGAGAGATCAATTTTCAACCCAGACCAATTATTTTTGAAAACATAAAATTAATCTTTAAGCAAATAGTTGCATTAAGAATCAAATACTTAAACTTGCAAACATAAAGAAAAGAGTTTTCACTCTAATAGTAAAATTTTGAAGCCAAAAATTGAATCTTTATTGAGGAAAGTTCAATTTTCAATTTGGAAACTATAAGTAAAAGGAAAAGAATTCTTATTCTCACAATAAAAATTACTTTCAGGAGTCATAAAGTTACATTAACAAGAATACTTTTATTGTAAATATATGTGTATAGTGTATGTCAAGATCCGCTTTCTTGAGGATATTTCATTATTTTTTGTATATATTAAAAACACAAAAGAGAAGTTAGGGGTCTGATCCAAAGAATCGAAGTTGGAATCTTCATTATATATTGTATAAAAAATGTAATCCTTTATTTTTCTTACAGTATTAAGTTCTCAATCCAAGTTTTTGTCTGATGATGACGCTAGTTCTGGTGCTCCTCGCAGTGAATCTTCTTCTCTTGCCAGGCTTTCTCGTGGCAGGTCTCTTCTTCCTGCCAGACCGCAGTCTTCTGGCGAGTCCCCTTCTCCTGTCGACCCTCCTCTTCGTGAAAGGTCCAGGTCTCCACCGCTCAAAAGGATATTTCCTCGTGTACTTGGATATGAATTTGATCAACTTGAATCAATTCGACTCTCACCAAAAATGAATCAGGGACGGGTATTCACACTTCGAAGATACATCTTTCCTCCCAATAAACCAATTGGATTGAGGAACTCAAAAAATTACTTTTTGCCCATGCCAACTGATGAACAAATTGTATTATCAACGATTTCTGGTGACGTATGTGCAATATTGGGAAAAACTGCGCAGAAAAAATTTTGCTTTCGTGGAATATATAAACCTATTGATTTGCGGTCAAAACGGGCAAAAATAAACATGGTGACCCAATTGGTTGATGAATTGACTCCAGAAGAATTGGTGGAATGTCCAGTATCCACCCACAACTCAATCGCAAAGAATTTTAGAGTATATCTTGAGTGAACCACATTCTTCATACCATTAATAAAATAATGCGCGCTCTTCATGCTTGACTGAGAAAACGGAAAATGACCGGGAGCATTTTAGAATCGGGAGAAAACTAAAAATAAACGTTAATTTATTTATGCACGAAATTTTTTGAAAATTATGCAAATAAAAAAGTGTCTTATTATATAATCTTTGAACTTAAATATTTTAGATATAAACATAAATTTTCCATGTAAAAAATTTTCGAATGCCGCCTGGTATATTTGAGCTATATGTTCAAACAGCCTAAAAATTCTAGCGGAATCAAATTGTATGATTTTGTGAATTTAGGTAGATAGTGGAGATGCTACGTTACACTCAGAGAAGATTTATTTGATTCAACGAAGCAGTTTATCTGAGCATGTTTAGTTTATTCGACCAGTTTTCGCGCCAAAAAGTATCAAAAAGATCTTGCTTCGTGTCATCAATTTATGAAAAAATGAGTCCTTCGATCACCGGGACACTTAGATTCTCAAATTTATTGCAAAACTGGGGTCTGTGACAACATCCAGAACATTATGAATGTTATTACAACCCTTAGTTCGCAGGGTGCAGTTTAGTTCTGAGATGCAGGAAATATAACCTAGAAATCCATGATTGATGAAAGAAGCCCAAACAAGTGTATGGAAAAAGCCTTTCACAATTAAAAAGTCACGCACCGCAAACCATTAAGAAGTTTCAGAATGAGAAATTGTCTATATTATGTAAAACTCTATTACAAAAAATGTATGTTTTAATAATTTCTGTACCTCGAACTGAGTCTGCTCATTTATATATTGCGAAATAAAGTAATGCTATATAATTATTATTTTAGTTTAGTCACCCCAAGAAATGTCCACGTGACGAACACTTGCAAAGAGTGAAAAGTTTCTTGAAAAATCGAAAAATCGCAATAAAAAAAATCAGTGGACTAAAATTGTGCATTTGAAAAAGATCCACAAATTTGTGTTTAATCACTTTTTGATAGAATGCGCAATTTCCGGTTTAACGGTGAAAAAGATCATTGACAGTAAAAAAAATCTTCCTGCTGCATGGGCACATTCTCAACCCAATTTTTGTCTTTTAATTTTTTTTTCTTCTCGTGTTCGGGTTTTCAAAAAATGTAATGATGTTAAGTTTAAAAACATTCATTAAAAAAATTCACAGTATTTGAAAGATATTAACTCCCATCTAACTCACAGCTGCTGAAGGTTGGTGACCTTCTCAGCATAAAACACCAACTAGCTATGACTCTCGGTTGAAACTTAGCACCCCCTCACTAATCGAAGTTTTTTGGGGCTGTTGTTTTAACTAGACTCTCTATCCTAGACGCTCTGTGAGAATCTTTTAGTCAATTATTACGAGATGAAACAATAGGACACCACAACTGTGACCTAGACAACGATGCGACAGAAAATTAAAGTGACAAAGCCTGGGTCACTGAGGTTAGGAATACAATTTAGAAGTTAAGAAACAGTAAGGCTGCTTTGTTTACGGTATGTGCAACATTTAAATTGTTGAACTAAGATTGGAAACTAGCAAATTCAGTAAAAAACGACAGAAATTGCAATAAAATATTTAATACTTAAATTGCGCGGAATAATGTACTTATGTGCCTCGCGTCAAGCGCTCGGTATTTGTACTTCTCCCACATTTGCGCTTATATCTTTTAAGATTAAAGGTCAAATCATCGACAATTATAATCTAGTGATTGTCAATTCGCTTTTGCTAAAACTCCTTCAGACAAAGACTGATGTTCCGTGAAGGTATTTAAATGTTTCTAAAAGTAAAAAATGTCATGAAATATCAGCAAAAATGAAAAAAATTGTCGGTTTCGTAACTAGCAGAAATATTGAAGTTTGAGCTAACCCGCTTATTGAATAAAATATAATTTTACACCAAGAATTAGTTTTGTAAACGAAACAAGATGAATGACTGCTGCACATTTAAGCGGATTTTCTAAGATGAAAGCTTTTTTCTCCCTAAGTTGTACAGCAGCTATCTTTTTAATCTGTCTGTCAAATGTTTTTTTATTCCTATCTTCTACTACCTCTCGCTTCTTCCTTCCAACTGCAAGATATTTCGAATAAGCGTTCCGAGCAACATGAATCAAAGATGAATTATTCGGAAGTTTATCGACTGTACAATACGCAACTACTGCATGTCCTATATGAGCAACGAGGATCTCTTGAGACATATTTTCAAAAACAATTTTCCTCGTAGATGGAACATCCGCGTTCACATTTACGTAGCCATGTGTAAAAATAAGTATCCTTCGCATAACGATTCTAAATTCACTGGAGTCTTCACCAGACTTAGTGATCTCTTCTATCCAAAAATAGTCAACGCGTTTTGTAGACCTTTCAAATTTTTGGCAAGAAGCATTTACAAATGGTAATGAAAAGTGTTGAGTCTATTCATGAAGCGCCTTATTGCAACATGAACAATAAACCCAATTGCCGTCGTTTAACAAATACAGTAAAGTATTAAATTTACTTCTTCCTGCTTTTTCTCTTTCAGTGGAAAATCAAAACAACTGAGCTCTTTCATAAATTTATATTTTAAAGGTGACTGATCCATTAACGTCACCACGAATTTCTGTAAGGCCATTATACAGGCCTGGTTTAAAATAGCAGTTTAAAGCTTTCATCATTTTTACATTTTCTTAACTCCTTTGATGTTTTAAATCCAATTTCTATTTCAGCAGATTTAAACATATTTAATTCTTTCATGATGTCGATAAGACGTTTTATGCATTCTGGTTTAATAAAGGGCTCATCATAGAAGGCAATAGTCCGAAAAAATCTTCCTTTGGTTTTTGCAGCGGATCTTGAATGAATTTTATTTTCTCGAGATCAAGTTGTTATCTCCCGAAGAGAAGGCACCATTCCTAATTCTCGTTTCGCCACAATTTTTTCTCCTAACAAACCATCGCACGATATCCCAGTCGGTTACTAAAATTTCACCTTTGTAAATATTGTGGCATACGTGGAGACCTCAAGCCTCTATATTTAATAATACGGGCTCGTTTTCTGGAGGCTTAAGACACATCTTAAGACCTTCCGAGAACCTGAGATTATAAGTTGATCCATCCATCGAAACTTACGCAATTTTCTCTAGAGACGGAGAATCTAAAGAATTTCTGAAAGCTTCCAGTAAATTGACAGCTATAGTTTTACCACGAAATGTAGAAGTTAATTATCGTGTACGAACTTCTTTTTTAATGGGGTTCAATAAGATCAAGTTTATGTCCATCGGTTGCAACTATTTTTGTTATCTTTTTATTTTAACAGGTGCCGGTTTTCACTGGAAGTTTCCCGTGTAAAATTCCTGGAGAAAAATCACTTTTTTGAGTTTTCGAAATAATTTTTTAGGGCTTGAAAAAATTTGGATGTAAATTATAGTGGTTTGTAGATAATTATCCAGTAAAATCCATGAAATCGAAATTTTTTCCTTAAAAATTCTTAGTATTGGTCTAGTGGAGTATTTATTGACATTACTTCATTAATTTTCAATTGTTTAAACATATGAAATTTGTTTAAATAATTTTGTTTCGAATTTTTTAAAATAAAAATTATTACTTGGATCCAGTGGAATATTTATTAACATTGGTTCACTAATTTTGAATTATATAAACAAATTATTAGTTGAATAGTATTATTAGTTGAAAATAAATAATAATTTATTGTTTCAACAATTGAAAATGTTTGAAACTAAATTTATGTCACTCAATGAAAATAAACTATAAGTTCAACGAATGTATATTATGTATTATAATAATATATTTAGTTCTTTATGTATGTATGTGAAGCTTCTTAATTTGAGTGGAAATTTTTCTTTGAAACTGACTCTTGTCAAATGTAAATATCTCACAGCGATAAAGCTAACGCCTTTATTATAAAAGATGATGACTTTTTTAAAGATTATATAAGCGGTTGAGAAGTAAAATATTCATTAGCTACATTTTTGACTAAATTGTTCATTAATATCTTAATCAGTTCGTCCTCGAATCAGAAAAAATGAATATTACTTGTATTCTTCTTTTATTATTGGCTTCAATCCTCAATTTTGCTGGTGAATATAATAGTATAGTATATTATAGTTAATTAATTAATAATACAAATCGCTTTTAGTTGATGAGGGGCGGTGCACATCATAACTCACACATTTTTCTTTTATTCATATCAATGTATCCCTTTTGGCTACAAGGCAATTTTATTTTCGCTTTTATTTAAGTAAAGGAAAAACAAGCGAATTATTATGCACACGGCCCCTGAAGCAGAGTTCACTCAAAATACTTCAAAAGTATATAATTGGTACTACTGAAAAATGAACACCTGATTTATTTTGATACTAGCAATTTTAGAGTAGCTTATATCTGTTCGGAAGTTCGTTCTATTAACGAAAATCATTCTTGAATATTGATAAAATAAAAAAAATCTTTGTATATTGCTTTGATTATTACAAATCCATTCAAGAAAGTGCTTTAAACTATCAAATATTCAGATTTCCGACTATACATTTTTTACTCACGTCACAATTAAAGTCAAAATATATTGCGTTTTCAATAAAGTTGTTTCATTTTTAAAAACAAAAAAGAAACATTTTTACCAAGCTTTAAAGAGGTCCATACAAACCAAAGTAATTAATTTTTGACAACACAAAAATTCAAAATTAAGAGGATGAATACTCTCTGGTGAGTGTGCGAGAGAGATTTTTTTGTGCAAACGATTAAGAATTACAACAAATTAAATTTTTTCTAAAAATTTACAATTTATCATAAAGATGGAACTGAGAATTTTTTCTTGAAAAAAACAGCAAAAAGATTGTTTTCATGATATTTTTATTTATAGTTCTTTGAAATGTTAGAACATATGAACCATACTTCTAAACGTATTTAAGACTATTTGCGTTCCAATCGCAATTTGAAAAAAAAACATTTCCTCCTGAAACAGAAAAAAATTCTTTCCCGTTCTGGACAAAAATAAAAAAGAAGAAATAAAAATGGAAGACAACCAACCAAATTCTCTTCAATGTCTCTTTTTTATTTTGTCCAGAAAGGAAAATAAATTTCGTCTTCCTTTTTAGGAGAGATTTTTTTCATATTGCAATGGGACAATTTGATGGTGGTTGTCAAAATTTGGTGTTAGATTCTCGCAGATGAAAATTCAAATTTATCATTTTCAAAATTTCAAACATTATTTCAACTTCTTACTTATATTTTATATGAAAGCATTGATAATAATTATAAATTATGTGGTATGCTTGCACTAAGAGAAATTTCAAGAAATCAATTCACGTAACTGTTCCTTGATTTTATTGTAGCTTTGGCGCAAGAACGAAGATATCGGGACCCTTTCCTTTAAAGGAACGGCCGTTGAACTAAAAGCAAGGGTTCCAAGATCTTAGTTCTGTATGTTTTCTTCGAAAAATATTATGTGTTTTTGCGATGACGGTTGTTTTTTTCCAAATACAATGTTATGTCCTGTTTCGATATGGTGCTCAGCTATTGTTGATTGCGTGAAATGTTTTAGCCTGACTTTACTTTCATGTTCCTTTATACGATGGCTTAACGCTCTCCCAGTTTCTCCAATACAGACTTTGCCACAAGAGCAAGGGATTTTATGTACTCTTGGATCACTGAGAGGTGGCTTTCGGCCATCAGGGTTGTTTAGAAGTTGTTCCACTCTCGCAAGTGGGTTTAATGTGGGTTGGATGTTGTGTTTGGTAAAAATATTCCTATTTTTTCGCCAAAAAACATCTCTGACTATCTACTCAGCAATAAAATGGTTTCATTCTTACCTGAAGGAAATCATTTTCCAGTAGCTCCCTCCAAAATCCCCAAACAAGAAGTCATCAGTAATTTGGAATCCACAATATTGTACGCTTCCACCCAAATCATAATAAAGATATAATATAATTACCCCCTTGTTCCTGATAATACATAATATTTGATAGCAAAACAACATCTAAATTATTTCCTGCTAATCTCATCTCTCCAGGACTTTGCGGACTCCCAAACATCCACAAAAACAACATTCTATACAGATCGATCGTCAGCGCAATAAACTCACCAACTGACAACCTAGAGCACTTCCTCACAATAGAACTAAATCCTTTCACAGGAAACTATATCACTCCTATCCAAAACTATTTTTTGACTTTATAAAAAAAAATACATCAGATTCGCATTCAGTTGTAAGACATATTAGTTTGTTTGGATGTAGTATCTCTTTTTATGAAACTACCAATCATTGGTATAGTTGATATTTTTTTATCCTTTGGAAACTTCCCAGTCGAATTTGACATGGTTACAATAAATGACTTTAGACATTTTCAATATTTTTCAAAGTAAGGAAAGCGCTGCAACCCAATTTAATGGGAACAATATTTACTTTTTCAATCAATTGCTTTCGTGTAATTCCAAGTGCTACAGCTGATTTATCCGTTAAATTTCCAAACCGTGATATATGCTCCTCATTTTAGGGCCTTCATGTAAAAATTCATCATTAGAAATTATGAAGTAATGATTAATAAACTTGTTGTTGTCTATAAACTAGATCCGTTGTGTGAATGTGTATTCCATAGCGTAACATTTAAAGTAAAGATAATTACGAAATATTAATTTGCTATTATATAATTCATTCTTAAATCAAAACATGAATCTGGGGCAAGATAGGGAGGTCTCTGGCATTCTTTTCAATATACCATTATCAGATGCAAACTTGTATGTTTCAACATATTGCATAATTATAAATTAAAAATTAAATTTAAAAATTAATAATTATACATTAGAACGATATGTGAGAAATGAGCGAACATCCTTTGTACGAAGTGAACAAACATGATTTTTGAAAACGGGATCAGATTCGATACATTGCAGCTTCAAAAAAAATTTCAATTTTTTATAAACCTTTTGTCCAATACCTAAAATATCTATATTGTGTTCGTGGCAGAATTAATCCGTTTTTAATATTTAAAAAATCATTAAAAATTAGCATCATCATCTTGCCTCAACCTTCCTCTAAAAACATCTTAGGAAGAAAAACGAAAAAGCCAGGGATTAAAAAGGTACTTAAAACAGTTCTTGTTCGAATGAAGAGCTAAATTTTACGCTAGTTCCTGGATTTTTCTCCTGATGTAATTCTTTGATTATAGAAACAAAAACAGGTGGATAAGAATTCTATTGTCCGAAGTCGCTATTATAAGGCTACTGCTAAATTGAACTTAACTTTCGTTACTTGATACCACTCAATATTTATTTTTAAATATTTGAATCATTTCACTTTATAACAAAACAAGTTTAATTAATTGCAAACTTTCTTATAAATTAGAAAATAAATTATTCGAAAAGTTTAGCTATTTTAAAATTCAAAAATCGAGCGATTCCAAATTGTAGGTTTTGCTAAATAGTTTCATTTACGGAATTCATTAATTTAGCACTTTCATCAGTAAGTTTAAAATTAATTAAATTCATTGTAAATAAAATTTAAAAAATGATTTAAAATTCAACTGCAAACAGAAAAAATATAAAATCATAAATGACGAATGACTTGAATGTTCGCATCAGTCGTTACTTTTATTTATACCGCAACATGATTCATAGAATTTTTATTGTATAATGCCAAATTTGGAGAGGTTTATTCTCCATCAACCCAGATAAAAATATATTTAGAAGTTACTGTAATAGTGATTGAATAAGCAAGATTTCATAAATGGCGAAATGAGTCTTAAATGAATTTATAACAAAGCTTTATACCTGCAAATTGACTCTTATCAAATGTAAATACCTCAGAAATAGAATGTCGAAACCTTTAATGTAAGATGCAAGAACTGAAGTATAGATTATATAAGCTAATGAAGCAGTTGAATATTCATTAGTGAGATTTTTAATCAAATTCTCTATTGATACATTGATCAGTTGGTCATCTAATTAGAAACAATGAGGATTGTTTGTACTATGTTCTTATCATTGGTCATTGTCTTGAATTTTATTGGTGAATATAATAATATTTATATAATTTACGTTATTTATATTCTGTTTAAAAAGTAAAAAATAGAAAACCCGTGATATTGGCCACCCGAAGTTATTTTTTTTCTTGATACATACGTTTGCACTGTTTGTACATTCAATATTTTCGTTCTTAATCGCCTGGTTACCACATTAGGGGCCAAATTGATTTCGGTGGGCTTACTTCACGTATCACCTCGAAATTAAAATTTTTCAAATCTTCTTTTTGCATACATTTTTACGTCATTCGTACTGTTCTTATATCCAATATTTTTGTTTGTACCCTATTATTTTCCGAACTGGGGACATATCAAAATTTCGTCTTCCACTTTCGTACCCACCGGCTTGCCCAGATAGGGGAAACCCAAATTTCATTCTATCCCCCGAAAATTTAATTTTTCCATTTTTCTTTTTTCTACCATTTGTACGTCGCTTTTACTGTTCATACATCAAATATTTTCGTATGTACCCTCTTAGCAGCCCAACTAGGGGAAAATAAAAAATTTGAATCATCCCATCAAAGTTTGAATCCTTCCATTTTTCTTTTTGCACAAAATTCACCTACAGAAAAGTCTAATATACGCCTTCAACCCCATAATAACATTAATAAATCCCAAAAATCCACCCCTAGTACTCTTAACGAAACTGTTCCGAAAATTCTCTACGTAAAACCGTCAATGAATTTTTAAATTAAAAAAGGACTTAAAAGTAGCATACAGAATCATGTCTATGATAAATAATAATTTATACAGATACCCGAATTTTGTTAATATTGATATCATATTCGCATTTTGTGACTTAAATAGCATCGTGAAAT
>JAWWLR010000034.1:97015055-97027466 GCA_035041075.1 Acraspis erinacei | reverse complement strand
ATTACGGGAACTAGGGAATGTGAGGGAAGTGGCATTGAGGTGGCGGAAGTGGGGATACAGATGGCGAAGTTCTGGAAGGGAGGGGGAAGCAAAGAGTGAAGTTTGGGGAAACAAAACAATGGAGGGGGAGTTTCAAACGACGCAATTAGCATATTGATAGAATACTATACCTTTATCTGCAGGCAGACGGTGCCTGCTTTGACTAACTTTTTATCGACACTTTTAGTAAAAAAATTTTTGTTTTTTTCATTTCAGCGTTTAGCCTGCTGTGCTCCAGGAACGCCGCAACAATGTTGGAAGTACCACCCGGCAGTCGCGAAGATTTGGTGGAAGCAGCTAGATCTCCATGTTCACCTACCGGTAAACAAAACTTTTTCTACAAATTACATATTCTTATCTTAATTAGAATTTTACTACGAAATTCTGGAAAATTAAAAAAAAATTAAATTTGAAAAATAGGTTTTTCTCTTTTTTAATTTTTGACCATTTTTTAACTAAATTTGAATGTGGGAAATTGAAAAATAATTTAAATTTTTTAAAAGTCAGAAAGTAAATCATATTGAAAATTCATCTTTTTGGGTTAAAAATTCAACTATATCGTCACTAATTATTGTTGTGGTAAAAGATTTTTAATTTCTGTTCAAAATTGTTTGGTTAAGAACTAATTTTCTCAATTGAAAATTTAACTATTTTATTTTTTTGTGAAAGTTTGTCTCTCCTAGATGAAAATTTATGTAATTTGCTGCAATTTCGTTTATTTTTTTATTTTTATGTCAATAACTTTTTTACTTGTAATATCATATTTTTTGTTCAAATTAATTTTTAACTCACAATTTAGCTACTCCATTTTTTGTTTCAAATTTATCTTTCTCAATTAAAAACTGAAATTTTTTAGTTCAAAATTCGACTTTTTCGGTTCAAAATTGAATTATTTCATAAAAAAGCGTCTTCGTAAAAATTCAAAAATTTCATGGTAGTAATTTCTTTGGTTGAAAATCCAAACTTTTTGTTAAAAATTGGCCTTTGGTGGAAAATTATTCTTTTTGGTGAAAAATGTCTGGCTTTGGTTAAAAATTTAACTGTCTGGTTGAAAATTGATCTAATTTGTTTAACATTAAATAATTTGGTTAACAAGTACCCCTTTTGGTTGAGGATGAAACTTCTTGAGTTTAAAATTCGTACCTTTGTTGAAAAGTTAATCTTTTTTGTTTTAAAAAATAATTGTCTTTAGTTCGAGATTTATTTTTTGACTAACAATTTAACTATTTTAGTTAAAAAATTTTAAAAAAATGTACTAACAATTTCATTTCGGGTGTAAAATTGATATATTTTTGTTACAAATTTAAGGATAAAAAAGTCATGTTTGAGTATGAACATTCAACTATTGGGTTGAAAAATTCTCCCCTTGTTGAAAATTAAACAAATTTTGTTATTTAAATTCTTCCATTTTGGTTAAGCATTCAACTATTTTTCTATTTTAAATTCAAATCTGTTTTTATTCAAATATTGACTATTAGATTTTTCTTAAAGTATTCATTTCACTTGGTTAAAGATTAATCTGAATTATATAATTTCGACAAGTTTTTAAAAGCAATTTTTGATAAGATTCTTCAGTTCAGCTGAAAATTTTTTTTTTTATGTGAAAAATATACCTTTTTGTTGCAAAATCGTTGCTTTTTAGATCAAAATTTATTTTTAACTATAATTTCAACTGTTCCAGTTGATAATTCATGACTTAAATTTAAAGATATCCTCTTTGGTTCGAAATCTCACTATTCTACTGAAAATTCATTTTGTTGTTAAAAACGGATTTTTCTGCTTAAAATTGAACTATTTCATTTCAGGAAGAAATTTATTTTTTATTCAACTATTTTATTAAAAATGTACATTTTTTTGTTTAAAATTTAACTAATTCGAAGACAAATTATGTAATTCTTTTTTCCCTCGCGGTGTCAGTATATCACACTATTTACATTACATGATTATATCTTATTATTTCTAGTACCATTATCACAAATTATCCTAATTTAGTTCTCTTTCTCATAATTTCAAAATCTATTTTTTCCAGTTGAAAAGGAAATTATTTTCACATATCCCTTATATGTTTCGAGAAATAGCGTCCTAGATTAAACGTTAATATTTAAAACGTTAAAACTAATTTCGTACTGAATTGCTTTAGCAATGAGTTCACAATTCCTTTTACATCGGATATTCTTGAAAGCAAACGAACCGTAAAATTGTTTAAACGAGTTTTGAGCTCTGGGTCCTTTGACTAAATTCGACTATCGTCAAAAAGCATTGGTCACATGTGATTCTTCTGGCGCCACCCAGTTTCACTTAATAACAAAGCTCACCCACTCTCGCTCGATCCCACCATTCTTCAACGTTTAGCTCTATTATTACTCTGAGTTTTTAAGTAACCGTTTTTTTCCATTGACGTTATGACAGTGTGAATAGTTATCTCGCAGTAGTTAATTATAGTTTTTGTCACTTTTTCCATAACTCATTGTGATTGGTTGCTTTCCTAAAAAGTAACTAATTTCGCTATTATTAAATACAAGTGGATTTTCTTTTAACTCTTTTAATATAAAAAATAGTTTGATGACGTTCAATAATTAATTTAAACTTTAGTTATCACACAGAAAGTCGCAAATCAATTCACTCACGTGTACGAACCACAACCATCAAGAATAGCGTATGCCGCTATACACTGCTATATAGATATGAGAGCATGCCGCTATACACTGCTATTACTGACAGAACCTCAGTATGAGTATGAGAGCGAAGCATGGAGAGAAAGAGCGTGAGAGAGAGAGAGAGAGAGAGAGAGAGAAGTGCAAGAAGTGAAGGAGAGGAGGAGAAGGAGAGGGATTAAAAGATTCAGTCAGAGGGAGAAGCGAAGGAGAGATGTAGAAGAGAAAGCGTTATCCTGGAAGCGTTGCCATAAATCATCACCCTTCACTTTACTTTGCTTTTCATTCCTTTAGGAACTTCTTACTCCTCGTGTTCCACCTCTCTTAAATTCCCTAGCTGACAGAACACTTCCTTGACTTTCCTTCCCCGGCAACCACTTTCCTTCCCCTACTGATCTGACCTACCCTACTAGTTCTCCCTTCACTTGGTTCACTACCCTCCATGATTTCAAATCACTTTCTCTACTTACCCTCATATCCCCTTTTCAGCCTTCCTGATTTCTTCCTCGCTACCTTTGCTTAACCATCTCTCATTTCCCCACTATTAGTCTCAATTTCTACTCGCACTTCTTTTACTTCCTCCTTCTTAACTTCTTCTATTTTCCCTCCCCAAGTTTTCTTATTTTCCCAACTCACTCTCCCCTCTTTTCTCCATATTTCCATTACTTTTCCTACCACATTTCCCATAAATTCCCCTAAATTTCCCTTGAAAACTTCCTCTACTTTCCATCCGCTCATTTCCCCTAATTTTACAACATGTACTTCCTCTCAATTTCTCTACTTCTATTTCCCTTATTTAACCCAACTTTCCCTACTTTCAGTCTTTTGATTTCCCCCGCACGAAAAAAATAATTTTTTATCTTTTTTTTCTTATTATTATTCGAGCAATCCAATGTTAATCTTGGTTAATTGAAGCAAGGCAGAATAATCCACTTCTTAAGTCCGTGTAATTCACCTAATTAAGGTAAATCAGAGTAATTTATATAAGTAATCAAAATGGGCTTCAAACACTTATTTGAAAATTGTTAAATTTTTTGTTGTTGAAAATTTAGCTCTTATAATTTTGGTTAAAAGTAGAATAATTTTAGTGGTGAATTCATGTATATTGTTAATAATTTGTGTTTTTCAATCGAAATTTTAATTCTTCGTCGAAAATTCATGACTTATGTTGAAAATTGAACCATTTGATGAAAAATTTATTTACCTTGCAGCTAATTTAAGAATTTAAAATAGTCTATTTATGATTGCAAATTTGTGTCCTCTGTTAAAAATTTAACTATTTTGGAAAATAAATTCAAGTGTATTTTTGAAAGTCGTTTTTTTTAGCTAATCTAATTTGTTTAAAATTACGCTATATAGCAAGAAGTATCCTTTTTTGGTTAAAAATTATTATAATTTATAAATATTAAGCAAATTAATTAAAGGCATTATTTTTTATGCAGATTATTTATTTTGGTTGAAAATTCATTTCTTTCGTAGAGAATATAACTATTTTATTGAAAAATCATTGCCTAAATTGTTTTTATTTAAAATTTATTTTTTATACTAAAAATTTAACCATCACAGTTAAAGATTCATAGTTTTAGTTAACAATTAATCTTTTTCATTGCAAATGTAACTATTTTTTTCGTTTTTTTTTTGAAAATTCATTTTCTCTTTGGTTGAAAATGATTTTTGTAACTAAAAATGTAACTATATTCCATTTTCGGTGGGAAATGTTTTTTATTAATTTTCATTATTTGTAATATTTTTCATTCATATTTTCATTTAAAAAAAAAAACCTTTATGGTTGAAAATTCAAGAAATCTTTAATTACATAAAACCACTTAAATGTCAGATGCATGCATCCATGTTCATGTAAGTCCCAAATTTATAATCCCCAAACCCCTAAACCCCGAACCCATAAACCCTAAATCCATAAGCCCTAAATCAATAAACGCCAAAATATAGACCTAAAACCTATAAACACTAAAATTATAAACTCAAAATTCAGAAACCCAAAACCCATTAACTCTAAACCCATAAATGACAAACTCATAAATCGCAAACTCATAAAACTGAAACCCATAAAAACCAAACGCACAAGCCCCAAAGCCATAAATCTCAAAGCCATTGGATTGATTGAATTTGATGTTTTTAGTTTGTGCTTTATGGATTTTGAACTTATGGCTTGAGGTTTATGGCTTTAGGGCTTATGGGATTGGGGTTTATGCACTTGGGACTTATAAGTTAAGGGTTTATAGTTTTTGTATCTGTAATGTTTGGGTTTATGGGTTTTGCTTTCATATATTTAGGATAGCTGGGTTTAGGGTTTATGAAATTTTGGGTTTTATAGGCCTGTGACCTAAAAGTTTGGAGCTTATAAGTTTTGAGGTTCAAGATTTTAGCATTTTGTATTTATAGGATTGGGGTTTAAGCGTTTTAGATTTATAAGCTTGGGGTTTATGAGTTTGGTCTCTATAATGTTTGGGTTTCTTGCTTTTGCTTTTATAGATTTAGGGTCAATAGGTTTGAAGTTCATGGATTTAAGGTTAATAAAATTTTGCGGTTTAAAGGTTTGGGGTCTATAGGTTTGGTTTTTATAGGATTGAGGTATATGAGTTTGGAATTTAGAGGATTGTGGTTTAAGAGTTGGAGATTTATAAGCTTAGGGTTTGTAGTTTTGGTCTCTATAATATTTGGGTTTATGGCTTTTGCTTTTATAGATTTAGGGTCAATAGGTTTGGAGTTTCTGGATTTAAGGGTAATAAAATTTTTGGGTTTAAAGGATTGAGCTCTACAAGTTTGGTCTCTATAGGTTTGGGGTTTGTAAGTTTGGAATTTGCGCTTTTTGGGATTGGGGTTTATGTGTTTGGGATTTATAACTTTAGTGTTTATAGATTTCGTGTCTATAATGTTTGGGTTTATGGATTTTGCTTTTATGGAATTAGGGTTGGGTGGATGAATTTGGGGTCTATAAGTTTTGGTTTTGTGGATTTGGGCTTTATAAGTTTAGGGTTCATGGGTTTGAGTTTTATAAGTTTGGAGTTTATGGATTTGGGGTTTATAAGTTTGGGGTTTATGGGTTTGATGTTTATGAGTTAAGGGTTTACGAGTTTGGAGTTTTTAGGGTCTATGGGTTTGGAGCTTATGGGTTGGAGTCTAAAATTTTAGGGTTTAAGAGTTTGGGTTCTATAACTTTGTGATTTAT
Organism: Acraspis erinacei; assembly: GCA_035041075.1. Taxonomy (NCBI): domain Eukaryota; kingdom Metazoa; phylum Arthropoda; class Insecta; order Hymenoptera; family Cynipidae; genus Acraspis; species Acraspis erinacei. The sequence continues at coordinate 97,021,583 of JAWWLR010000034.1, read as the reverse complement.
GAATTCCGGGTCTATAATTTTGGGGTTTGTAGGATTGGGGTTTATAAGTTTGAGGTTTGTCGTTTTAAGGTTTATATGTTTAGGATTTATGGGTCCGGAGTTGACGGATTTGGGTTTTATGGGTTCGGTATTTATAAGTTTCGGGTTTATTCGATGGAGGTTTATGTGTTTGGTGTTTATGGGTTTGGGGTTTATGGGTTTAAGATATATTAATTAGGGGTTTTATGACCTTGGGTTATGTGCGTTTAGGAGTAATGGGTTTAGAGTTTATGGGTTCAAGATTTAGGATTTGGATATATGGATTTGGGGCTTATGGGTTTAGGTTTTATGGATTTAGAGTTTATAAATTTTGGTTTTTATGGGAAGAAGGATGCATTCATTTGAAGTTTAAGTTGTTTTGATGTAATTGCATATCTCTTCTTAAGGGCTAATCCGTTCATGCTAAAACCAAAAATTTCTGTGTAAATGAAACCAAGTTTTCCCAGTGTCAGCTTCTATCAAAAGTGCTTCCAAACATGGGAAAACAAAATTTTTCGATTTATAAATAAATTATCTCTCTAGAATGTTGTCCCATTATGGCCACTGTGCGAATTAAGATACCAAGTACTAGTCTACAATTTATATTTAAAGCTTAAAAGCCATTTAAATTTTAAGGGAAGTTAGGGATAATTTGAAGAATGAAAATTGTGACTTTTCAACAACCAAATTGGGACTTGAGACCAAAGCTGTTTTTCTGAATATACCATAGCTCATCGGATTACATTAAAAAAGATTCATCAATTTGTTTCTTATTCTAATAGGGTAATAAATTGCCATAGTCAACACTTAGGGGTTGAAATATCCAGGAAGTTCTGCTAAAGCAATGCAGATAAGTTCCGATCGCCGAGGGAAACGCAATATCTACAAGTTCCTACTGAGGGATATATAACTAACCTTGTTAAATGTACCAGACACCTAGTTGTTAGATTTATCGTTAAAATTAAAATAGAGGTGGATAATCTTCTTGGAAACGCTTTTCGTTATCCAGGTTCCATTATCGAGTTTCTCTTAGTTTTTTGTTTTGTTTTTGTTGGACTTAATCGTTAAAAGGATTATTTCCATTGTTGAATTGGATTTTTTTTCATAAAAGCATTAGTAGAAAAGAAAATTCTCTGCTTTTCTGTATGTTTTCTCTTTTTGATAATCGTGATGAAGACCCTGTTGCTCAAGAATATTTTTTGAATATTGAGAAAAGGTCTATGAATTATTGATGTAATATAAGAGGCAGCTAATAACTATCAATCTAAACAATGCCCTATAATTCTAAGTCTTTAGTAGCCAGTTTAAAAATTATTATAATTTTTTTTTTAATTTAGAAAGAAATTTTAAATTACACTAAAACCAATAATTTTAATATTTATAATAATGGTTTGGAAACAGTTAAAAAATTTCAAAATTATCACAGCGATTTAATTTTTCTAAAGTTCTTACAATAGTTCCTACTGATCAAAATCAAGAATTCATTGAAGAATTTAATTGTATAGAAGCACCTTTACAATTTAATTTTGAATTTTAAAATAATAGCACCTTCGATTATTTATATATGTCAATTATAAAAACCTAAAATGGAGATTTAATTACCAATTTGTACAAAAAACCTTTATTGTGAGGTAAATATTTAAATTATCAAGTGGGACGACATTTCGATTCAGAAAGACATATTTTCAACAAAATAGTTGGACTTAAAAAAAAATTATAAACCAAAAAGTTGGAACCAAATTATTGAACTTTCAACAAAAAAGGACAACATTTGAACAAAGAAGTTCATCTTTTGATCAAGTAGTTGAATTTTCAATCGAAGAAGATAAATTGTCAACAAAGAATCAAATAGTTATTTTTTAATTTAAAAAACTATATTTTAATTTTAAAATTCAACAAATTAGAGTTGAACCAACGAAGATTAAATTTCAATAAAAATTTAATATTTATGAACCCATAAATACTTTTACATTAAATAAAAATCCATCGAATTTGATAAAAAAGAGAAATTTTTAACAAAAAAGTGCAATAATATGACAACCAAATAGTTGAATTTTCTACAAAAACAAATTAAATCTTTAACCCAAAAAGACTAATTTCAACAATAAAAATTTATTCCTAAAACAAAAGGATGAATTTTTTACAAAACAGCCAAATTTGCCAAAAAACTCGAGTTTTCAACAAAGAAGCAAATTTGGAAACAAAATTCAAATTTGAAAGTAAAACTGATTCGTTTTTTTGCCAAAAATTCAATAGATCAATTCTTGGTTCAAAAAATTAATTTACAGCAATACAAATTCGATTTTTTTGTAAAACAGTTGAACTTTTGATCAAAGAGATGAATCTTTAGTTATTAAATACAATTATTTATTAATTATTAATACTTAAATTTTCAGTTAAGAATTTTGACTTGGTAAAAAAAACTTTTAACAAAATTCTTAAACTTAACAACAAATTATAAAATTTCTAGCCAATTAAAAGGAATTTTGAACCAGAATTCAAATAATTCAGAATTCAATTATTAAGACGTTGCAGAGGAAATTGCTGTTATTGTTTTTATGATATATTTGATATTTTATTCCAAAAATTATTTGAATTTAAATCGAAAACAGTTTAGTGCGACATGCGTGCATTATTTCGCAGCTTAGAAAAAAAAACAAGAATAAGGGATGATTATTAAAAAACAAGGATACATAATCTCAAAAGACATTTGAATTTTTAATCAAGAACTTTTCCACTAAAAATAATGAATTTTCAATAAAAATAGTTCAATTTTCAATTACAAAATATTATTCTGAAGGAAAAAAGACAAATTTTCAAGAAAGTTCTTGAATGCTGAGCCAAAACTGTTACATTTTCTATCCGAAAAAATGAATTTTCAACTCAAGGATACGAATTTTCAATAAAACATTTGATTTCATCAAATAAACATTTGAATTTTAAATTAAAAATGGTCCATTTTCAACTAAAATTTGGAAAGTTAAGTTTGCAATTGAAAAATTTATTTGCAACAAAAAAAAAGGAATTTTCATCAAAATAGTTCGATGACTGGATAAAACGATCTTTTGCCAATGAAATCAATTATTTTTAAGTATTTCAACTTTCAACCAAGCGATTTAATTTTCAATCGAAAATATTAATTTTCTACCAAAAAGATTAATTAAAAACAAAATCCATAAATTTTCTAAAAAATAGTTGAATTTTCAATTAAAAACTATCAATTTCCGGCCAACAACAAACTACTAATATTTTCATTTAGGGGAAATTATTTTCCACTGACAAAACTCATGTAAAGAACAAAATAGTCCAACATTTAACAAAATACACTCCAGGTCCCATAAAAGCCGTTCCGATTTTGTAATTCTTAGAACCGCTGGCCTACGCATTCTTTTAGGGGGCAGGGCGAGAAGGGTTTGCGAATCTCGCCTTGGAAGAGCCGCATCGCGTGAGTACTCAGTCGAGTATATTGCGCAATATTATGTATTCCATTGGGAATCGGTTAAAGAATTTACGCTTCGTTTACTTTTACTTTTCAAGGGAACTTGTTTAGCTATAAGGCTCTGATTGATTTTTAAGGTTGGGTTATTATTTTCTGTTAGATGATTATAAAAACTTTGTTTAAAAAATGCTTAGAAATTGTTAGAAAAATTCCACAAATTTTAGCAAGTAAATAAGTTAATTGATAATGCACCATGGCGTTCGGCGAGCTAACAGTAATAGTGGGATTTCCCAAGGGGTTAATGGGGCAACTAATGTCCCAGGAGCTACCCGCTTCTTCACACTTAGCAACTCGCACTTTTCTTCTCTCTGGTGTCAAACGGGGTGCCTTATAAATTTTAAAGAGTTTAATTCTGCGTAATTACTAAAGTTCGTGAACGCCAGGAAAGAGACGAAGCACCATAACTTTTTAACGCGTTGCTCCCCTGAACGCGAATTTTCTTCACTTACTTTCCTTGCTGGCTTTGAATTTTCATTATTTACTTTATATTTCTTGAAAAGTAGAATAAGAGAAAAGACAGGCGACGACAGATTCTTGATGGCAGCTTCGCTCTCAAGAGTTGATGATATTTTCATAATCTACCACGAAACTAAAGTCTTAATTGTACCCGTCTCGTTGGATGATTTGATTATCTCTGATGCTGGGTGATTTCACTCTTGTCAGACGAAGCCATTCAGAGTTGCATGAATTAATTTACAAACTTTGCTGAATTGCAACTGATCGCTGTTAATCTGATTCTCACTATTGCATTACAACTGCAGTATTAGTTTTCCTGCTATGATTTCATTGTAATCTTTTATTTTAATTAACTGATATGTTAAATTAAAAGAATCTTTAAAAAAATTAGGAAAAATATTCAGCACGATAAGACACATTTTTTCGGGATATTATAAATATCACATGTCTGAGATAAGAAAAAACCTTCATCGCAGCTTATTCAGAAATTTCTGGCGACACGAAAGAATATTCAGCGCAACTGGACTACGTTTTCTCGAGATATAATGAATATCAAATGTCTGTGATAAGAAAACTCGGTAATCGCAGCTTATTCAGAAGTTTCTGGTGACATGATACATTGTTCAAATCAAATGGACCACATTTTCTAGAGATATAATTAATATCAAATGTCTGAGATAAGAAAAGTCATTGATGGCAGTTTGTTCAGAAATTTCTGGTGACAAGGAACAATGTTCAACGCGAGTGGACATTTTTTGTGATATTACGAATACCGAATGTCTGAGATAAGAAACCACATTTATCGCAGCTTCATTAGAAACTTTTGGCGACACGAAACAATATTCAGCATAACTGGACAACATTTTCTCGAAATATAATAAACACCAAAAGTCTAAGATAAGAAAACTCATTAATCGTAGCTTATTAAAAAATTTCAGATGAAACAAAATAATATTCAGCGCAACTGGACAAAATTTTATTGAGATACAGTGAATATCCAATGTCTGAGATAAGACAAATCATTAATGGCAGCTTATTCAGAAATTTCTCGTCACACGATACAATATTCAACGCAAGCGGACATTATTTTGTGATATTATGAATATCCAATGTCTAAGATAAGAAAAAACATTCGTTGCAGCTTAATTAGAAACTTCTGGCGACTCGAAAAAATATTCAGCATAATTGAGCAACATTTTCTAGAGACATAATTAATATAAGATTTATGAGATAAGAAAAATCATTAATCGCAGCTTATTCGGAAATTTCTGGCGACTCGAAACAATATTCAGCGCAACTGGACAGCTTTTTCGAGATATTAGGAATATCAGATGTCTGAGATAAGAAAAAACATTCAGAGCAGATTATTCAGCAATTTCTGGCGAAACGCCAAGCAATATTCAGCGCAAGTGGACAACATTTTTTCCTGATATTATCGATAATAAATTTCTAAGATAATAAAAAAATGCATAGCAGCTCATTCAGAAATTTCTGGCGAAACACGGCCATGAATAATTTTTTCTTCCTCCATGGAGTCTTGAACTGGCTTTCTGTGATTGCTGCCTCCTTACCAAATTGAATAAGGGGCACTGTAGAGCACGAAAAAATCGGCATATTTCAGGAATTTTTTTGGCACAATAAAGACCTCAATCGATAATTTGTAAATTGGGATTTATAATACTAGTAATAAAACTAGTAATAAATCTAGTAATAAATCTAGTAACAAAACTAGTAATAAAACAGATTAATTTTTTAAATTTTTTAAAAATAAAATTTAAAAAAAGAATAGTTGAATTTTCACCCAAAAAAGATTGAGTTCTCGTTTCATTTCTCGCAGAATTTCGAACAAAAAATGTTGAATCTTCAACCAAAGAGTTCCATTTTTATTCGGGAGTGATATTATTTCTGGTAAATCCAGGGGCGTAGTCCTCGGTCCCCCAAATAAGAATTAATGAACAAAGTTTTTGTTAATCCCCCCCCCCCCAAAGAAATTTGTATACAGGGCCCTCTCAGGGCTAACTATGCCACTGGCTAAAGCAAAGGAAATTTTAGAAAATCAGGAAAAGTTTTTACAAAAGTGTTGAATTTTTAAGCCAACAGTTGCATTTTATTTAAGAACGATTGTTAGATTTTCAAAAAAAATGTTGCATTTTTGTCCATGAAAAAAAATTGACTAAAACAGGTGAATTTTCAAATCAAAAGAGAAATTTCTAACAAAAAGATTTAAATTTTTATCAAAAAAGAATTCGATTTATTTTTAAGGATAAAAATAATAATTTTAAACAAAAAGTAAATTTTCTGAAAAATGGTTGAATTGTTAACAAAAAAGTTGCATTTTTATTCAAAATAAGCAATATTTCTATTAAAATAGATGAAATTTTAAATCAAAAAGACAAATTATCAGAAAAAATAGTTTTCATTCAGAAAATATTTCATTTAAGTTATCAGCAACAAAACTTTTATCTTAAGTAAGAGTTAAATTTGTAATCAAAACCTACCGTAACAAATCATAACAAAATATATTGACCCCCCCCCCTTGAGCTGTTACGTAATTT
>JAWWLR010000034.1:96983263-96995426 GCA_035041075.1 Acraspis erinacei | reverse complement strand
TATACTTTTTGTCCGACCCTCGTTGAATAAAAAGAATGGCAAGCCATTTTCCTTTCCCCTGTTCACTTTTCAGCCGTTCCCCTGTCTCGTTTTTACTTTCCTTTTACTCATCCCCTTTTCCCTTTACAATTTCCCTTTCCCTTTCTCATTTCCCAATTTCATTTTCCTTCTCCCTTTCCCAATCCCCTTTACCGTTTTCCTTTCTCTTTTTCACTTTCCCCTTCCTTTTTACATTTTTCATTTCCCCTTCCCCTGATCACCCTTTCCGGTTTCTCATTTTTTCCTTCCCTTTTCCTTTCCTTCATTCCCTTTTACTGTTTCGCATTCCCCTTTTAACCTTTCCCCTTTCCATTGAACCTTTTTCTCTTTTTTCCATGCCCCCCTACCTTTTTTCTTCTCCCCTTTCCATTTTCACCCTTTCTCATTTCCCCGTTCTATTTTCCTTTCCCTCATTCCCCTTTCACCCTTTCTCTATTCCCCGTTCCCTTTACCCTGGTTCTTTTTCCTATCCTTCACTTTCTCCTTTTATTTTTCTCTTTTCCCCTTTTTCTTTCCCATTTCACCCTTTCCGGTTTCTCATTTTCTTCTTCTCTTTTCCTTTGACCTATTCCCCTTTTCTGTTTCCCTTTCCCCTTTTAAACTCTTTTTCCCCTTAAAAATGATTACTATTCGTCTAGTGGAATATTTAATAACATTTGTTCATTATATTTCAATTGTTTCAGCAAATGCAATTTGTTTAAAGAATTTTTTTTATTAAAAGTTAATAATATTTCTTCAGTGGAATATTTATCAACATTGTTTGACGAATTTTATTTAAAAAAAACATCTTTTCATGAAAATTATTACTATTTTTCTAGTATAATATTTAACAATATTGTTTAATTAATTTTTAATTATTTAAATAAATCCCATTTGTGTAAAAAAGAAGCGTTTATGAGCCACCCTATTCTACACATCAATCCAGGATAAATCTCTTGAGAGAAAAAAGACATCTTTCGATCGAATGAAAAATTCTCTCCTTAAATTTTTGTTAAAATTTGCTAATTTTATGAGAAAATCGTTTAGACTCTTCATTTATTAATAAAAAATCACTCAGATCAACTAGTGTCATAATATTGCTTCAAATTGTAGTGAAATCGTTATCTAGAATTAATAAAATAATTTTTTGTTCATAATTTCTTTGGCTAAATTTTTTTAAACAATTGATATAAATAATGATCGTCAATAACTAAAATTGACTTAATTTTTTGTTATGAACCCATGAAACGTGATCCAACTTTTCATTCTCGTGATGTTTTCTCGTAAAAAAAGCCCTTAAACCATATAATTATATTGGATTCGATACCTGCGTCTTATTGTTTATAACTATTGTTATTCACAAAAACGCTCAATTAATAAAATGAATTTTTCTTAATTTTTTTATTAATCTATTTTAAGAACAATAGTTATAATGGCTCTTAAGGCAGCGTATATTTATAAAAAATAAATTGTTTATAAGACCGTAAATAAATAATTGCTCATCATACGAGAAAATAACACGGGGGTGACAAGTTTTATTCTATGCCACAGATTATCTAAAAAATTAGGAACAAATAAATTTTCTTGATTAAGCGTTTTTGTTAACAGCAATAGTTTATTATATTTTTTTATTAAAATTGACGAGATAAAAAGGGGTAATCGCTAATAACTGGAAAATTGTGGCTTTCAGGAGAGCGCATATTTATAAAAAAATACATTGTTTATAGGGACCTGAATAAATAATGGCTGTTGCGTAAACAACAAAATCTGTTATTAATGCTAGATAACGATTTCGCAACAATTTGAGACAATATTATAACCCTGTTTGATCTGAATAATTATTTATTAATAAATGAAGAGTCTAAACGAGTTCCTCTTAAAAATAGCAAATGGTAGAATTGAAAAGAAAAATAAGTCAACCAAAGCAGTTGTGTTTTCAACCAAATATGATGGCTTTAACAAAAAAATTAAATCTTCCAAAAATACTTTTAATTTTTTTAAATAGTTAAAATCCTTAGCAAACAGTTCAATTTACATAATTTTTCAAACAAAATGTAGAATTAAACAAATTAAATGTCGACCAACAAATTTACATTTTTAAACAAACAGTTGAATTTTTAATCTAAAGAGACCATTTTTTATAAGATAATTGAATTTAAAAAGACAACAAAAATTTAGACCAAAACATATGAGATCAAGTTAAATTTTCGAAGAAAAAGATGAATTTAATAAAATAATTATATTTCTAAAAAATTATTTAAATTTTTAACGTACAAAGATGCTTTTTCAATCAAATGTTACAATTTTCCATACAAAAATATTAGAACTAAACCAAAAACCAGAAAACCAAAAAACGCAATTATTTGTTATTGCATTTTTAATAAAACATTTTTAATAAAATAATAAAACATTTTGAATAAAATAATAAAACTTTTTCCAAAACAGTCGCGTTTCAACCCACCATTATTTTAACCCACCAAAATAAATTTGCAACCAATACGATTAAATTTTTACGGAAGGACGAATTTTTTATAAAATATATCAATTCTCAGATAAGCAATTGAATTTTTCATCCAGAAAGATAAATCTTTTATAAAACTGTTGAATTTTTAACTAAAACTTTGATTTGCAACCAAAGAATTAAATTTTCAACGACCCTGATGAATTTTCAACAAAAAAAACATTATTTTCAAAAAGTTTCAACACAATTCATACATTTTTAACTAGAAAAATATTCATTTTCAAAGTAGAAATATAATATTTCGAGCAAACATGTAATAATTACAGTTTAAGTTTAAAAAAGTGATTTTTTACTAAAAAATCAAATTTTCAACACTCCAGTTAAATTTTCGACCAAAAAGATGAATTTTCACCTAAAATAAATATTCTGAAATAAACATAAATGTTCTATGAAAGAGTTTCACATTCAAACAAAAAGTTGAATTTATAACCATATCGTTTTATTTTATACCAAATTCTTGAATTTTCAAACCAGAAGAAGGAATTTTTTATAAAAAAGTTTATTTTTTCACAAAAAGATTAATTTACAACCAAAAAATTGAATTGTCAACTAAATTTATGAACCTTCAAGAAAAATAAATTAAATTTAAAAAAGTACTTTAGCTTTAAACAAAATAGTTGATTTTTTAGACGCAAAAATGAATCGTTAACGATACATTCAATAGTTGATATTCCAACCAAAAAAGAATTTAATTTATATAAAATAAAAAGCAATTACATTTATCGAAAAAAGATTAATTTTAAAGGAAATTGTTGAAACCTCAACCAAAAAGGATGAATTTTTAACTAAGATGATCAATTTTCTATCAAAAAGATGAATTGAAAAAATGCATACATTTTTACCAAAAAAATCAGTTTTCAATTAGAAATATATTTAAACCAAAAACGCAATAATTACATTTTCATATTAACAAATTTTATCTCATAAAAAAAAAAAATTTTAATAAAATAGTTCAATTGTCTACCAATGAGATGAATTTTCAAATAAAATGGTGTACCTTCAACAACAAAAATGAATTTTTAATTGATGAGTTTAACATTCAACCAAATAGTTCAATTTTTAAAGAAAAATATTACCTTTTAACTAAGAACATTAATTTTCTATTAAGAAAAATGAATTTTCAATCAAATAGTTAATCTTTAAACTAAAAACACACATTTTCTACCAACAGTTCAATTTTTAATTTAAAAGAATTATTTCATAACAAGAATGATATGGTTACATTTTTAGTAGCAGGATGGAATTTTTAAATAAAAATCAAACGAATTTTTAATAAAATAGTTGAATCTTTAACCACAAAGATGACTTTCTTAACCAAAATATTAATTTTTTACCCACAGCAAAAAATGCTCAAGAAATTAATTTTGAACTAAATAGTTAAGTTTTGAAGCTATGCAAAGAGATGATTCTTTATCATAAAAAGAGAAAGATATTTTTAAAAAATTAATTCAAATTTATACCAAATTTGGAATTTTAAAAGTAAATATCATTTTTCAACCAATTATTTTGGGTTTTTAGCAAAATAATAAAATTATGAACCAAACAATAAAATTTTTAACCAAATAGAATTTTGAACCCAATCAGATTAATTCTGAACCAAAATGTAATAGCAGACTTTTTAAGAAACAAAAAATAACTTACAGCAACAAATATTTTGACTCTTTTATTAATTTTTATTAAATAAATTTATAATTTGAGAATAAAAACGTGAAAAGGAATATTTTTTTAGAACAGGGGAAAAAATAATAATTTCCGTATCCAAACGAAGTTCACCCAGCATTCTAGCCAACTTCATCTCTACCCTAGCCAACTAGGGGGAGTTAATTAAAGTTGGTGAAGGTTAAGCACTTTTTTAATTGATAAAAAATTGCAAAATTATTTTTCCTCCAAATTTAAAAAATAGAGAGTTAGGCAAATGCAGAAAATTTTATAGATTTTTTTAGGTCACCCTACTGACAGACACGAATCGTTTTTGGTTCTACCCCTTGGTTGTGTATTCGGAATAGAATGAAATACTGGAAGCACGTGCAGAATATAGAAATTGGCTTCGGGTGAATATCTGTCTCTCGTGTAATGTAGGGAAATTTATGAGAGCTTTCGATATGAATCACAAGAGCAGCGAACCAGGTTTTGCCAACTTTCTTCTATCTCTTCCGATCTGGAAGTCTGGGCATATAGTTTTGCTATTTCTCAATGTCTTAAAACTGGATCCACTTTATCAGAGTCAATTTTGTGAGTTTGCTGGCCCCGGGCTACTTTTATAGCTCCGGTTGGGTGTCTGTCTGTGGTACATTTTTCCAAGAAGGAAAAATCAGGGGAATTCCTCAGTCACAACTCACAACTTATAACTTACAACTCACAACACGGAACTAACAATTCACAATTCAGAACTTACAATTAAAAACTCAGAGTTCACAGCCGACAACTCACAACTCACAGCTCACAACTCATAGCTAACAAGTCAAAACACTCATCTTTCAAGTCACAAGTCACAACTAACAACTTAAAACTCACAAATAAAAACTCAGAACTCACAACTCAGAGTTCACGTCTCACAACTCACAGTTCACAGCTTTCAACGTTCAAGTCACAAGTCACAAATAAAATTTAAAAACTTAAAACTTACAACTTAAAACTCACAGCTCACTACTTATAGTTCACAGTTCAAAACTCACAACTCTCAACTTTCAAGTGATAAATCACAGCTAACAAAATTCAACTCAAAACTCGCAACTGATAGTTCACAGAACACAACTCCCAAATCTCAACTTTCAAGTCCCAGGACACAACTGCAAAATTACAACTCAGAAATCACAATTCACAGCTCACAACTCAACTTTCAAGTCACAACTAACAACTTACTACTCACAACTCATAGTTCATATCTCATAAATCACAACTCATTACTCAGAACTCACAACTCACTACTCATAGTTCACAGCTCAAAACTCACAACCATCAACTTTCAAGTCATAAATCACAAATAAGAACATTCAACTCATAACTCACAATCAATTCACAGCTCACAGCTCAACTTTCAAGGCACAAGTCACAACTTACAACTCACAACTCATAGTTCACTGCTCACAACTTACAACTTTCAACTCTCACGTCACAAGACACAACTGACAACTAACAACTTACAACTCACAACTCACAACTTTGGGATCTCAGGAAAATAACGTGAGCGGTACAACAAGTAATGAGGTGAAATAAACGGGGTAAAAGAATCGAGGGAAGTCTGGGGGAATGTTAGGAGAGGGGGAAATAGATGAGAAACATATTGAGAAAGAGAAGAGAAGCGTAGCTTGAAGTGTGGGGGGAGAAGGGCAATATAGGGGAGGAACTGGAGGGAAAGTATGGGAGAGGGAGGTTTGAACAGCTTATTTACTATTGGGCTATGAAACCCGTTTCTGTAAGCCCATGACGCTATTTTGAGGTTTTTCTGTTTTGAAAGTTTAACCTAGTTTTTGAGCCTATAAATATTTATTATTTATTATATTTTTAGAGAGAGACTAAGTTTGTTTTTGAGTTAAAAATAACATTTATAAAAAACACTTATTCTAAGAATGTTTGTTGCAATTGAAGTTAATCTTAATATCAGTTATTACAGAGTTTTAAAAAGTGGTTAAAATTTAATAAATAATTGGTCTTTCTTCGGTGTAAACATTCTCCACAACTCTGCTGCTTCCAGTTTTGAAAGTAAATTTTTCGAGTCTAAAATTACAACAAAAAAAAACGTTGTATTTTTTTTAATATTTCTTAACAAAATAACTATATATAACAAACATGCAATTTTTTTAAATCAGTAAGAAGCAATATTATCCTCTATTTCCTTTTTAAAAATAATTTATTCTTTTTCTTCCTTTTTTCAGGATTTTTTTCCTTTTCTCGTATTTTCACTTTAATGCAAATCGAATCGCTTATCTTACTATTATTTTTATTAATTGATGCAACCATTTTTTTATTAAAAGCTCATTTTTTGTTTGAAAATTCTACTATTTTATTTTGGTTATTCATCTCATTTGGTTAAAAATTCTACCACTGGTTACAAATTGTTTTGTTGGAAATTGCACTATTTTGTTAAAAATTTATCTAAACTAAAACTTAAATGCTAGTTGATCGTTAAACCACTTGGTTAAAAAAATTTTAATTCAATATTAATCTCTTTAATTGAAAATTATCGTTTTGGCTAGAAACTGAACTATTTATTTTAACATTCAATTTTTATTGAAGATTCATTTTTATTTTTGGAGATTCATCATTGTAGTTAAAAATTTAACTTTTTTTATGGAAAAATCTATATTTTTGTAGAGAATGAGTTTTTTTAATTGACATTAAAATATGTCAATTTCAGGATAAATCTGCAACTGTTTAATTTCAATGTATTCTTTTTTATATGAGTATTCAACTATATTTTTGAAGATTCATCTTCTCTGTTCAGATACAAATTTTTTATTAAAAATCCTTCGCTCCAGTTGAAATATTCAACAATTTATTACAAAATTCAATAGTCTGGTTGAAAATTAATTTTTTTACAAAAATATATTTTTTGGTTAAAAATTAAACATTTTTTGTAGAGAATTCCACTATTTGGTTAAAAATTAAACTATTCATTTGAAAATTTATCAGCTCGATAAAAAATTAACTTTAAAAATGCAGTTTCTTTAATTGAAAGTCGCACTACTTGATTGAAAGTTGAACCGATTTAATAATAATTTATATTTTCAAGATACACTTCCTTAGTTGAAAATTTAACTATTTTGTCAAAAAAATTTTATTTAAATTAATTTTTACAGATAAAAAATTTCATTTTAAAAAATTCGTCTTCTTTGAATTTATCAGGTTCAAACATTTCTTGCTAAAAATTAATTTTTTAACTTAAAATTAGACCACTACATTTTTGGTTAAAAATTCGTTTTGCAGTTTAAATTTGTTGTGTGAATGAAAGTAATTTTCAGAAATTTAATTAGAGAATCGACGCTAACAATTTTATAAAAATGCTTCCAAAATTCACCTGTACAGTTTCGAGACAAGGTAGTCAGCGAGATAAATTCATTCGTTATTTCCGGCTGGGCAGTGCCCACTTTGCGTAGCAGAACGGAACCAGCTGACCGGAAACTGATCTCGTTGTATTTAATTTAACGCGTTCGCATCACAGGTTATTCTGCAAAAATGTGTCTCTACTGGATGAAAATAATAAAAATTCATCAGCTCAAAAAGAATGCTGAAAATTTTACTGATACCTTGATAAAATCCCAACAGTTACCAACAAAGACCAATAATATTATTTTTCTTCTTGTGGAATGACGAGTTCTGATTTACTGGTTTAAACTAAAATGGTTATAGTCGTTAACTATGAAAAAAATGCTGCCAACAACCGCTGGGATTCGAACCCAATTCTACAGATTTCGGGTCTGGTGCTCGGACAGGATTTTGTAGCACCAGACCGTAAATTGATGGTTCTGGGTTCGAATCCCAGCGGAGATAGAGATGATTTTTTTCACAGTTAAATACAAGAATAATTTTGGGTTAGACTAATAGATCACAAACTGTCATTCTATTGACAAAAAGATATTTCCCTACGCTATTCTGTAACATAACATCGAAAGCTGGCACTACAGGACTAGATAACAAAAAATGGTAAATTAAACAAAAGCGAAAAAAATTCTGATTACAGATGAAAAAAGGTTTACTCCCGATTTGAAGTGTGGCTGAACTGAGGCAAAGTTTTTTACTTAAAAAAGACTAGCTAGGATAGAGGAAATTGATGTGAAAGTTCACATCTCAAAGTGACGCTAACCTCAAAAATTAGAGTAGGCCCATGGCGGATTGTGATAAAAAAATTCCATTTTCAGATTCAAAATAGAAGAAAAGCACTCTTCCAAGATCTTGAGCTGCTGAATATAGATAAATAAAATTTGATATAAAAAAGTTAGAAAATTTCAAAAAATTTCCAGAGAATTTTGAGATCATAATTTTATGGATTTACAAAATCTGCTTAGGATAGCGATTTTAAGTCGATTTTTCAACTTTTAGCAAAAATAAAAGCTTGCTTTCGAGATATGTAGATATTGAATACGAATAAAAAATTTGTGTTTTCTCGTTTTTCCACTTAAATCCAAAGTGATATAATAGAATCCAATAAAAAAATGTAAATATTTTGAATAAAAATTTTATTATTTTTATTTAAAAAGTTCACTATTGTATTTTTGGCTTGAAATCATCATTTTAATTTATAAATTTTGTTTTCGGTTGGAAATTTAATTATTCTGATAAAAATGCATCAATTTTGTTAAGAAGTCATTTTTTTTTAGTTCAAAATTTAACAATTTTTTTAAAATTCTTGTTTTAGCTTATTAATTCAAGGATTTGGTAGAAACCTTTTTTACTTAGGTAAAAATGAACTTTCTTTTTGAAAATTCATATTTTCTGATGGGAAATTTAACTTTTTTTGTAGAAAGTTAGTCTTTTACGCTTAAGAAATGAACAATTTCTTAAAAATTTGTTTTCTTTTCCGCCAGAAAAATGTTTCTTAGTGGAAATTTATTTTTTTGTTGAAAATTTTAGACTTTGATTGAAAATACGTCTTGCTAGTTTTTTCAGTAGTACTTTGATCTTTTGGTTTAAAAATTCAACTGTTTTGATGAAGTCTTCTTTATTTTTTAAAACAATTATTTTTGTTTTCAGTTCACATTTTCGGTTTAAAATTATGTAATTGTTTTGTGAATAATTTGTCCTTCTGACTTAAAAATTTAACAAATTGATATTTGTTTTCTTTTTTAACATTAGAATTTTTTCTTAGAAGTTCACAGAAGTTCAAGCTCGAAATTTGTTTTCTTTTTTCACTAAAAAATTTTTATTTTTTAGTAAATAATCCTGCTTTTTTAGTTTAAAAGCCTATTTTTCTTGATATTAATTTTATCTTTTTTGATTAAAAGTGCAAATTTTTGTTTAAAAATAAACTAATTAAAATAAAAATTTTCTTTGGTGGAAATATCAACTTTATATCTTTTTTTGAAAATTTATGTTTTTTGTTTGAAAAATCAAATTTTTGGTTGTAAATTGATTTCTTTGTGAACAATTTATTTTGTTTGTTAAAGAATTATAATTTTTTTTAACTTAACTGTTTTCTTGAAATGGCATTAAAAATTCATCTTTTTGGTTGGAAATTCAACTACTCGGTTAAGAGTAGAACTACTTTGTAAATAATTCATAAATTATTAACTAAAGATTCAATTCCTTGGTTAAAAATTAAATTTATTTCTGAAAATTCTTTCGAAAATTCAAATCTTCATTTAGACTTGAAAATGGAACAAATTGTTTTAAACAATTTTCTCTTCTCAAACATCTATTTTCATTAAAAATTCTATATATTTGCTAACAACATCTCTTTTTTTATTCAAAATTCAACTATCAATTTTCCTATTTAAAGAAAAATATCTTTTTATGTTACCAATTAAACTATTGTATCATTAATTATAAATGCATAAGTTTTAGTTGAAAATTAATAGATTTTGTAGAAAATTAATATTTTTGGCTAGGAATTGATCTTTTTTGGTTGAAAAATCAATAACTTGGTTAAATATTTAACTTAATTGTTAACATTTTCTTTTATTTTTGCTAATGATTGATCTCTTTGGGTCAAAATTTAATTATTTACGAATAATGTTGAAAAAGTTTGATTTTCACAACTATGTGGTGGAAAGGTTTTTTTTGTTTGTTAAAAAATAAATTTTGTAATGGAAAATTCAAACACTATTTTTTACTAAAAATTTATCAAATATTACTAGTATTTTATATTATTATTGCAAATTAAGAAATGTGCTTTAATCCACTTTTTCGCTTAAAAAATGTTTGAAATATTTCAATACATTAAAATACTCAATTTAATTGTACAAAATTTCAAAAATTTAATTTCTTTACTGAAACAGGTATACAAACAATTATGTACATACGTTTTTTTATGAATTAAAGTAAACGATTTTTGTTAAATGATTAGGATTTAGAATACAACTTGGAGGCGAATATTCTAAATGAAGTCCAATGTTACTCATAACTGGAAAAATGCAGTACATCAGCCTATTTTGTTTCTAGCTCGCAGGCAAATTCGAAGTAAGGAATACATTCTCAAATTCAGCGGAAAAAGAGGTAAAATTTATGTGACGCCTCGTAAATATTCCTTTCGTTCTTTTTTCGAAGCCAAGGTACTCCTCACAAATTGAAACTCCCGTAGAATTCGCTCAGTATCTCGAGCCGATAAATTCAAATCATCGTGGTCTACAATTTAGATGACTCTGCTCAAATGAAATTTATAGTTACGCCCTGGATTCACAAAAAGAGTATTAAATGAACTCTAGAGTAGAAGATTTTTTCTTATTTTAATTAAAAAAAAATTAATTATGAGATTAACCATTAGACAATTTTAATGCAAATAGTTGCTGATTATAAAACACGTTTCCGATTTAGCTGCCCATCAAAAAAAGGGCAACAGAACATTATTCAGTTTATACTAGTATCTAGCTCTATATAATGTATCGGGTAGTTATTCAGCAGAATAAATTTTCCAGAAGGTTTATCTGACAGATAATGATTTTGGGTTCATTTCTTGTATTTTATGGGCTGGGTAGTTATCCTTCATCTATTAGAGGGATAGATCCACCTCTGTATAAAGTTTTGAATAGTTATTTAGCAGAATAAATTTATCAGAAGGTTTATCTGACAGACAAACAATCAATCTTGGAGATATTATTTATCTGAAGTTGGATAAGAACGCTGCAAACCATTTAAAACTACAATTAAACGAAGGCAGATAATTTTTATTACGATGCCAGGTGCTATATTTATGATACGAGTAATGTGAAGAAATCTGTATTATCATCAGAGATAATTAACATCAATCAGTGTAGATACCTTCTTTAAAATCGTGAAAATAGAAATTAACTCATTGATCAAATTAACTCCTTAAATAATAGTAAATACTCAACGTCATTTTCAGAGAAGATGGAAAATAAATTTAAAAATGTTTAAATTTTTTCTGAGAAAATGCGTACTTTCTTCTCTTCACGCTCGCTCTCTCCCTAGTGGAGTGAAGAGTAGATATCTTTTTTTTAAATTAATTTAAAAAAAATTGATTTATCTTCCATCTTGTGAGAAAATGACGTTAAGTATTTTCTGTTATTTGAAGAATCAACGTGATCGATAGCGTTGATTTCTATTTTCATCGATTGCGGAATGACATCTACACTGATTGATGGTAACTGTCTCTGGCGATAATACAGATTCCTTTAAATTAGTTGTATCATAAATGCAACGCCTTGCTTGAGATAGCGTTAATTTCTAAAAAAGGATTCCTTTCTATCTCTCTAATAGCTTGATGGAAAAGCACCTGTCCGGCTGTCGGCACTTCGATGGTTCGTTTCCCAGTGGAGCGGCGAGATCAGATCTTTTTCTGAAAAAAGGCTTAAGGGCATGTGACACAGTGGCATTCCTATATTACCGACCTCGTTTTTCCATTGCACAAAACTTTTTTTTGGACCATAGAACATTTTTTTTTAAATGAAGTATCGAACTCAAAATTTGAGGAGAGTATTAGAAGACATTACCCTACGTTTATGTACTGCA
>JAWWLR010000034.1:96964281-96983163 GCA_035041075.1 Acraspis erinacei | reverse complement strand
AAATGCCTCTTTTTCTGAAAAAAGAAAAGAAAACTTCTCCCTTCCTTTTTTTAAGGAACCAAAGAAATTTCATTTTTTTCAGATTGCAATAGGAAAATGTTATGGTGATTGTCCAAAATTAGTTGTTCGATTATTGGTTTTATTTTTTGTATGATTTCTTTTTTTATGATTTCATAAACTGATTACATTTTTTTCTAGCATATATTTACTAGTATAGAAACGCTTTAGATACCTAAAAAATTCTTTTAACATTTCTGTCGATTAAAAAATTATTTTTTAAAAGCTAAACTAAATTAATTATATTTTCTCATATAATAATTTTGTTTTTTCGACCAACCAATATATCAATTTATCTGCAACAGAAACTGCTTCTCAAAATTTTCAGTCCTAAGAGTTATAACACAATTTAAAATATACTTTTATCAAATTAAATTTTTTCTGAAAAATATTTTCTTCCCTCGTTTTGCTGGGAATCGAACCAAAGAACTGCCGATTGCCGGTCGAGTGCTTTCCCCTTAAGCTACTAGAGAGGTCGGAACTCCTTAACCATTTATTTATTTATTTATTATTTATTTTCAGATGCTTTCAGTTTTATCCAGACTCTTGGGATTTTAAGCCATTGTTCGTGGATTCTACATCAGTAAAAAGTAAAAATCTCTTCTTAAATGACCGACTTTTTAATCTTTTAGATATTTTATTTCCGACTCGATAGAGATAGCGTGAGTACTAAAGATAAAGGAAATCAAATATGTACCTGCTCGATATTCTGCAGAGATGGGAGCATGGATCCCTTGAGACACATACCTCGAAGCGTCTTGGATTTTATAGAACTAGAAGATCCAAAGTTTTCACAGACAGAAGGATTCGTATAGATAACTCAGTAATCGAATATGTCATGGAAACGAGTTTTCTCTCGGAAAATAACATCCTTCTGTGCAGAACAACTTTTGTAAAACAGTACACAATTTTAGTAGCAAAATATTTATTAACAAAATACTTCAATTTTAAAGTATGATTTTTGAACAAAGTCTAGTTTAATTTTCAACCAAGACAGATTTTTGAGTCAATAAAGAAAATAAATTTCATAAAAAATCTTGAATTTTCAATCCAAAAGACGAGCTTGCTTCAAAACCATTGAATTTTCAACCCAAATTTAAATTTGTAAACAAACAGAAATTTTTAACCAAAATTGGAGTAGTTAAATATTCTTCAAAAGACATTAATTTTTGATTTTAAAAAATATATATATTTTTAAAAAGCAGATGAGTTTTCGATTCGAAGATATAAATTTCCAATCCGAAAATTAAAATTTTAATTTAAAAAATGTAATTTTCAACCCAAAGATGAATTTTTAGGCATATATTTAATTTGTCAGTTAAAAAATTAATTTTCAACAAAAAACGAATTTTTAATAAACTGTTTTAAATGGCATAACCAAAAAGATCATTTTTTACCGAAATTATAAATCTTCAAACCAAAAATGAATTTTTAACAAAATACATCAATTTTCAAGTAAAATGACGATTTTTTAACAAAATAATTGAATTTCCAACCAAAAAAGAGTTTTCATTGAAAAAATAAATTCAGTTTGTCCAAAATTCTTGAATTTTTAATCCAAAAGGCGAGCTTGCTGCAAAATCTTTGAATTTTAAACAGAAATTTAAATTTTTAAACCAAAAAAAAATTTTAACCGAATTGGAATAGTTAAATTTTCTTCAAAAAACATTAATTTTTGATTTAAAAAATATATATTTTTTTTTACAAAATAGATGAGTTTTCGATTCGAAGATATCAATTTCCTATAGGAAAATATAAAATTTTAATTTAAAAAATGTAATTTTCAACCCAAAGATGAATTTTTAGACATATATTTAATTCGTCAGTTAAAAAAATTAATTTTCAACAAAAAACGAATTTTTAATAAAGTGTTTCAATTTACATAACCAAAAAGATCATTTTTTACCGAAATTATAAACCTTCAAACCAAAAAATGATTTGTTAACAAGATACATCAATTTTCAAGTAAAATGACGAATTTTTAACAAAATAATTGAATTTCCAACCAAAAAAGAGTTTTCATTGAAAAAAGAAAATAAATTTGTCCAAAACTGTTGCATTTTGAATCGAAAAATACGAGCTTTGGAAAAAATTATTAAATGTTTAACAAAAAAAGACGAATTTTCAACCAAAAGGTTAATTTTCAACCGAAAAAATGAATGTCAAATCAGGAAGATTAATTAACATTTTAGAACGAATAGTTGAATTTTTATGAAAGCAGATTGATTTTCTACCAAAAATGCTGAATTTTCAACAAGTTAGGTAAATTTTTTAATTTACAACAAAATTTTAACCTAATATGGAATAGTTAAATTTTAATTTAAAAAAATTGATTTTTAATTTTTTTTAAATTTTTCTACAAAAAAGTTGAATTTTTAGATTGAAAATATGAATTATAAAATATAAACTTTAAATCGGTACATATGAATTTGCTGTAAAAAAGGCATTTTCAAACCCAAAAGTTAAATTTTCAACCAAATAATTAAATTAAAAGTTCAAACATTAATTTTTAACAAAAAAGAATTTTGAATAAAATATTTTAATATACGCAATTAATGGGATAAATTCTTAAACAAACTTTTTAACGAACAAAAATAAATTTATTTTTTAAAAAATGCATGATTTTTCAATCAAATAGTTGAATTTTAAAACACATATTTAAAAATACAGCTTTAAAATTTTTTTTTAACCGAGAAGAACGAATTTTTAACAAAGTATTTTAATTTTCAATGCCAGAGATAAATTTTTTAATTAAATTATGAATATTTTACCCAGAAAATTAATTTTTAACAAATTACGGAAAGTTTCTCGGCAAAAAATTTCTCTGCCGTTATCGGCAATAAAGTTTTCTGCCGGTACATTATAACATAACTTTATAGTAGATTATTAAATTTTAACGACTTTCTTTATTACATTTTCATTACATTATTATAATGTTATTTTAATTATTATTGTTCATAAAATTATTTTTGGGATTAGTCACAGGGCTGCCTTCAACAATATTACTGAAAACAGCCGGAAAAGTTTGCCTTCCCGCCCCACGAGACCTAAGAAAAGAGAAAGGGTTTGACCGACATTACCTTTGTGACCGGTCAAATGGGTGACTTACCGCCTCCACGAGTTATTGGAAAGGAGAAGGAGTTTGACCATCATGATTTCTGTGACCGGCCATAGAGCTTCCTTCCCGCCCCCACGAGATGTTGGTAAGGGGAAGGGGTTTGACCAATATCATTTCTGTGACCGCTCAAAGGGTTAACTTTCCGCCCCCACGAGACCTTGGAAAGGGGAAGTGGATTATCCAACATGATTTCTGTGAACGGTCAAAGTGGTGACTTCCCGCCCCCTCGAGACCTTGGTTTGACCTACACGATCCCTGTGACCGTTCATAGGGTTGCCTTCCCGCCCCCACGATATTTTGGAAACGGAAAGGGTTTGACCTTGGAAAGGGGAAGGGATTTGAATAACATTATTTCTGTGAACTGTCAAAAGGGTGTCTTCCCGCCCCACCAGACCTGGAAAAGGGGAAGGGATTTGACCAAAATTATTTCTATAACGAGTCATAGGATTGCCTTGCCGCCTCCAGGAGACGTGGGATGGGGGAAGTGGTTTGACCAACACTATCTCTGTGACCGGTCAAAGTTTACCTTCTTGCCCCCACGATCCCTTGGAAAGGGGGAGATGTTCAACCAACACTATTTAGGTGACCGTTCAAAGGGATGACTTCCAGGCCCCACAAGACCTTGGAAAGAGAAAGGGGCTTGGCCAACATTATTTATGTGACGAGTTACAGGTGTCCCATTTCGACCGCACGAGACTTTATAAGGGTTATGGGTTTGGCCAACATTTTTTATGTGCCCTAACACAGGGATCCCTTTTCGCCCCCACGAAACTTTGGAAAGGAGTAAGGGGTTGACCCCTTATAACAAAAAAACACCTCCTAAATCACATAAACTTTCTCTAACATGTGAGACAGTACCCACGCTCTGCTAAAAGTATTTTTTTAAACGATATCGACAGAGAAATTTATTGCTGATGCCGGCAAAAAACTTTTTTGCCGGTACCGGTAGGGAACTTTTTTGCCGGTACCGGTAGTCTATCCACTCCGTTATGAATTTTACACAATATAATTCAACTTTTAACTGACAAAGATTTTTTAGTGAAAATTTTTTTCCTGAAATTTCCGAATAGATGCAGAAAATTTTAAAGCGCAAATTTTTTATTTTGCAAGATTAGAAAATTGTAGAAGATATTCGAATAAATTTCGGATAAATGGATGAAGAAGTTTTAAAAAGATAAAAAAATAATTTTAAATTTAAAAGCCTAATTTACATTTTCTACAAAAAATTGGAATGATTTTTAAGAATTTTGGAAGGTTTCAAGAAAAACAATTATCTTAAGATTTCTGCTAAAATTCAAAATAAATTTTTATTTTGCAGAAGTTCTTTTAAGAAAATATTTAAATCGATTTAGAGAAATTCCAAAATATTTCTGCAATGGTCAAAAAATAATATAAAAGATATTATGCGAATTCTTTTAATTTTACAGAATTTTCTCAAAATTATACGAAGAAGTTCAATTAATTTAACAGGTATGCAGGAATGTCTCAAATATCTTCTAAGCTGAATTTAAATTTTCCTAACATTTTGTTGAAAGTTTTTTACTTGTTTTTAAATTGATCTCCTTTGGTAAAAACTTAATATTATTTTATTCAGATTGCAACTTTTTCGTTCAAGATAGTTTTTGTCAGTCTTTAACTATTTTATTGATAATTCATCCTTTTAGATCAATTAAAGACTTTTTAAATAATAATCAAGCCACTTCTAAACGCATTTTTCAAATTTTGCACTTACGCCCTTATGTCCCGGAACTCTTTAAATTAATTTTAATCAGTAAGAACCATACCGAATCTGAAATATTAATTTAATTTAAATACCCTTGTCCTATGATTGATTAAATTTTCATTGGATGACAAACTCACTTTAGCCATCGTTTTCTTATAAAATGCCATTTTTCCAGACACTTTGACTTTATCGATAAAAGTTTTCATCTCTAGTGAAGAAACTTCTCCATCGGCGTATTATCTCATATAAAAGTAGTCCAATAAAGCGGTGAAATCGGAACGGAAAGTTGAAACTAGAGTAACATATCCTATCTTTACAACGACTTTATTATTATTTTTTAATGTCCTAACCTAAATACAAAAATAAAATGTAGAGATAAATCTCGACTTGAGAAGAATCCATATGTCAAGAAATTTGGAGTGCGGATAGCACTCGGATGGGTGACCACCTGCCATGTAAATTTTAACTTACGTCGAGCAAGAAGTTTGAAGCAGAGGCTGATTCGGTGCATTCAATAAGTAGGGTTGAATCTCTGCCTTCAATCTCAACTATAAAAAAAACCGTTTGATATCTGGAGGAGGTTTTCTGCAGTTTTCCTCTCCCCTGGAAAAACTTTCAGGATCTAAAGTTATTACGGATTGCATAGGATTTCCCTGTATTACATAAGATTAGAGTGGATTAATCTTCTTCAAGAAAAATTTAACTACTTAGTTGAAAGTTGAACTACATTCTTAAAAGTTAATTTTTTGATTGAAGATTATTGATTTCAGTTAAAAATTTAACTGTTTTGTTGCAAATTTGTTTTTGAAGAAAAAAAAAGAATCCGACGATCAAATTTGGACTAGATTTGGTCATTTGATTCTTGCTTTTCCAGGAGTTTGAATGAATTTTATTATTGGACTTAAATAGGATTTTTAATTTGGATTGTAATCTAATTTAAATTTCTTCAATTTTAATTTATTTTTTGTAACTGAAGAACAAACTATTCAGTTGAACTAATTTGTCAAAAAATAATGATTCTAGTTAAAGATTCTGCATTTTAGTTTAATACAGTTTGATTACGAAATTTAACTCTATTGTTAATAATTTTCTTCTTCATTTATTATTTTTCTTAATTCATTTTTAGCTGCATATGTAACTATTCCACTGCGGGTAAAATTCTGTTTTTCTTCTTGAAAATGTCAAGCTTTTGGTACATAATTTAGATTCTTGATTACGTTCTTCAACTAAAGATATAATTATTTAATTTTGTATTGTACATTAATTTTGTAAATTAATTTGCTTGAATTCTCTCACTGCTTGGTAGGAAGTTAAAAAATTTTATTAAAAATTTATGTTTTGACTCGAGGTGTCTTATTTTAATTGAAAATTCATATTTTTCGACAATAAATTATTTTTTTGGTTGAATTTTTTGGTTGAATTAACTGCTTTGTTAAAAGTTTGTCTTCATGGGTTTAAATGCTCAAATAATTTTTAGCAAATTCAGCAATTTGGCTGACAATCAATTTTTTCTTTAAAATTTCACTGTTATAATGAAAATTTGTATTTTTCGGTAAAAAATTAAACTATTTTGATAGAAAATTAATTTTTTGGATTAAAATAATTATTTGTTTAAAAATTCACGTATTTTGATGAAAATTCATTTGGTTTGGTAGAAAATTAATCCTCTGGTTCGAAACCTTATCTTCCAGGATGAAATTGAGTCTTTATTAGTTGTAGAATTTTGTTTAACTGAAATTTAAAATATCTCTTATTTTCATATAAATTTAACTTTTTCAGTTAAAACCTAATATATTTCTTTAAACATTGGTGTGTTTGGGTATAAAATTATATTCTGGGTTCAAAATTTATCTTCTTTGCAAACTCAATTTCTTGCTCAAAAATTGACCTAATTTGTAGATAATTAAAAAATAAAATTAATAAAAATAATTAAAATTAAAAAATCAATAATAAAAATAATAAAAATTAATTTTTGGGGTTAAAAATTACACTTTTTTGGGTAATACTTCGTCTTTTTTGGTTCACTATCTTCTACTCGGTTAAAAATTCATGTCTATTGTTACAAATTCAATTATTTCTTAACCGTTTCACCTAAATTTAGAAAATTCAACATTTTTTCCAAAGAGTAATTTTTAGTTTAAAAATTGAAAATTTTTATTAAAAAATTCTAGTTTCGGTTAAAAATTATATTTTTGGTTTTAAACTCAATTTCTTTTGGCTAAAAGTTATTTTTTGGGTCAGTGCATCTAATTTCTGACTAAATTCAATAATTTTGTCAGAAATTCATTTTTTGTGTTAAAAAATTAATTTCCTTTGCAAATAGTTCATATTTTTGTGTACAAAATTATTTTTCTGTCTGAAAACTCATGTTTTCGTTTGTATTTTGTTTAAAAAAAAATGTATCTAATATCAATAATAATATTATCAATATAATATCAATAATTTTTTAAATAATTTATTTTTTTCTATTTAAAATTCCACTTTTTTATAATAATTAATTTTTTTGGTATACCATTATTTACTTGGTTAAAAATTCATTTTTGTGTTTGCAAATTCCATTATTTGTTAAAAAGTTAATATAATTTGTAAGAAATTGAATAGTGTGGTTAAAAAGTCATTTTGGAGTTAAAAATTCAACTTTCGTTGTAAATAATTCGTCTTTTTCGGTATAAAATTATCTTTTTTGTTAAAAATTTATGTATTTATTTGCAAATTCAATTACTTTCTCAAAAATTTATCTAGTTTGTAGGATCATCTTCAGTATAAAATTATCTTCGTAATTTACAACTTATTTTTTTTGTTTAAAAATTTGATCATTTTATTATTTTCTTTGTTGAATATTTTGTTTGCTGGAATTTGTTAAAAAATTTATCTAAATTGTAGAAAATTCAATAATTTTTTATCAACATATAATTCTTTGGGTTCAAAAGTTTAACTTTTTTTAAATAATAATTCGGCATTTTTTATACAATTATATACTCGGTTAAAAATTCTACTTGTAAGTTATTATTTTTTAGTACTTGTTACAAGTAGAACTTTTGTATTAAAAATTATTTGTTGCTAAATATTCATCCCTTTCAGTCAACATTAGAATTTGTTTTTGAAGATTCTTCATTTGGGTTAGAAAATTTGTCGTTCTGCATTGTTTTTTTTTTTTTATTTCCTTCGAACTGCTCTCAGGAACTTTACTGGCATGCTAATAATTTTTTTTTAACCGTACCCAATGAAACTTTCACCTTACAATGCGGACTTCTAGGCAAATGAAATTCACCAGTATTTCATCGTGAGTTTTCAAGCTCCCTAGAAGTTTTAAATCGCGGTGTACTTAAAATTCAAGTGCTTTGGGGTTCTTCAAATATCAAGTACTTAATCAGAGTGCAAAACTTTTTTAATTTATTTAATTGGAGTGATTCATTTCAATGTAAAAAGGGAAGGGAGCGACAAAAAACAAATGGCACCAGTCAATATTACTTTAAGCAAAAAAACAGTTAAATTTATTGTTAAAAAAATTAATTTGAAAAAAAGAATTCTCCATAAAATAGTTCAGTTTTTAACCAGAAAGATCAGCTTTCAACGGAGAATTTAAAGTTTCTGGAAAGAACGAATTTTTATTGCGTTTAAAAATTATCAACCCAAAAAATAATAATTTTTAACAAATTAGTTCAAAATTCACTCAAGTAATTCAAGCTTCAACTAGGAAAGATAAATTTACTCTAAAATATAGAATAGCTAAATTTTCAGTAGATTTTTTTTTAATTCAACGAAAGATTTGATTTTTTAACTAGAAATATGAACTTTCAATCATTAGTCTACACTTTCTGGAAAAAAGAACGAAATTTTGAAGAAAGTAAAATCAAATTTTACGGGAAGAATATCGTTAAATTTTGACTTGAAACAACTAATTTTTACCCAAAAGAAAAAAAAATTCAACCAAATAGTTGAATTTTCAAACCAACTATTAAACTACTAAAAAACCTGCAACAAAAAACTATTTTAAAAACTTATTGTGAAGTCTCTTTTGTTAAAGCTCTTTCGGCCTGAACGAATACATTTTTATCACGTTTCTCGTGAAAACAAAAATTCAATTACTTAGCTGAATCTGTAAATACTTTTGTAAAAATGAACTTCTTTTTAGGTAAGTATCCATTATTATAATTATGAAAATAAAAAAGTAAGTATTATGTTCCCTTTCTTTCTTGAAGAGCAATTAATTTTTAAACCTAAAATACAATCATCTCATATTTTCTTAAAAAAGTATCTGTTCTAGATAAAAAATTCAGCAAATTATTGAAAAAGTTTATTATTTTATAAAAAATCCGTCTTTCTAAACTGAAAATTTAAACATTCCATTTTTATTGCAAATTTATCTTCTTTGGTTCAAAATTAACCTATTTAGTTGAAAATTGAGTTATGTTGATTAAACAATTATCTTTTTAGTTAAAAATCAATGGTTTAAAAATTAATCTATTATATTGAAAAACAAATACTTTTATTGTAATAGATTAAATTACTGCTAAACTAGATTTTATTAATAAAATTAATTTTCAGTATACTAGTCATATAATCTTGTCTATGTGCTGAATTTGAAAATTTTTTTGGAAATATTTCCAGGAAATTTGTATTATTTTTTATTTTATAAAATCATAGATTCCGGGCAAATTCCATTTCTTTTAAAAATGGAAGAAAACAAAGAAAAGCTTTATAATGAAGACTAATCTTTTTGTTGTTTTTTTTCCTTGAAATATTTTACTTTTCCAGTGCAGAACAGACACGGAGTTTATTCACTGTTGGACAAAGAAATATTTGTATGTAAGAATGTAAAAAGACCCTAAGAATAAACGTCACAATTTTTGCCTCTTTATCATGTTTCCATCCATTTCCCTTTGTAGTCGAAATTCGTACACGCTTTTCAATCCCGACAAATGTCACTCTGCATAGTTTGACTTTTCACTTTACTCATTTTCTTAAATTGTTTTATCGATTTTTAAAGTTACAAAATCTCAATAAAATAGGTCAGTTTAAAAGAAAAAACTGCAATTTTCAAGGAAGGTTCTTCATTTTCTAACAAAAACTTGAAGTGTTCCGGGAGGAAATAAAAAAGTTTTACGAGCATTGAAATAGTTAATTTTTAATCTAGAAAATGAATTTTTAACAAAACAAAAAAACATCAGCAAAACAGTTCTTTTTCTTTATCAAAGCATTTTCAACTAAAATTTAAAATATTTAACAAAAACTAAAAAAGGAATTCTCAACCTAACAGTTTAATTTTCAACTCAACATTTCTAATGAAAATTAAGAATTTTTAGCAAGAAAATTAATTTTTGAGAAAGTATTTAAACTGCAAAACCAAGTAGTTGAAGTTTCAACCAAGAAGAATAATTTTCTATTAAAAAATTTTGAAATAAATTTACAAATTTTCAACCAAATAGGTTGATTTAAGACTAAAAAAGGGTAATTTACAATAAAAAATACAATAATTTGTTTTATAGTGAAAAAAAATTATTTTACACAAAATAAAGTTTATCAACAAAATAGTTCAGTTTTAAATAAAAAAGATGAAAAATTCAGTTTTAAAAAAGTAGTTCGATTTTCATACAATTAGTTAAACTTTAAACAAAAAAGATTAATTGTCCGCGAAAGAATCAATAGTTGATATTTTGAATTAAAGAAATTTTATTTCAATCAAGAAGGACGAATTTTAAAGAAAATATTTGATTGCTTAACCAAAAATGATTAATTTTTATACCAAAACTTTCATTTTTAACTAAAGAATATAAACTTTCAAAAACAAATAAAGAACTTAATTCATAATTAATAAATTATAATTATTAAATTTTAAAGGGGTCACTTTTAACGCCGCCTGAAGTTTGGCAACTCAAATACGCGCAAATGTATTGACGCGAGCGAAGCCATCCCGAAGGCGAGATGCCACTAGAGTAGTTACGCGGAACAACACCAGGTGGCTCGAAGTCACTCTCCCGCAGTCCACCACCTCGGCAGACGCTATAAGAAGGCAAGCGGGAGGCACACTATTACCAGTTGTGTGGACAAACTCAGGGATTTCGAGAACGGTAATGGTGACAAATTGTTCGGAAGCTCTTTCTATTAAATGATGAAAAATTAATCTGTGAGGCAGAATGCCGTAGTGATCAAAATGAAATTATTGTAAATGGAAATCCTACAAGTATTATTAGATTAATAAGCTGCAAAGACTGATTGTACCAATACCAATAAATGTATTGATTATACCGATCTAATAAATAAGAGTTGTTATTTCAATTCGTCCACGGACCTTTTTTGCCCCACTGTGCGGTGTACAGCGACGTGGAGCGGTATGGAATCGAGCCGCCGACATTAGATTTTAAAGAAATACAATTTTAAAGAAAATCCTAATTCTTCATCTCGTTTTTTATCATTTTTAAATTCATTCTGAGTGATTTTAATATAAAAAATGATTTTCATGTTGTTCTGAAGTATATCCATAATAAAAATTGTAATTAAATAGTACCCTTCTAACTTTTCGATTTCCACTCACACAATCGTAGCTGAAAATAACTTCCTCCGAATAATAATACCTTTCAATGTAATGAGTTTCACTTAAGCAGAGAGAACTCTTTTGAATTTAAAGTATAACAGACGTACGAAATGGTTTAACTAATTAAACGTGTCTTCGACGAAAGTAAACTTAGAAGTCACGCCTGCATGAATCCCCTTTTAATTCTGGGAGAACCAAAGGTTCACGAATCTTCCACTTCGTACTTCTCAAAGAACCAGGAGAAATTTCTTAAGACGTAGAAAATTACTTTTTCTGCTTACCTAATTTTCACCGGCTTCAACTCACTTTCAGAGGCCGGTAATTATCCTATTTAATAAATTAACTCACACTCAGCGACACGGTCTCAAAAAAAGGTTTACAGAGTGGATTGATAAAAATTTACGCTTATTGAAACATAGGGTAGTCATTTTTATTTCTTGATTTGATTTAACTATATTGTTTTAAATCCTATTTTTTAAATTGAAAATTAATTTTTTTTACTAAGCATTCAAGTATTCAATTCTCAGATATTTCTGAAAATTGGACTGCTTGAATAAACATTGATTTTTTTTTAATTTGCAATTTTTTATGTAATATTGATCTTTCCATCGGATAATTCTTTTATTTGGTTTAAAATTAATCTAATTTGTAGACAAATAATAGTGAAATTTTTGTAACTAAAGATTTTTGTATTCTTCATTTAGGTAAAAATTTATCCTTTTCACTTGATAATTCGACTACTTAATGGAAACTTGAATTATTTGGTTAAAAATTCATTTTTCTGATTAAATATTCTGAATTTAAGTTGAAATTATTTTGTTGAAATATGCACTATTATGTTAAGAATTCGTTTTCTTTTTGAGCTTGAAGAGTAAATTTTTAAAATAATGATTTAACTGACACATTTTTCAATGTAAAATTATCTTTTGTAATTGAAAATTCAACAAAGTGGTTGAAAATTTATATTTTTCTTTATAAAAATGTATCGTATTTAATAAAAAAATGATTTTTTATACTATAGATTTAACTTTTCAAGTTTTTTTTAGTTCATAATTCAACTGTTTGCCTAAAATTGCATGTATTTTTTTTTAATATTTGAAATAGAAATTTTTTGGCTAGAATAGCAGGAATTACATTTTCTAATGAGAATTTAAATTTTATATAAACATTAATCTCTTATGTGGAAAACTTTACCATTTTGTTAAAAAGCCTTTTATCAAGATTATTCATTTAATTACAAATTTAACAATTAAGCCACTGAAAAATTAAACTATTTTATTGAAAAAACACTATTCATTAGTTGATTTTTTTTTAATTAAAAATGTGAGGAAGGCAGTTAAAGCAACATTAGTTTATTTGAAAATTTACCTCTTTAGTTAAAAAAAAATTTTGTTGAAAATCGTGGCTTTTTAGTTAAATATTTATTGGTTGATTAAAAATTTAACAGTTTCATTTTTAGTTAAAACTTTCTTGAAATACATTGCATTTTTAGGAAATCTTTAAAATTCTATGAAACTCTTTCTAAAGTTTCGAAATTTCTCAAAATCAATGGAAATGCTTTTCAAAATTCTTAGAAATCGACGAAATCTTTCGAAATTGGTTAAATATTGAAAATCCCATAAATTTAGCTTAATAATAATTATACAAATCAATGAACTAGCATTTTAAGATAATCAGCCGATTCACTTTAAATTTATGAAAATTACCATACATAATTGATCAGAATACTGTAAATTACCACAAATTTCCGGAAATTTATAGAAATGTTATAATTTGCATTTTCGCTAAATTAATGTAAGTTACCATATTCACCTTCAAAATTAACATAAATGAACGAACATTTCCTGAAATTTGTAGAAATTTTTAAATTTAATTTTTGGCAATTTATGATAATTTATCATAAATTACCTGTAATATTAATATAATTTACCAAAAATTTCATAAATTTCCAGAAATGTATTAAAAAGTTAAAAATTGAATTTTGGGTAATTTATGGTAATTTGCTATACTTACCTGTAAAATTTCCATAACTGAACGAAAATTTTCATACATTTCCGGAAATTTATAGACATTGTTGAACTTCATATTTGGCAATTAATGGTAATTTACCATAAATTACTTGTAATATTACTATAAATTACAAAAAATTTCATAAATTTGCGGAAATTTATAAAAAAGTTTAAAAATTAATTTTGGGTAATTTATGATAAACCGGCACATGAAATAATGAAAACATACACAAGACGAAAAAGTCTCTTCTCCCCTTAGGTGCATATATATATGATTAAAATTCTTTATTTTTGGCTGATTTTCTCGTAATAATTTTCTTGTAATGTTTTTCTGCTGATATTTTTCTTACATTAATTCTCTGTAGAATAACGTTT
Source organism: Acraspis erinacei (assembly GCA_035041075.1). Lineage (NCBI taxonomy): Eukaryota > Metazoa > Arthropoda > Insecta > Hymenoptera > Cynipidae > Acraspis > Acraspis erinacei. Next base: position 96,969,346 of record JAWWLR010000034.1, on the reverse strand, counting down.
ATATAATAGCGAAAAAAAAATTTAATGCATTTTACGAAGATAATTATAGATCTATACGTAATTATTTTCAAGAAGTGGAAATAAAGAGAGTAGAAGTGAGAAGAAATAATTGATTGGGATGTAGGGAAAATGAGGGGTGTAGAAGTAGGGGAATTTAGGGGAAGTCAGATTTAAGGAAGGGGAAGTAAGGGAAAATAAGGAGAAATGAAAAATAAATCAGGGAGTCGATGCAGGAAAGTGGATGAATAAGGCAGGTTAGGATAAATAAGGAGAAATGAAAAGAAAGCAGGAGAAAAGAGGGGAAATGAGAAGAAATAAGGGATGAAGAAAAATTTTAGTAAAGATACGCGAAGTGTGGGAATTAAGAGGAAATAAGGGGCGCGAGAAGTAAAGGGATTTGACAGGTAGTGAGGAGAGTGGAATAAGGGGAATTTGAGAGGGAAAATAGGAGAAGTGTTGGGAGGGTAGGGAAAATGAAAGGATGGAGAGTAGAGAAAATGATGAGAGATGAAAAAAGAGTAAATGAGGTAAAGTAAGTAAAGTTAGCAAAATTAAAGGGAAATAAGAAGAGAAGAAATTAGAAGACTTGAGGGGAAATAAAGGGAAATAAGGGGAGATGAAAGTGCAGGAATTGATGAAAAAATAGAGGAAATGACGAAGTGGTACGAGCAAGTAGAAAAAGTGAGAGGAATGAGGGTTGCTAGAAAAATAAGGTGCGATGAGGGGAGAAGAGGAGTAGAAGTGATGGAAGGAGAAGTGATGGGTGGGGAGCGAGGAAAGGGAAAACTAGGGTTAGGAATTGCGATAACTGAAGGGAAATGAAGGGAAATGAAGGGAAATAAGGAATGGGAAAAGCAAGAGATGTGATGGGAAGTAGTGACATTGGAAGCAGGAGAAGTGAGGGGAGGAGAAGTAGGTGAAGTGTCGGGCGGTAGAGTGGGGGTGATGAGATGAGGTAAAATAGAGGAAATAAGGGGATAGGAAAGCAGAGGAATTAAGGAAGATAGAGACAATAATAAGTAGAAAAAGTGAGGGGAACTTGGGGAGGGGAGGTTAGGGAGAGTAGAGGAAATTATTAGGAGCGATGGTGGGTATTACGGGAAATAAAGAGAGGGCTAATAAGACCGGGCAGATAAGAAGGGGAGGTAAAGTTATGGATATGGAGAGGTAGTATAAGAAGGGGAGTGTTATCAAATTAGTTGAGTGGATGGATAATTCCTGATTTTTTTATTGCGAATGCATCAATATAAAGGATTCATTTTTCATAAATATTTTAATAAATTCTTTATTTGATTGTGCAGTAATGTGCTAAATTAAAATAAAAATAAAAATGCCTTTTTTTGTAACTGATTTTAAGTTTAATTTTGTTTAAAAGGACATGGACATGCTGCAATTGTTCGCTTCGCCGGCTGGGAGAGCTCTGGTGACAAAACGAAAGAGAGGATCAACATCGACCTCATCATTATCTCGAGATAGAGAGTCCTCGTCCAGGATGAAGAGCGAGAGAATTGCCCCAAGCACAGGTTCTGTTAGCGCCCCTACCTCTCCTCCACGACAACGGAAATCCAGCGCTGAACTGTACAAGGAAGCTGTAGAGATTCTGGGACTGACCTGTAGCCTTAGCGACAGTTGTCGATGTATCGATTGTCAGGTGAGATTCAAACAAATCTTTTCATCAATTTACAAAGAACTGCTATCTCAATTATGGGACTTTACAATCCTACTTAACGGACAATTGTTCAAGAGGGTGTCTACAAGTATTGGAAAAAGGTTGGGAAAAACACCCTACACCAGATAGGAACAAATTCAACAACCCTTCACTGGATCAGTTATCAAATAAAAAAAGATAAATCTTTTTGAATAAAGCTTACCTATTTAATTGAATATTCTTATCGGAAAAAATTCATGAAATTAATTAATCGATAATTAATACTTGAATAATTATAAATAAAGAAAAATCCAAATTTGATTTTAATGCATAGCCATGTCAAGCAAATATTTTTATGTAAAATGTATGAATAATAAAGAGGTGAAATTTTGTTTGGGGATAAAAATTTATTTTTTTGCTCTCACATATTAATTAATTTTAATATTTCGATCAAATTTGTGAAGTGCTGCATTTATCGTTGAACATTAATCTTCTTTGGCTAAAAACTAAAATACTCTTTTAAACATTCTTTTTTTTAATTGAAGTTTCATCTTTTCGGTTGAAAAATCAGTTTTTGACCGGAAATTTAACAATTTTATTGTTGATTGAAAATCAATTTTTCCTAGCGAAGAAGATCTTTTTCAGGAAAAATGTAATTACAATTTCTTTATTCATAGCTACATCTAGGCTGGGTAGAATTTAAGAATTTCTGTTACTCTCTGATGATAATAAATATCCCTTGAAGAATTTGAATACGTATCATCTGGAAAAATAATTCTTGTATTTCTGAAGAAGGTCTCCTTCTTAGATCTCTCAAGTAGCTTAAGGAAAAAGCACCCGACCTAATATAGGAAGTTCTGAGATTCGAGTCCGAGTGGAGCGATGGAGAAGATTACTTACTATGAAAAATGTAATCAAATTTGTTTTCATTCATAGCTACATCTAGTCTGATAAGACTTTAAGAATATCTGTTATTCTCTGATGATAATACAGATTCCTTGAAAAACTTTAATACGTAACATCTCGAAAAATAATTCTTCTATTTCTGAAGTTTTCCTTTTTTGATCTGCCTAGTACCTCAAAGGAAGTACCCGACTGAAAATCGGAACTTCTGAGATTCGATTACAAGTGGAGCGTAGGAGAAGCTTATTTACTAGGAAAAATGTAATTAAATTGCTTTCATTCATAGCTACATCTAGTCTGATAAGACTTTAAGAATACTTGTTATGCACTGATGATAATAAAAATTCCGTGCATAATTTTAATACTTAACATCTGGCAAAATAATCATTGTATTTCTGAAGAAGGTTTCCTTCTTCGATCTCTCAAGTAGCTTAAGGGAAGAGCATGCGAAGACAATGGGAAGTTCTTTCGTTCGATTCCCATTGGAGCGCAGGAGAAGAACTGTTCCCAGAAAAAAATTTATTAAGAATTTGTTTATTTATAGCTACATCTAGTCTGATAAGACTTTAATAATTTCTGTTATTCTCTGATGATAATAGAGATTCCGTGCATAATTTGAATATGAAACATCTGGCAAAATAATTCTTGTATTTCTGAAGAAGGGTTCTTCTTTCGATCTCTCTAGTAGCTTAAGGGAAAAGCACCCGACAACAATAGGAATTTCTCTGATTCGACTCCCAGTGGAGCGAAGAAGAAAAACTGTTTCCAGAAAAAATTTTATTACAAATTTGTTTATTTATAGCTACATCTAGTCTGATAAGACTTTAATAATTTATTTTTATTCTCTGATGATAATAGATATTCCGTGCATAATTTGAATAATAATCTTCTTTTTTTTTAAATTAACTTTTTTGTTTAAAAAAGAACGCTCTTCAAATAAAGGTGTCTTTTTGAATAAAGAATTGGATTCTTTAGTTAAAAATTAATCTTTTTAGAAGAATTTGTCATTATATGTTGATAATTTGTGTTTTTTTTTCTAAAAATTCAACTTTTTTCTAAGAAATTTGTACTCTTGTCTTAAAATTTTAACTAATTGTTTTGAAAAACAACTTTCTGTTATTTAATTTTCATCGTTTTGGTAAAAAATCCAAAATTTTTGTAAAATTTATATTTTTTGTTTATAAATTCAATTAGATGGTTAAGAATTCATCCTTTTGTATTAAAAATTCATCTGTTAAGTTAAAAAAGTCATCTAGCATGGTTGAAGATGTATCTTTTTTCTTGAAATTAACTCTTTCATTTTCCTATTGATGTTCCTATTGATGTTCCTATTGATGTTCCTATTGATGTTGTTGTTGAATATTAAGTTTCTTCTGTATAATTCCACCCTATTTAAAAAAATTCATATTTTTATCTGTAAAATAGGTTTATTTGGTAAAAAGTTTAACTATTTTGTGAAAATTTCGTTTCTATCCCTGAAAATTCCACTATTAGGTTTTTGATGCAACCGTTTTATCAAAAATGAATTTTTTGAAAGGCAAAATCTAAAGGCTAAATCCAAACCAATTTTGATCGGATACGGACAATCAAGGAAAGGTAAATGGGAATGTTAACAATAATTAGTCATTAAAGTTAATGTAATTAAATTTATTTAAATAATTCACAAATAGACTCTCGCATTTGCCTGCGCATCAACATTACCAAATTTTATTATGGCATTGTCTCAGATCATCCCGACCGGGAAAAACCTCCTATTGGAAAAACCTCCGGGAAGAGTCTCACACACACATTTACAATTAGACTAAAATCAAAATAAATTTTTCGGATAATCGCGACATGTAATTTTCGTTCATTGACCTTGAATCAAAATTATTGAAGCACATTACAGTTCTTCTAAAGAAATCCAGAATCTACAATATATTACTGAACAAATGAATCTTGTTGCTACCGCCCTTCAGGTGGTCCAAGCCTTTTTTGGAAATTAAATTATATTTTGACAAAACTTGTTTTTTGAATTTCGCAAAAGCGTTAATTATAATATGGATTGAAGCAAAACTGAACCAACTATATATAATCAGGGCCTGAATGCCACCCGCTGGAGGTAGCTTCTGTCAATTTTCGATGCAAAAAGTTGATAACCCATGCCCAAATTCCACTGTGCATATGTTCTGGCTGGGCCGTATATAGGTTTGTCTCTCTTTCTGCTTCTGGATAAACATTCAAGAACTTATGCTTCAACTCACTCATGGGACCTTGTGTTGGGACTTCTATAACTTGATTGTTATTCGATATGTTTATTATCACCCTTTTGTGTTTACGAGTCACATCATCTATATCAATAAATGGTTTCAGAACCCCTTCATCTGATATTGCTCCAACTACGTAGATTCTGTCCTCTACTGCGACAAGAAACGGTTGTTTTGGTAGCTCCCTATAGTCCCCTGGGGAATATTCAAAATGAGTAAGATAAATACGAATCGCTCTGACCTGTCCGATGCGGCCTGGCACTGGTGG
>JAWWLR010000034.1:96860516-96874940 GCA_035041075.1 Acraspis erinacei | reverse complement strand
AATGCTGAGTTCAGAGAAATAAATCATCTCTTTTTGTCCCAATGCGTAATCTCGTCTTTGACGATTTTTCAAATTAATTTTTTTTTATTTCCGACAAAGTGCGAATCAAAATAAAATCACTAAAATTGACCAAAATGAATTAAGAATAATTAGTTACAGCACGAATAAATGTTACATCAGCTAAAATTTAAACCGTTAAATTTTTAAGTTAGAAAAATTTAATTTTAGTTTACAAAATAATTCTCAACAGGAAATAATATTTCAACTAAAATAATTTTGTGAATGCAATCAAATATAATAATTTTATTCTGTATACTAATTTTAAAAAACCTGAAAACTGCAAAATCCTTCTTAAGCAAAATAAATAATCCCCCTCTCAACTCCAAGAGAATGAATGAATTTGTTGATGAAAGTGGTAAATAATGACAAAAACTAATTAATTGTTCAATATTAGTTATTTATATAAGGCAATTGGGTATTTTTAGAATAACGAATTCAAAAATCCCGCCCATACCTACCCGACTTTGCAAGCGGTTGGTGTGTGAATTCGCCTTCATATTCTTCTTTTCAAGGACACCGACTTTCATTTGAGCTGCAACCTGAGCGAACCCCCAGTTGTTTGTGTTAAATTCATTTCTTTTTTAAGTTTTTAATATTAAATCATCTTTTTCAAATGTTTTAGAATCATGAAAATCTAAAAGTTTAATCATTTATGTTATTTTTGTCGACAAGTGTAACTAATTAATTAATTTCTGATGTTAGATATTGCCAACTACTGGTTTAATAATTTTCTGGGGAAAAGAGAAAAAAATATGCTTCGGCCAGGATTTGAACTGGGAAAGCCACTAATCACCGAGTCCGAGTTACTTATATTTACTCTGCTTTACAAATTAATTACTTGTATTACCAAAATTATTTTGAATTAACTGTATTAAAAATAAATTAATCCGGATTCTTAAAGTTTGAAGAAAAAAACCCATTTTCATTGTAAATCAAATAGTTAACTTATCCACCAAAATGATTGAATTTCTAACCCAAAACTCGAATCTGCAATAAACCAGGCCAATTTTCAACTAAAACCGACTACTTTTTAACCAGATTATTGAATTTCAACAGAATTCATGAATTTTTGTACAAAAAAAGTTCATATTTCTCTAAATGGATGACTTTTCTATCAAAGTAGTTGGAATTTTTAATCCCAAAAAACGATTTTCTAACAAAACAAATGAATTTTTAAACAAACAAAATTATTATTTAACAAAATTGTTAATTTTTTATAACGTAGATTAATTTTAAACTAAATAATTAATTTCTCAACCAAAAACATAAATTATCAAGCCAGATCATCAATTTTCTAACGAAGCCAATGATTTTTCAATCAAGCAGTTGAATTCTCAACCAAGAATATTAATTTTTAATTAAAAAACAAAAACTTATAATTCTTAGATTTAAAAGAATGGATTTTCAATTAAATAGATTCCAGCATGAATGATAATTTTCTATTTAAAAAAAAACCAGAAATTTTCATAAAATACAGTAATTTTCAACTAAAAAAGACAAATTTTCACCGAAAATGGAACAATTAAACTTTTAGTAAAAAATTATAATTTTACTAATCAAAAAACAAATTTTAATACCAAATAGTTACATTTTTAACCAAACTTTTTTTAATTTGAATTAAGAATCTTCAACCAGAAAAAAATAATGAAAAGTGAAATTGTTAAAGAAACAGTTGAATTTTCAACAAAAAATGTTAATTTTCTATCGGAAAAAGGAACATGTGAAAAATATACGAATTTGCAGTTAAAAAAATTTATTTTTAATTAAAAATGCAGTGGAAAGATTTTCAATTAACAATTTTTATTTTTAGCAATACAAAAATTTAAAAAAATTTTTTAAAATAGTGAAAAACTATTTCAATTACGTTTTTAAATTAGTCCGAGTTACTTACCTTAATCTGGATTAAAAATTAATTACTTAAATTACCTAAATTATTTCGAATTCACTGATTACTTTTGCCAGGATTCTTGAATTTGCAACAAAATACATAAATTTCTAACCAAGAAATTGAATTGTTAAATTCTCAAACAAGAATAATTTTTAATTTTAAAAAAGTCCGCCTGCTGGGCGGGCACATTCAAATCGCGCGCCAAGTGTACACGCCTGTTGGTTCTCGCGCTGCGCGCTCGATAATATATTTGTCTCGCGCTTCGTGCTCACTCTTTGAATTCACCCCACATTTGTGCGCAAGGCTTTTAAAATTAAAGGTCAAAGCATCCACCACTGTCATTTGATTATTGTGAGTTCTCTTTCGTTAAAGCCCCTTCGTGTTTAACGAACACATTCTGATCATTCTTAATCAAACTTTTTTTAACTTTAATTAAGAATCTTCAACCAGAAAAAAATAATACATGAAAATTGAAATTTTGAATAAAACAGTTGAATTTTCAACAAAGAATATTAATTTTCTACCGTAAAAGATGAATATGCAACAAAATAGTTCAATTTTCTATCGACAAATTTAATTTTGGTATAAAAAATGTAACTAATTTTCAACAAAGTAATAGAAATTTGTTTCAATTATCTGTGTAAATTACTCCGACCTATCTAGATCACTCTGGATTAAAAGTTAATTACTTGCATTACCCTAATTAATTCGAATTAACTGCATTAAAGATGAATTAATCTGAATTCTGTAATTTTCAAGGAAAAAAAAGTTTTATTGTAAATGAATAGTTAAATTGTCTAACAAAGTGGTTTGAATTTTTAATCCAAAAAGATTATCTTTCTACAAAAAGATAGATTTTTAACCGAAAAAGTGATGCTTGATTTTTTATAAAGTAAATTAAATTTTACCCAAATAATTATTTTTTTTACCAAAAACATAAATTATCTATCCATATCATCAATTTTCTATCGAAACAGACGAATTTTCAATCAAGAAGTTTAATTTTTAACCCAAAATATTAATTTTTAATAAAAAAATAATAAAGTTTTAATTAAAAATAAAATAGTTGAACTTCTAGATTTAAAAATTGAAATTCCAATATATTAAGGCAATTTTGAACTTTGAAAGATATATTTTCACCGAAAATGGCACAATTAAATTTTTAGTTAAAAGCAACAATAATTTTTTTGATCGAAAAGCTAATTTTAAAATAAAATATTTAAAATTTTTACCAAACTTTTTTTAACTTGAATTAAGAATCTTCAAGCAGAAAAAAATAATAATAGTTTTCAGAATTTTTTTTCTAGTTATGCTAGTTCATCTTCAAAACTCCCTGATTTCTCCTAAACTAATTTTTAATATTCAAATTTAATAATTTATTCACAAAAATGTCTTTTCTACTATAGAAAATGGCTTTTTACAAAAAAAGTTGAATTTTCAACCTAAAAAGATCAATTCCCAACAAAAAAGTGTAATAGTTTATATTTCAATTTGAAAAAGATAAAATTGATAAAAAACAAGAATTTTAAAACCAAAGACGAATTTTGAAGATATAAAGATTTTCCACTCAAGAAAGAAATAAAAGTTTATCTAAATTGTTGAACCTTCAAGCTAAAAGACCAATTTTCTCTAGAAAAATGGTATTTTCATACAAAAATAAGACTTTTCAGCAAAAAATTAGTTTCCCACGAAACTGATGCATTTTTACCCAACAAACAGAAAATATAAAACCAAGAAAATTATCTTTTTTACGAAAACAAGAGCACTTTCAATTAGAAAACATAAATCTTTAAAAAAAAATGGAAAGTTACATTTTCTGTTAAAAAATTAATTTTAAACCAAAAAATGTCTTTTGGTCTAAACAGTTGAATTTTCAACCAACAATATAGGCCTTCAATGAACAATTTAATTTTTAACAATGTGATTTAACTTTTAACCAAGAAAGTGAATTTAAACAATTCTTTAAACAAAATACTCTAATACTCAAATAAAGAAGAAGAATTTTCAACCAAAAAGTTGCATTTTCATTAAAACAATTATAATTCTAGAAAAACGGATGAATTTTGAAATAAAAAAGATAAATTTGTTAAAAATAGTGGAATTTTCTTTTAAAAAAGATTTCCATTAACAATGTTAGTTCAAAAATTAATTTGAAACCAAAAAAAAAGTTTTTTCGACTAAACAGTTAAATTCTCAACCAAACAGAAAAGAATTCGAACAAGAATTAAGTTTTTAACAATGTAGTTTAACTTTTAAGCAAGAATGTGAATTCTGAATTGACAATTCAAAAGGAATAATTTTTAACAAAAAAGTGAAACTTTCAACGAAAGAGATGAATTTTTAAATAAAAATATAAATCTTTAAGAAAAAAAAATTATTTCTTAACAAAGTGAATCAACCGAATTCTTTAAATAGAATTTTTTAATACCAAAATAAGGAAGAATAATTTTCAATTAAAAATTTGCATTTATTTATTATATTAAAATTTGCATTTTCATTTGATAAATGATATTTCTACTAAATCAGATAAATTTTGAAATCAGGAAGATGGACTTTATAAAAATAGTTGCATATTCTTTTTAAAAAAATCTATTAACTGAACACGACCAAATATGAATTCTGAAACAAGAAATAATTTTCTACGAAAAAAATGGTATTTTCAATAAAATAGAAGAATTTAACAAAAAAAATGACTTTTTAACACAATTGTTGAATTATCTACCAAACAATTGTATTTATATCCAAAAAATATGAAATTCTCTTAAAACAGATAAATTTTTAATAAAAACAAAATTTGAATATAGTTGAATTTTCTTCCAAAGTATATTTCAGTTGACTCTTGAAGAACAAAATATGAAGTTTTTAACAGAAAATAAATTTCTAAAAAAAAAACGAATTTTCAATACGAAAAGAACAATTTTTTAACCAAAAGGCATGAAAATATAACAAAATACTTTAATTCTCTAGGAAACAGTTCAGAAAAATATTAACATTTTTTGCGAAAAAGATGACAGTTCACTTTCCAACCTCGAAATAAGAATCGCAAATAACAAATTAATGTTCTGGTAAATAGTCGTATTTTTAATCGAAAAGTATGACTTTTTAACAAGATTGTTAAATTTTCCACCCAAAAGTTTAATTTTTGTCAAAGGAAAATGAAGATTTTAATAAAGCAGGTGAATTTTTAAATGAAAAAGTCAAATATTCATAAAAAAAGTTAAAAATCGTAACAAATCGTCTCCCCCCCCCCCCCATTGAGCTGTTAAGTACTTTAAGTACACTTAGATAATTTTGGATTACAAGCTAGCTGATTACTCCTCTATTCCCGGATTCCTCCTTACTTAAATACGCCTGGATTACAAGTGGATTACAGCGGATTACAACGTGATTTCACTAGATAACAATTGGATTACTCAGACTCGGATAATCCAGTATTCCAACGTATTACTAGAGTTGTTTCCGCCTCGTAAATAACCCTGGTCAAACTACCGGATAGGAATTCCAACCAAACCAATCCAAAGTAATCCGAATCATTCACGAAATTGTATCCGAACCGATCCGAGTAAATTCGTACCAATCCGAAAAATTTCTACATTTTGTTGGACCAAATCCGTTCAAAATTAATCAGATTCAGTCCGAATCAATGCGAAACAATCCAAACGAAATTTTTCAATCCGAATGAATTCGAACTTGGATTGACCAAAACCGATTTTCAATCCAAATGAATCCAATTTAATCCGAACTCGGATTGAGGCGCATTGAAAATAAAGCTTATATTAATCCAAGCTCGGATTGATTCAGATTCATTTGGATTGAAAATTTTCTTCGGATTGAAACGGACTGAGTAGAATTAATTTTTAACCGATTTCGTTCGAATGAAATGTACAACTTTTTTCGGATTGGTTCAAATTAACTCGGATTGGATCGGATCCAGATTCCTGAATGATTATGATTGGTTCGGAAGGAATTCCTATCAGATATTCTCGCCAGGGAATACTGAATAAAACTCAATCAATGCCTACATAAATTTTCTAATTTAATCAAAGTTCTGATGAGCTGGCCGCAATTTTATTGACTCTCAATGCACTCTAATGTGTTTGGGGGGACAGAAATATTTGAGATCTCGAGATGCAGTCCAATATCATCAAGGAAGAGTGATTCCCTCTCGAGCTATTTAATAATGAGAATCTCTATTACTCAATGGCTATTATAGAGAATGGCACAGGGGCTCAGGGGCACAGTGGCAATGGTGTAGTGGAAAAGGGGAAAAGGGGATTGGTTCTAGCTCTCAGTGCAATCGGTTAATCACCGCTCATCCCTAACTGTCTGAGACATAGTTAGGCGCGAGCAGACCCGTGCGTTGCGTGGCGTGGCGTGGTTCCCGGCCCAATTAATCTTACCCAGAATGCAATAAGTGTCCAATCTGCCCTCGCGGCTGCGCTGCCTGCGTCATGGTGTCACAGTGCAGTCAGTGCCTGCCGTCCGTCCTTTATGGTTACAGCAACACGAGAGCCAGGCTCCTCAAAGCTCAGCCAGGCTACCGGAAAATCTCCAACTACTTTGCAGTTTGCACGATCGACCTCGGCAGAACTTAGGGAAGAGAGAAAACATATTGGACCTAAATAGTTCCGCTTAACCCCGAATTACTAATCCGATTTGCCTTCCTTCTCAAACAGGGAAAACCCAATCTGGACAAATATATCTCAACGGAAATATATAGGACCATCTTTTTTATAGGAAAGGATCAATAATTAATTTCACTTTACAGAACAAAAGTACTTTCGAAGGGTACTAAAATGAGACCGCTAATGGAAAAACAGATTAATTTATTTTACATCACAGATGAAAAAGTTGAATATTGTTTTTACGTATACACTTTATAGACGATGATATTCTTTAATTTTTGTTATGAACTTTTCTGGTAAGGTTTGAGTTAACCCAAATTTTATTTCTCACAAAAATTCAAACATAGAAGTAGCTCGTAGTACGCTCGTAGCGCCTCTTGCGGAAAAATGCGAAACCGAGAACATTTTCAAGATGATCTCATTTTTACTTGAATAATTTTTTATTTCAAATCATTAATATTCAAATAAGAACATTTTAATCTTGCGATATTCTTATCATGCAATATTTTATAAGCAGAATAAAACAGTATCTTATATACAAATTTATTATTTTCAAATTTATTAATTTATTTCAAATAAAGAACATGTATTTTCTACTATAAACGATGGGTTTTTAACAAAATATTGGTATTTTAGACAAAATAATTGAATGTTTAAAATAATAGTTGAATATTCAACATAAAAAGACAATCCCAACGAAAAAGTTTCTTAGTTTATATTTTAATCAATAAAAAAAATAAATTTATACAACAGAAGAAAACAAATTTAAACCCAAAAAGACTTTACAAAAATTGAATTTAAAAAAAAAAGTGACTTCAGCAAAAAATTAATTTTCAAAGAAACTGATCCGTTTTTACCCAACTAAAATGTAAATTCAAACTAAAATTTTTTTTACCAAAAAAGGCGAATTTTCAACTGAAAAATATCAATCTTAAAAAATTGAAAAGTTACATTTTCTGTTAAAAAATGAATTTTCAACAACGCAAATTATTTGCCACTAAACAGTTAATTATTCAACTAGACATAAGCGTTCAATACAATTTTTTTTTACAATTTAACTTAACTTTTACCCTAGTAGTTGAATTTTCCATTAAGGAAGAGCGACTTTGGAACGTAAAAAGTAAAATAACTCTAGAAATAATAATTAAATGAAAATTTCCTTCAATAAAGGACTAAATCTTCATCTTTTAAATTTATACTTAAATTTCTAGACAAATCGGTTGAATATTGTAGGATACAGGTACACTAAACTGCTAGAAGATCGATTTTGGGACGTAAAATGTAAAATAATTCTAGAAATAATAATTAAATCCAAATTTGCTGGAAAATGGCACAAAATCCTCATATATTAAATTTATGGGACGACTGAAAAATCCCGAAAAATAAAATTCAGGACAACATAAAATTCCCGAATAATAATATTACCGAAAAATAAAATTATTGAAATGGAAAATTCCCGAATATTAAGATTCACGAATAATAAAATTACCGAAAAATAAAAATTCCTAATTGGAAAATTCCCCAATAATAAAATTCTCGAATATTAAAATTCCCGAATTATAAAATTCCCGAATAATAAAATTCTCGAATATTAAAATTCCCGAATTATAAAATTCCCGAATTGGAAAATTCCCGAATAATCAAATTCTCGAATATTAAAATTGTCGAATTGGAAAATTTTTACATACAAATATAAATATAAAATTATATTTATATATAAAATTCCAGACAGAAAATTGTCGAATTATAACATATTCGATTTGGAAAATGTCCGAATTTAAACAATTACAATTATTTATAAATATATTTGATTGATTACAAGTACAATAACGAAATTTTATTTCTTTAAATTATGTTTTATTTTTAAATTTTAGAAAATTATTGTTTGAATTTAAAATAATTACAATAAATAGCAATAAAGAGTTCGCAAAAATCGAATTTTAAATTTACATATATTTTTTTGAAAATCAATCTGAGGTACTATAAAATCAGATATCATTTTTTTTTGGTTCCAGGTGCAAATTATTGTTATTTTAAATTCTAACAATCATTTTTGAAATTTTAAACATTAAAAATAATTAAAAAATCAATTTTAATTATTTTATTTGTAGTCATTAAAATATATTTATAAAAATATTGTAACTTTTTAAATTCAAGAATTTTGAAATTCGGTAATATTATAAACTGTTGTGAATTTTATTATTCGGGAATTTTATAATTCGTGAATTTTATTTTTCTACAATTTTATTATTCGGGAATTTTCCAATTCCGTATTTTTAATTTTCGGCAATTTTATTATTCAAGAATTTTAATATCAGGGAATTTTCCAATTCGGTATTTTTATTTTTCGGTAATTTTATTATTCGCGAACTTTATTATTCCCGAATTTTCCAATTCGGAAATTTTACAGTGCTGGGAATTTTATAATTCGTGGGATTTTTGGGACGACTAAAAAATCCCGAAAAATAAAATTCCCGACACTGTAATATTCCCGAATTGGAAAAAGCCCGAATAATAATATCCACGAATAATAAAATTGCCGAAAAATAAAATTACCCAATTGGAAAATTGCCGAATAATAAAATTCCTGAGAGAAAATTGCTAAATCTTAAAATATCCAAATTGTAAAATTCCCGAATTTAAACAATTACAATTTTTCTGACTATGTTTTATTGATTACAAATAGAATAATGAAAATTCTTGCTTGTATTTAAAATAACAATCATTTTAAATAAAATATTTCTGGGTGACGAATTCTTTAAATGTGCATCGTATTTAAAAAAAAAATAAAAAAAGCGTTAGCAAAAATCTAATTTTAAATTTATATCTTTTTTTAATATAGTTTTAAGGTATGATGAAAACTGTGGGTGATTTTTTTTTGGGTTCGAGGGGCAAATTTGGTCAAATTTAGAGGTTGTAAAAAATCCAATTTTCAAGTTCGAAAAATTCGAATTTAGCTTGCAGCTATTGAGTTAAATTTGACCAAATTTACCCTTCGAACCCAAAAAAATCACCCTCTGTTTTCATGGTTTCTAATATCGATTTTCAAAAACATATATGTAAATTTAAAATTCGATGTTTGCGCACGCTTTTTGTATTTTTTGAAATACTATGCACTTAAACAAAATGCGTCATCCTGAAATATTTTATTAAAAATTATTGTCTTTTTCAGATTCAAGCAATAATTTTAGAAATTTTGAATACTAAAAATTATTTGAAAAAAATCCATTATCGTATTCGTAATCAATAAAATATAGTTATGAAAAAAATTGTAATTGTTTAAATTCGGGAATTTTCCAATTCGGAGATTTTATAATTCGACCATTTTCTTTCGAGAATTGTATTATTCGGGAATTTTCCAATTTGGTAATATTATAAACTGTCGTGAATTTTATCATTCAGGAATTTTCCAAACTTGGATTTTTATAATTCGGGAATTTTATTATTCGAGAATTTTATTATTCGCGAATTTTAATATTCAGGAATTTTATTTTTTCGGCACTTTTATTATTCGCGAATTTTATTATTCGGGAATTTTCCAATTCGGGAATCTGTCGGAAATTTTATTTTCCGGGATTTTTCACTTGTCCCGGATCTGAAAAAATTCTTTAAAAAACCGTTTAGTTTTGAAAGCCTGACAAGATTATCATGAGAACTTTTTCTTTGAATTTTGTCGAAAAGTTAAAAATTCAAATTTTGTTCATACACAAAATAATTAAAAATGTAATTTTTCGGGAAAAATATGCAATATACGATAAAAAATGAATTAATTAAAGTATCCCGCCCTGAAAATATTGAAAAATTTGTCATTATTCATTTAACGACAGGACGCGTAGTTTTCGTCTTTAGTCTAAAACACAACATTAAATATAAAAAAATTAATTTTTTGGACAAAAAACACAAACTGAATAATTTTTGACAGAACACGTCATGGTTTTTGTTTTAATCTTAAAAAATAACATTCAAACACAAGAGACGAACAAAATGAAAAGACCAAAATTTTGTAACCCAAAAATATCTGCAAGTTTGTTATAAGCTCTGGTTATCAAAATATATCAGAAGTAAAAAAAGAAACTTTTTGGAAAAAGATCAGAAGGTACAATAACATATTTATGGTCTTCTTTCTGATTGTGGTAAAATTTATTATCTTTTTCAATTGTTCGAAAAATTTAAACAAATTTGAAAATTAACAAATTGGTGGCGATTATCTGTAAATATTAAAATTTGATTTTCTCAAAAAACTTACCCATTTTTTTTTTATTTTTCTTATTTTGAATTTCTACTTTTATAAAGAAGAAATCTTATGAATCCTGTGCAGAGTAAACAACTTTTATAGCCAGGAAATTTCTTTTCATAAAAATCGAATTTTGAAATTTTCCTTGCAAACAACCATAACAATACAAAAAGATTTAGCAATAAAAGTGTGCTAATCTAAAAAAAGTTCTCTAGAAATATCGTCCACGAGAAACAGTAAAAAATTATATTTTTAGGGAAAAAAATTTTTTCGCCCTCAAACATGCTTTAGCCCACATAAAACTTATAGGATTCTTCTATTATGAATTCTTTTAGAAATATTAGAAAGAATACAAGAGGTGCGGTTATTCAGAAAATAATGTTTTCCAAATTTAAAGAAATAAACTTAAAACTTTTTTGGAAATTCCAACTTTTTTATTTTTCTCCATATTTTTAAACAGTTTTTTTCATTGCTTGCGAGAAAAAGAAACAAATTTGATTTTAATTAAAAATTTCTCTTAGCCATCAAAGATATTCATCCACATTAAATTTATTTTTAACTTTTTTTTAAATCGGCGCTATTTAGTTAATTTTTAAACTTTTCTTAATTTTAGATGGGTTTTAAATCGAGACGATAAATTAGGGCTTCCAGAGACTTATAAGTTAACTTTTACTATTTTGTTCTGTATTCGACAATTTTCAGAAAATTTCATTATTTAATGATGAAAATTCGTCTTTTTTGAGCTGTAAAATCTTTTTTTTGGTTTTGTTAAAAATTTATTTGTTTTAGGTGAACATTAATTAATATTTTTAAAATATCGTATTGTTTAGTGTATTTTGACTGATCTTAATTGAAAATAATTTTTTTAGGAAATACCAATTATTATATTTTTTGTTGGGATTTCAATTTTTTTATTGAAAACTCAAAATTGAATATTTTATTGAATATTGCTTTTGTCTTTTTTGAAATAATTTCCCTAATTGAAAATTTGATTTTCTATGCTTTTAACATGGGATCTTTTATAAACTGAATAAGACAGTATTTCAGATACAAATTTAAAAAATTTATATTGATAATTATAAAAAAATAATAAATATGTTTTATGCTATAAAATATGGCTTTTTAACAAAATAATTAATAGTTTTCAACTAAACAAGATCAATCTTAAAGAAACGGAAAAGTTACATTTCTCAGTTAAAAATTAAGTTTAAACTTTTAACGAAAAAATGGAATTTTCAATCTAAAAGGAAGAATGTTGTCAAACAAAAAGGATGGATTTGTAAGAAAATTTTCTCTTAAAATAGATAAATTTTTATTAGAAATAATAAATAATTACATTTTTTATCTGGAAAAGGGTACAGTTGACTTTTCAAGATAAAAATAAGAACTTTTTAACAAAAAATAAGTTTCTACGAAAGAAATTGAATTTTCAATCTAAAAGGAAGAATTTTGTCCACGAAAAAGGATGAATTTTTAAAAAATTGTTGATTTATCTACCAAAAAGTTGCATTTTTATCCAAGAAAGATGAAATTTGTAGTGAAACAGAGGAATTTTTAATCAAAAATGAATTTTTTTTATTTGAATTTTGATCCAGAAAAGATTTCAGTTCATTTTTCAACGCCAAAATATAAGTTTTAAACAAAAGATGAAGTTTCTAAAAAATAGTTACATTTTCAACAAAATAGTTTAATTTTCAACAAAATGGTAACGTTTTTATCAAAGGAAGATGAAATTTCTCTTAAAACAGGTGAAATTTTATTAAAAATACAAAAAAGCCGAATTTTCGTCCAAAGAAGTTTCCTGTTGACTTTTCGAGATCAAAATAAGAATCTTTTTGAACCAAAAATATGTGTACGATAAAAATTGAATTTTACATTCAAAGAGACATTGTCTTTTCAAACAAATAGTTGCATTTTTATTCAACAAATATGTAATTTATGCTAAAATAGGTGAATTTAAAAATCCAAAAGACAAACCTTAAAAAAAGTGTTCAATTTTCAAACGAACAGTTATATTTTTATTTAAAAAAGTGGAAATTTTTTCTAAAAGGGATTGTTCGAAAGCTTGAGCGCGCCTAGGACCTTTTAAAATGAAACGTCCAAGCATCGACAACTATCATTTGATGATTCTGAATTCTCTTTAGTTAAAGCTCCTTCGGCTTTAACGTACCCCATCACGTATCTCGTGCTTCGAACTCGATTTCGTCGAAAATGCGAAATTTCTAGATTATGTTCAACTCTTTCCCCTTTCTCATTCCCCTTTTCCTTATCCCTTTTCACTTCTCAGCTATCCCCCTTTCTCATGTTTACTTTACTTTTCCTCATTATCCTTTTCCTTTTCACATTTTCCCATTTCCCATTCCCCTTCACCGTTTCTCCTTTCCCTTTCCGCTATTTCCCGTTTCTTTATTTTCCCGCTTCCTTTACCCTTTTTCCTATTTTGCCCATTTCCCTTTTATTTTCCGCCTTTTCCTTTCTCATTCACCTTCCCCTTATCACCCCTTCCAGTTTCTCATTTTTCCTTCCCTTTTCCTTTCCCCCATTCCTTTTTACTGTTTCGCTCGCCCCTTCCCGTTTTAACCTTTCGCTTTTCATCCTTTCCCGTTCCATTTAACCTTTTTCTCTTTTTTTCATGCCCCCTGCCTTTTTTCTTCTCTCGTTTCCATTTTCACCCTTCCCCCTTTCTCATTTCCACCTTCTTTTTTCCTTTTCTTCTTTCTCCTCCACACTTTCCCCTTTCCCCTTTAACCCTTTTACCTATCCCCTTTCTCTATTCTCCCGTTCCCTTCGCCCTGGTTCTTTTTCCTCTTCTTCCCTTTGTCCTTTCTCCTTTTATTTTTATCTTTTCCCCTGTTCTCATTTTCCCCTTTTTGTTTCCCATTTCACCCTTTCCGGTTTCTCAATTTCTTCTTCCCTTTTTCTATTACCTATTCCCCTTTTCTCTTTTTCTTTCCCCTTTTAATATTTCCCTTTTTAACCTTTCCCCGTTCACTTCACGCTTTTCCTCTTTTTCCTGTTTACCTTTTCTTTTTTCTTTTCCCCTTTCTCCCTTTTCAGTTTACTATTTTCCCCTTTCCCCTTTCGTAAATGTTTTATGATAAAAGGGTTAAAAGAAAAATTATTTGAATTTACATCATATGATATTATCACTCCTTTCAGGCGTCCCACTTGCTTGATGCTGCGCATGTATAGCGGGCGTAAAGTTTTTTATGTAGCGAGCGTAAAGTTTCATGTTGGACCGGCGCACAGTGGGAGGAAATGCACTTTTTTCTGTCAAAAATGTCCAGAGCCTTCAATTTCTGTCCGATTCTTATTTTTTTTTCTAATTAAAGTTCATTAACTTCTGAAGAGTTTGATGCTCTGAACTTTTGTCTCTTCTACTCTTTTATTAATAATTTTTTCACTCAAAGTATGGAAAAACTGAAATTTTTTTCACAAAAATTTTTTACGCTTTAATAACTGATTAGGTAAACTTTATATTGTCTTAAATGAATGTTTAGGGACTTATAGAATACAGGTAATTTGCTCATTCGTCCATTTATTTGTTATAAACAAATTTTATGAAAAAATTAGCAAATACTCTTATTATAGGTAAAAAAATTTCCGTTTACTAAAAG
>JAWWLR010000034.1:96759161-96772100 GCA_035041075.1 Acraspis erinacei | reverse complement strand
CTCGACAAGAGCGTCTTTATTAGAAAGGAGGAAAACCCACCTCTAGTTATCAACCTTCCCCTGTCCATTACTCCCCCTCCTTTTTTTCTCAACTTGCATTCCTATTTTATTTGCCGCCTTTTTTATTCCAAAGTGCTCGACTTTATTTCGTGCATTGGTAATTTACAATTTTAATATCAGACGATTTATAACCTAAGCCATTCATGATTCCCTCACTTCTTGAAGATATAGCTGGTGGATAAAATTTTTTACAAGAAAGGACATTTCCAAGATTGTAATTTTTTTTACTACAACTTGCAAAAAAATGTTCAAAATTTAACAACAAAAAATTTATGCTAATATATAAGACAAAATAATGCAATGCTCAACTAAAGAAATTAGTTTTGAACAAAATAATCAATTAAATTTCCAACCAAAAAAATAATAATAATTTTCAAATAAAATTGAATAGTGAAGTTTTCAGTTAAAACAATTTATTTTTAGTAAGAAAGAAAAACGTATTTTGAATAGAATCGTTACATTTTTTAGAATCCTTATTTTTTGCCTGTTTTCGAAAAACTTTCTCTTTTTCCTGTTTCTTTTTTAAAAATTAAATTTGAGCTGAATTAATAGAATAGATTAAAAAGCATCTATTTTGTTGAAAACGCAATGTTCGACAATTTTGTAGAATATTAAAATATTTTTATATTTTATTTTTTTGTAAATTCATTCTCAATTAAGAAAAATTAATTTAAAATCCTTCGCCTTCATTAAATTTGCAATAATTTTGGTTTACATGCATAATGATTTTTATTTCTTTGTTTCCGTCTAGTATCTATTGTAAATTATAAATCCATTGGCTAAAAAATGATAATAGATCCATCATTCCGAACAAATTTTTTTCCTCGAAGTTAAAACGTCAATCAAATAAAGCTCTCCGAAGTCATTTTTCAAGAAAAACTTCTGCGTAGAATTGATTGTAAATTAAAAAACGGAAATACAGGAAGGAAGTGATTAATTCAATATCTGACAATGATTATTCTTTCTCTCGATATTTTGAAACATTTTTAAATTGTTTGGCGAGCAAAAATAATTTTTTTTAAACAATTGACAGAGTAATAAGTAAGTAGACTGTTATTTTCTTAAACAGATTAATTTTTTGTCATCAAAAATTTTCATATTTCATTTTTCATTGCAAATTTAATTTTTTAGTTGAAAATTGTACTGTTTTGTTCATATTTTGCTTTTCTGGCACGAAATTAATATTTTTAGTTAAAACCTTAGCTATTTGAGTTGAATATATTTTTTATTTTATTTAAAAGTTCATTCCTTTTGTTTCAAAAGCCTACTATAGTAAAATTATTATTATTTATGTAAAAATTCAACTATTTGGTTAAAAATTGATCTTTTGTGATCGAATTCAGCTGTTTTTTATTTAAATTAAAAAATATTTTTATGTCTAAATATCAACTATTACATTTCTCGTCAAAAATTAACATTTTGATTAAAGTTTTAACTGTCGGGTGGAAAATTAATCTTCTTTGTTAAAAATTTACCATTTTGGTTGAAAATGTAACAAGTTAGTTGAAATTTTTTTCTTTTGTGACTGACAAATTTCTTGTAGTGGAAACTCCAAATCTTTTGTTAAAAATTCATCTTTTTTATTTGAAAATTAATCTCTTCTGCTAGTAATTTCAACTTTTTAGTTGGAAAGTAACGATTTGGTTGCAAATTTATCTCTTTCTGTCAATAATTTATTTAAATATAGATTTTTTATAAAATTTATATTTTTGAATATATTAATAATTACAATATTTATTGAATTTTTAATAATTTTTTATATTTAAGTGTTATAGCACTAACATTTTTGAAATTTTAAGTAATAAAAATATTTTTATTAAATATAAAAAAGAAAATCTTGTTTCTTTATTTATTTTCTTTCTTTATTTATTTCATTTATTTTTTATTAAAGCGGATCTTTTTCTGTTTAAAAAAATATATACAAAAATATTATTTTGGAATTCTACTTTTATTGTTAAAATCAACTATTTTTTATTTTTTTCTAAAATACTTTTTGTTTAAATATAAAACATTGCATTTAAAAAAAATATAAACTAGAAGTTAATAAACAAAAATTGGACTCACATCTCATTCCACTGTTCAAAGTATTTAGTTGAAAATTAAATTAATTTGTTAAAAATTTGTCTTTTTTGGTAGAATCTTAGTCATTAGTTTGTTAAAAATTCGTCTTTATTGGTTTCATCAAACTATTCTTTATTTTCTGTTAAAATATTTTTTCATTGAAAAAAGTATTTTTTTAAAACTGAAGATGTAACTATTTTGTTGAAGATGCAACTGATTAGTTACAATTTGAAATTTGGTTGAAAATTTATATTCTCGGGTTGAAAATTCAAATTAAATTCAATATTGAAACGTGTTGTAAAAAATTCGTTTATTTGTTGAAAATTAATATTCTTTAATAAAAATCTAACTGCTCTGTTTAAATATAAATAAAAAATAATTAAAAACAAATTTCGACTAAGAACAAAACCTTTGTACAAAATACCTATTCAAAAATTAATGTAATTAGTTAAAAATTCGTTTTTTTTGTAGAAAATAATGCTTCTCAGTAAAAAATTTGTTATTTGTGGTTATAAATTCAACTATTTGGTTAAAAATGAACTATTTTATCGAAAATTTACATTTTTGGTTCAGAATTCACTATTCGGATAATAAATGAAACTATTTGGTTAAAGGCTAAACAATTATTTTTAAATTTTGAATATTTTGCTGAAATTTCTGTCTTTTTTTCGTTGAAAATTTATTTATCTAAAAATGTTGCATTTCCATTTTTGGTTGAAAATTCAACTGTTTTGTTGAAAACTCATATTTTTGGCGGGAAAATTCTACATTTATGATGAATTTTTCTTTCTCTATTGTCTGAAAAATCTTTATTGGCTGAAAATTCGTCTTTTTACTACAGCATTAGTGGCTTTAGTGTAATTACTTATTTTTGAAATTCACTGGATACCCGATTTACCGGATACCGATATAACGGTCAAGGTGGTCCAAGGGGGTTACAGAGTGGTAATTGCAAGGTTAAATTTAAAACTCTACTTAACGTACAAAAATCAAGTTAATGTGCAGGATTCCTGAAAATAAAACCAAGAATCCAACCACCAAATTTGGACAATCACCATAATAGCGTTTTTATCCAACTTCGGATAAATAATATCATGAGGTTTTACTATGAAAATGTTCCTATTGCAATTTGAAAAAAGATGAAAAAATGTTATAAAAAAATAAATGAAAAAAATTCTTTTTTGGACAAAAATAAAAAAGAGGAAAGAAAAATGAGAAGGCGACAAACCATATCTCATTCCTTCTATTTTTCTTTCTTTCGTCTACTTTATTTTTATTATTATCAAATCACAATAAAAAAACGTTTGTAAAAAATAATCACAAAAAAAATCAATAAAATTATTCGAGCAGGCAGGAACAGCAACGAAACCACTATGCTCTCTTCCTGACACCCAAGAATTAAGTCATCACTTTAAGAAGTGTTTAACCTAATAGCATGGAACGTTTCAAGAACGCTCTCGGAATTTGTAAAATATCCGCCAATTTGGAAAATTTCAGGAACGTTCCGGGAAAGTTTCAGGAACGTTCTGGAAAAGTTTCAGGAACGTTCCTAGAAAGTTTCAGGAACGTTCCGGGAAAGTTTCAGGAACGTTCTGGAAAAGTTTCAGGGACGTTCCGGGAAACTTTCAGGAACGTTTTGGAAAAGTTTCATGGACGTTCCTGGAAAGTTTCAGGAACGATCCTAGAAAGTTGCAGGAACGTTCCGGGAAAGTTTCAAGAACGTTCCGGGAAAGTTTCAAGAACGTTCCGGGAAAGTTTCAGGAAAGTGCCGGGATATTAAGGAATAGTAGGAGACTAGAGTGGTGACTCCGAGGGCTGAATTTCTTGCTGTTTATAAAAAAATGATTTACAAAGCATTTCCTGATTTATAATCGCTAAAGTTCGGTGACCGGCAGAAATATGAAGAATAAAGGAAAAGAGGTGGATACCGAAAAATGTATAATCCCTGCAATAGTGTCGACGCGGCGGATAATCTGTGATAGCGAGGGGATTAGGCATGCCAAGCCGCAAAGCTATCTTATTCTCAGGATTATCAGAAATAAATCATGTTTTCCTATACTGGACGCACCGCACTCAAAGATAACAGCGACGACCGTGAGTGCTGCATGTTTGTCAACGAACATCCGCGATATCGTTGTGCAATGGTTATGATTGCTTATCCCGCTTGCCTGCCTGTCGAACCACTAACTCTCCCTCTCTCTCTCCCCTCCCTCCCTCTCTCCCCTCTCCCCAACCTATCCCCCCTCTCTCTATCTCTCTCTGCTCTTATCAGACCATCATCGTAAATCTAGAAATATTGATCGTGATTTTATAGAGGAAGCAAAAAATTTTCCAAAAAATGCATCGAGTTCCTGGAAACCTCTGGCACACAGTGGGGCAAAAAAACGTCTGTGGAAAAATTGATTTTCAGAAAGTAATTATTATCCGATTGTAACTTTATCCTTTGAGATAAAAGCTTAATTAAATAATTAATAATAAAATAAAAAATATACATAATTAAAAAAATTTAATAAAAACTGAATTAAAAAATTAATTACTTGATAATTTTTATTTTTTTAAGTAAATATGAATTATTTAAACAATTATTTATTCCCATGAAATGTAAAAATAATTGTATTTTCTGATTGACATGTAGTCCAGTTATTACGCCGGAAAACGAGTGAAATTCCCGAAAACATTGGGTTTACAATTTTTTGAGAAAGCGCTTTATTAAGGGGTCCTATTTATCATATTAAAAATGTTACCACGAATACGAGGGTGGAACGGTTTTTTTTTAACATTTCCAAAAATCACGTTTTCGTAGACGGATGATTGCCGTTGCATTCGTATAAACAATTATTGTTAAAATTATATATTTGTTGATAAAAAAATAAAAATAAAATTTGCAATCAATTACAATCACTTTTTTGCCACAAAAGTACTAAAAAGTACTCAAAAGTGCGTAAGACAAGATATTGTTATAAACAATTATTAATAAAAATTATTTGTTTACGGACAAAAAAGTAAAGATCACATTTTCAATCAATTAAAATCACTTTTTAGCCACAAAAGTACTAGAAAAGTACTCAAAAGTGATTAAGACAAGATATTGTTCTAAAAAATTATCATAAAAAATTATTTGTTTATTGATAAAAATATGTCTATGGCATTTTCAATGAATTAAAATCACTTTTCTGCCACAAAAGTACTAAAAAAGAACTGAAAAGTGGTTAAGACATTATATTGTTATGAACAATGACTTCTTTATCAATGACAAAAGTCGTATTATGCATTAACAATGAATTAAACACACTTATTGGGGACAAAAATGTCGTATTTGAACATTATTTTTGGACCAATAATTGTTTAAACAAATTATATTTGCTCAAAAGTTACAAAATTTAGAAACGTAATTTTCTGTATTCTATTTTGTTTCATTTTTCAAATTCATCGAGAAAAAAAACTGCTTAAGCAAAAAAAATTGTTCAAACAAATAGAGAGTTGAGAATAATTAAAAGAAATGTATCAAAATTTTGTAATTATTTAACAAAAAGTACCATAGAATACCCATTTTAGAACAAATTTGACATATCCAACTCAATTTTTAGAAATGTTGTAAATAAACAATAATTAAATGTTTAAATAATTACAAAAGGTTTTCAAACTCTCCTCTTCAATTCGTAGAAAGTTTGGCACGTGTCGATAAATCCCTGGAGCATCGCTTCAATTTTTCAAAATTCAAAAATTTTCCCATGTGAATATTTGAGTTTTGAAAAATTAAAATTAGCTATTTTTAATGAAAGTTAATAAAATTTCTCATCAAACTGTCATGATCCATTTTAAAATTTTTGTTTTTTTAATAACAAAAATGAAAAAAAATTACCTTTCAAAGTATACCGGTTCAAAAAAATACTTTCATTTAATTAAAAATACCTAGAAAAATGAAACCAGCTATCGAAAAAGGTGTTCCAATAGCAATGCAAATTTAAAAAATGTTTTGCATTTTTTATAAACAAATAATGGAATGCAAATTGTTACGTTGGGATTTGCGGCAATTCGTCACTTGATTTGCACTAAATTTGAACAACTTATGGACAAAAACAGTTTTTTAGTTGAAATAATAAAAGTCAATAAATCATTTGTTATTTTAGAAGCAATTTTTATAAACATCCATAAAATACCCATATCAGGTATTTTGGTGAAACAACACAAGTTTTTTCAAAGCAATCTATCACATATTACTTGGAAATAAAAATTAAGTATAATATTTGGCTACCAAATAAACATTAATAATTATTTAAAATACCTGAATTAAAAAATGCACAATTTGACTATTTCTGGAGGTACAAAATTGAATTTTCAATACAATTATCTGTAAATAACGAACTTCTAAATTTGTAAGAACATTTTGATGGCATTAAACAATTTATTATTGTAAGCAATAATTATTTAAACAAATTTTTCTCATGTTATGTACTTACAAATAAAATACGGTTTTTACGGAGTTAAAATCCAGTTATTTAGCAATGATTTTCTGCTATTAATTGATAATATTTGATAATTATTTAAGCAAAATTAATTATTAACTGCTTTATTTGGCTATTTTTTTCATATCCAGTTCTTTTGTGTAATCAACTAATAATGCAAATAATGTCAAATAATGCATTTGTTAATTAACTTTGGTTAAGCAATCATTAAATTTTATTTATTTATAGCAAAAATTATTTCTAAATTACTAGCTCGTAATTCCGTGAAAAAACGGTATTTTCGTTATAAATACAAAAAGGATAAACATTTTTTTAAGCAATTATTTTTTTAAATAAAAAATTGTTTGCTGAAATCAAAATGTTTCTTAAAAATGTTGAACTTAGTTATTTCCAGTTATTTGCAACGAAAAAATCAATTTTGTACTTTCATTAATAGCTAAATAGTGCAATTGTTAATTAAGGTAACTTATCAATTATTAACTTATATTTGGTGACCAAATATGATACTCAGGTTTTATTTTTAAGTAATATAATTATGATCGATTCCATAGAAAAAACTTAATTTATTTCATCAAAAACACCTGAGATGGATATTTGTTTATAAAAATTGCTTTGTAAATAACAAATTATTTATTAATTTTCATTAGTTCTACTTAAAAACTCCTTTTGTCCATAAATTGTTCAAATTTAATGTGAATCAGGTATTTTTAATTGAATCAAAGCATTTTTCAAGAACCAGTATACTTCAAAAGTCAGCTTTTTTTCATTTTTGTTATTAAATAAAAAAAAAATTTAACCGGCCATGACAGTTCGATGCGAAATTTGATTAGGTTTCATTTCAAAAATAAAAGTTAAAATCGGATACTAATTGTCTTCTGAAAATTTCACGCGTTTTCCAATGATAAATAATCCGCTGCATTTGATCCCGTCGATAACCCGCAAACGACTTCTCATTTCCAACCTTCATTCCATATTTTTCAGGGCACTCGACCGTAATTTGAGCTTCGTGCCCGACACGAATCCATTAACATTTTTCTCATAATTCCTGTCCGTCACGGCACGCAAAGTTCTTTATATTTGCAGGGTAGATCTGGAACGGAAGCTACGGGGGCAAATGCGTCTTTGCAACTAACATCATTATCTCTTAAGAATTTTAATTATTCTTTGCACCTGTCTTAATGGAAGTTTTTAATGTTTTTTTATATTAAAAAAAAAAATTATTCCGAAAAGATACTCTTCGCGCCCCTGGGAATCGAACCAGAGAATTTCTGATTTCTGGTGATGTCCTTTTCCCTTAAGTTACTAGAAAGGTCGAAAAAATAATCCTTTCTCAGAAATATAACCATTATTTTCCCAGGTGGTAGAAGTCCATTTTTTCAACAAATCTGTATTATCATCAGAGAATAACAGAAATTCTAAATGCCTTTTCAGGCTAGATGAAGCTATGAATTAAAAAATTAATTTAAAAAAATTAGTCCATTGCTCCATCTAGTCTTAAAAGACTTTAAGAATTTATTTTATTCTCTAATAATAATACAGATTCCTTGAAACCTTTGAATTAATGTGTGTATTTCTGAAAATGGATTCTTTTTTGGTTCTCTCTAGTAGCTTAAGGGAAAAGCACTTAACCGGAAACCGGAAGTTCTATGATTCGTACTTCTGAAAAAGGATTCTTTTGTCGATATCTCTAGTAGTTTAGGGGCAAGCACTCGACAGGAATTCAGAAGTTATGTGATTTGTTTCACCGTGTAGCTAAGGAGAACATTTTTCTTCAGAAAAATTTAATTAAAACCTCCATCTAGTCTGAAAAGACTTTAAGAATTTCTTTTAATCTCTGATAATAATACAGATTTTTTGAAACATTTGACTTGTAACACCTAAGAAAAAATAATAAGTGCGTTTCTGAAAAAGGATAATTTTTTCGGTCTCTCTAGAAGCTTAAGGGAAAGGCACTCGACCGGAAATGGGAAGTTCAGTGATTCGATTCCCAGTAGGCAAAGAAAATATTTCTTCAAAAAAAAATATAATTATAAGAAAAATTTCATTTATAGCTCCATCTAGTCTGAAAAGACGTTAAGAATTTCTTTTATTATCTGATGATAATAGAGATCCCTTGAAACTTC
Organism: Acraspis erinacei; assembly: GCA_035041075.1. NCBI lineage: Eukaryota > Metazoa > Arthropoda > Insecta > Hymenoptera > Cynipidae > Acraspis > Acraspis erinacei. The sequence continues at coordinate 96,763,390 of JAWWLR010000034.1, read as the reverse complement.
TGACTTGTAACACCTGGAAAAATAATGCGTGTATTTCTGAAAAAGGGTTCTTTTGTCAATCTTACTAGTACCTTAAAAGAAAATCACTTGACTGGAAATCTGTCTTTCGCTTCCCAGTGGGGGAAAGAAGATATTTTTTAAGAAAAAATATAATTTTAAGAAAAATTTAATTCAAAGCTCCATCTAGTCTGAAGAGACAATAAGAATATCTTTTATTCTCTGACGATAATACAGATTCCTTGAAAAATTTGACTTAATGCATGTATTTCTGAAAAAGGATTATTTTTTGGTTCTCGCTAGTAGCTTAAGGGAAAAGCACGTAACCAGAAATCGGAAGTTCTATGGTTCGATTCTCACTGGAGCGAAAGAGAAGATCTTTTCTCAGAAAAAATTTAATTAGCACCTTTATCTAGTCTGATAAGGCTTTAAGAATTTCTGTTATAATCTCATGATAATACATATTTCTTGAAAAATGTTACTTCTAATACCTGGCAGAATAATTCTTGTATTTCTGAAAAAGGATTCTTTTTTGGATATCACTAGTAGCTTAAGGACAAGCACTCGACAGAAAATCAAAAGTTATGTGGTTTGCTTCACCATGGAGCTAAGGAGAACATTTTTTTCAGAAAAATTTAATTAAAACCTCCAACTAGTCTGAAAAGACTTTAAGAATTTCTTTTATTCTCTTACGATAATACAGATTTTTTGAAACATTTGACTTGTAGCTCCTGGCTAAATAATACGAGTTTCTGAAAAAGGATTCCTTTTTCGGCCTCTCTAGAAGCTTAAGGGACAGGCACTCGACCGGAAACCGAAATTTCTGAGTTTAGATTCCCAGCAAGACGAAGGAAAAGATATTTTTTAAGAAAAAAATATAACTGAGAAAAAATTTAATTCATAGCTCCATCCAGTCTGAAAAGAGGTTCAGAATTACTTTTACTATGTAATGATAATACAGATCGCTTGAAACTTTTGACTTATAACACCTGGAAAAATAATGCATGTATTTCTGAAAAACGATTATTTTTTCAATCTCTCTAGCAGCTTAAGGGAAAATCACTCGAATGGAAATAGGAAGTTCTGTGATTCGATTCCCAGTAGGGCAAACAAGATATTTTTTCAGAAAAAATATAATTTTAAGAAAAATTTAATTCATATGTCCATCTAGTATGAAGAGACGTTAAGAATATATACTATTTTGTGTTGATAATATAGATTCCTTGAAAAACTTTGACTTAGTGTGTGTATTTCAGAAAAAGGATTCTCTTTTTGTTCTCTCTAGTAGTTTAAGGGACAAGCACTGAACCGGAAATCGGAAGTCCTATGGTTCGATTCACACTGGAACGAAGAAGCAGATCTTTTCTCAGAAAAAAATTAATTTAACAATAATTTAATTAACACCTCCATCTATTCTGATAAGAATAAGAATTTCTGTTATTCTTTTATGATAATACATATTTCTTGAACAATTTTACTTGTCACACCTGGGAAAATAATTCTTGTATTTCTGAAAAAGGATTCTTTTTTCGATATCTCTAGTAGCTTAAGGGAAAAGCATGCAGCAGCAACTAGTCTAAAAAGACGTTAAGAATTTATTTTATTCTCTGGTGATAATACAGATCCCTTGAAACTTTTTATTTGTGAGAGCTGACAAAATAATGAGTATATTTCTGAACAAGGATTCTTTTTTGGATCTCTCTAGTACCTTAAGGGAAAAGCACTCTACTGGAAATCTGAATTTCTGCGGTTCTGCGAAGGAGAAGATATTTCTTCAGAAAAACGTATCTTTAAAAAAATTTTAATTCATAGCTCCATCTAGTCTGATAAGACTTTAGGAATTTATTTTATTCTCTGAGGTGGGAAAAGTGGCTTAAGGTCGGAAAAGGGTCTTAAGCTTAAGGTGGGTTACACACAATCAAAAAAAGGGCTTCAAGTACTTGAAGGAAATTTTTGTTTAAAGGCATCGGTACCTTTTTTGCACTAAATAAATCTATTATATTTATAAAATATTGCAATAAAGACAAATCTTGACGATTTAAGTTTTATTAGAAAAATTCGGGAGAAAAAATTTTTACATCAAAATAATGGAATCTGTGCGGAATCGAACCAAATAGTTAAGTTGACAGATTTTTATGAACAAAAAATTGTTTTTAATTCATTTTTTAACTTAAGAGATCAAATTTCCCCTGAAGTTAATTTTTCAAGCAAAACGGGTTCAAATTTAAAGTCTAAACCATTTGCAGTGAACCAAAACCGATGAATTTTGATCGCAGATAGTTCAATTCTTAACCAAAAAGACTAATTTTCAACAAAATAATTGACATTTTAGCCAGAAAGGACACTTTTTAAAAATCTAAAATCAATCATCTTTAACCAACAAAAAATTAACAAAGTAATTTAATTTTCAACCAAATAATTCAATTTTAACGAAAATGTATAAATCTTCAACTAGTAATGGAAAACTTCAATTTTCAGTTTAAAAAATTGAGTTTTAACAAAAAACCTAACAAATTTTCAACCAATAAATTAATTTTCAATCAAAGTAGTGACATTTTAAATCCAGTCAGACAAACTTTTGTAAAATAGTTTAATTTTTTATGAATAAAATCGATTTCTGCAATTTTCCTCTTCCCTGTCCAAACTTTCAGGCAAATGCGATTTTTTTATATCTTGAAACTTTTTTGATAAAAAAATTATTTTTTCTCGGTTGAAAATTCGTCTGTTTCATAGAAGATTTAACTATTACATTTGTAGAAAATTAATATTCAAAGTAAAAAATCATCTTTTCGGTAAAATGTTTAACTTTTAAGTTGAAAATTAATTGTTTTTTTAAAATTCGCCAATTTTATTGGGAATTCATCCCTTTGGTTCAAACTTAAAATATTTTGTTGAAAATTCTTTTTTTCTTCAGTTTAAAAAAATATAAATTTTTAATAAAATATTTAATTTTGTGTTCAAAATTAATATTTTTAATTAAAAATTAGTCTTTTTAGTTCAAAATTTAATGTTCTTTCTGGAAAATTCACCATCTTTGGTTAAAAATACAACTCTTTACTTGTAAGTTCATCTCTTTTGGTTGAGGACTCAATTTTTGGTTGAAAATTCGTCTAGTTTGGTTGAGTTCAACTGTTTTTTCTTTGAAGCTCAAATCTTTTTATGGTTCATCTTCTTTTTTCATTCTTTAAAAAATTAAAATATTTCTCAACATTTTGCAATTTTTGTGAACCAAATAAGTATCCAGTCAAAGAAAGAAATACTACATTTGAATTTGGGACGGAAATAGCAAAATGAGCTTTTTTTAAAGTTGTTAACAATTTTTCTACGTCATTCAGCTCAGACAACTCAAATCACATGAAGTCAGTTGCAGTGAACTGAAATTATTTGCACTCAGTTTTAATAGATTCCAATAGAAGCTTAGCGGAAAGGCGCAAGGCGGAAGTACTCGCATGCGGAGATTGCGCAATATTGTGCATTTCAATTGGAAAGGGTTCAAACGACCCTGACTCTTTACGTTCCTCTACATTCGATTTAGCAACAAGGTTACTTACAAGTAACCTCCGACACCGTCTGAACCGAGAGTCGGGTGTACTACGTTTGATGTCACGTAAGAGGAAATTTCAAAATTTTCAAACAAGTAGAACTACTTCATAGTACGAGCCTTGCTCATTAAAGTTGAAATATGATCAAAGGTCTAATCGCCTCGGAGAGTTCTTGTAATCTCTTCTTGACACCTTTCTTTATCAACTCTTCTTACAATAACCTCTTCTTCTCATCTACTCTTCTTCTATATTATTAATGAGATTGCTTAGTGTCAAGTACACCAGAGAGAATTTAATCGGGACAAGCCTCTGGGTCGTACAATAGCGCATCTAATAGAATTCATCCGATTATGCATTGACGGGCACTTAAGTGTAAGTGGTTAAATGAATTATACTTCGCACCACCCTTAAGGTCTGAAATTCCTCCTGGATATTATTATGCTAATCGGGCTGGTAATAGAGGAACTTTTACGACTCCTCTCGCATAAACACTGAAGCTATTGTTCGTGAACCAGACGAGGACAGAAATATTGATCACAATGAGTCTTGAAGACTTGGTTGTTATCCCTGAGCATCGATTTTTAATACCTTTCCAGCTGGATTCACAGGCAAGACATTTGACCGGAACAAACAGGGTTGTTAAAAGTTTTGGTGAATCTCTCCGCAAGCACTTGTCGATTCAATGGCCTT
>JAWWLR010000034.1:96707232-96718999 GCA_035041075.1 Acraspis erinacei | reverse complement strand
AAACCTTATGAACCCGAAAAACAAGTTTTTATGATAGTGTCTGTCTTTCTGTCTGTGAGAACGATAAATTTTGAAAAATGTAATTTATCTCTGGTTGGCTTAGGTTGAGTTAGAGCATTTTCAAAACAAAAATTATGCATATAAAAAAGGCCTGTAAATTTGTTATGAATCACTTTTTGATAGAACACGTGGTTTTTTTGTTATTCGTAAGAAACAACGTCAAAATTTAAAAAATGAAATTTTTGGGGAAACGAGACAAGCTATGATAAAATATAATCAAACAAAAGTTTTTCATACAAAAATAGTTACAGATTTGTTATTGATTTTTTTTATACAATGCGTAGTTTTTGTTTTATTCGTAAAAAACAACATTAAAAATAGAAAAAATGTAATTCTTGGACAAACGAAACAAGCTACTGAAAAAATAATTAAAGAGAAGTTGCTCATCCAATAAATATCAATAAATTTGTTACGAATTATTTATTTACGAAACGCGTAGTTTTTGTTTTAATCGTAAAAAATGGAATTATGAATATGTAAAAAAATAAATAGACAAAAGGTGCCCATTTAAAAAAGATCTCAAAATTTGTGATTAATAATTTTTGGATACGAAAAATAAGGATATATTTAATAAGGATTTACTTGATATAAAATTATCTGTGCACACATGTGGGGGAAATAGAAAGACTGAGCAAAAAATGGTGAGACTGGAGAATGGAAAAATATAGTGGAGAAGAACACAGGAGAGAAAGAAAATCCTATACTGAGATCCATGATAAAAGAAGAGAAGGGAAAGAAAAGGTTCGAGGAAGAGGTTTGGAAGGTAGTCAATAGAGAGAAAAAATGTTGCTAAAGAGTGAATGAGAATATTGATATGGTAGAAGGGAAAAAATATTTTACAGATTTGATTGGAGGGATCTCCACTTTACTCTAAAAGAGAGGAAGACGGAGGGGAAAGAGGCCAGTGAGAGGATATAACAAGGGGAGAAATAATCATGTTGTTGGGAATAATAAAAGGTGAGTAAGGCACCTAGAATAGATAAGATTTTTAATGAATTCTGAAAATATGGTGGGAAAGAGCTGAAGGAATGGAGAGGAAATAAGAGGAATGGAATATGGAGAGGAGAGTGATTCCCAGAGTTATAAAAAGAAGGGGTTGACCGGTAGTGGAGTAAAGGGCGAGGAGTTTAAAGATTATGGGATACTGCCACTAATGCCAACATTGTATAAGTCATTAACTGTTTTAGTCGGAAAATAAAATAAAGGAAAGGTTAAAAAAAAGTTAAGGAAAGAAAAATAGAGCCACCAAATCAGAGAGGGTTTAGGAAAGGGATGATGAGGGACATCTGTTTCCGAGATATTTATGAACTAGATGGATTAAAATCAAGCAAGGGAAATTGATATGACTATTTGTGGATTTAAAGTATACTTTTGACTCATTGGGCTAAGAGGAGGTAGAAGAAGTTGTGGTGAATCTAGGGGTAAGGGAGAGTTTCATAATTGTATAAAAAAATGTTAAAGAGTTCAAAATCAGGGTGGAGGTAACACAAGAAGTAGGAGATATTTTCTGCTTTTGGGAAGACTAAGTATTCTGGAAGAAGATTTGGTAAGAAGAAATAAAAAAGAAGGATGAGGAGAAGTGTGGATAAGAAAAGAGAATATATAACTAGCATTGGACGATATAGAGTGTATCGCAGACGGTGCAAAAGTAATGGGGGATTTAATTACAACATTGTAGTAATACTTGAATGGAAAAGAGTTGAATCTAAATGTAGGAAAGAAAAAATATCAGGTTTGGAAAAGAAGGAAGAAAAGCAGAATGGACTGGGAGATGGAAGGGTCCACGATTAGAAGAAGTTTGGGATATCTTATAAAATTTAAAATCATAGATCTCACATAAGAGAATGGAGAAAAAAAGGGACATGCGTAATGGAATAGATATAGGATATGATTGAGAGGTTACAAGATATAGATGAAAGACGCCAGGGGTATACAGGAGGACTTGTATGATTAGCAAAGAAGCACAAAGAGATAAATTAAGTACTAAAGAAGACATGGAAGTTCGAAAGGGAGCTAAAGGAAAAGAAAAGGGAGTTAAGGAGACATTATTTAAAAGAAGTAGAATAAAGGAAAGGGAGGGTGGTAAAAGTGGCAAATAGTAGTGAAGTTAAGAGAGGGTGGTAAATGGTAAAAGTGGTAAATGTGGTAAAACCTTGTTGGATGAGGGATAAGAGAAGAGTTAAGGAGGAATTGTTTAAAAGTGTTAGAAGAAAGGAAAGGAAGGATTGAAAAATTAGCAGTGTATATAGAATTGTGGAAAAGAAGCTCCATGTATGGCTACGTAACTAAATTGTTAATAAAAACAAAAATAGTGGATCGTTATCGAAATATTAAAAAATTTAAAATATGTGTTCTTAACAGTTGATTAGACATAAAAAGGAAACAAGTTTAAATGCTGAAAGTAGACAAATAATGCATTTGTTAATTAAGTTTGGTTAAAAAAATTATCAAATGTTATCGATTCATAGCAAAAAATCATTGCTAAATGACTGGCTGTTAATTTTGTGGATAAAGCTGTATTGTTTTTTATAATTCTAAATTGTTTATTGGCGTCAAAGTTCCTAAAAATGTAGAACTTAGTTATTTACAATAAATTGCATCGAAAAAATCAATTTTTGTACCTCCAAAAATAGCCAAATCGTGAATTTTTTATTTAAAGTAGTTTAAACAATTATTAATTTTTATTTCGTGGCCAAATATTATACTTAGGTATTATTTCCAAGTAATATGTGATCGATTCCATAGAAAAAACTTTATTTGTTCAATCAAAAATACCTGATATGGATATTTGCTTAGAAAAATTGTATTTAAAATAACAAATTATTTATTAATTTTTATTAATTCAACTAAAAAACTCTTTTTGCCCAAAAATTGGTCAAATTCAATGCGAATAAAGCGACAAAGCGCCGCCAATCCTCACGAAACTATTTTCATTCATTTATCGGTTTACAACAAATTCAATAAATTTTTGAACATTTACATTACTATTGGACCTCTTTTTTGTACAGTAGCTTTCAGTTTTCTAGCTATATTTGATTGATTTACATCATTTTTTAAAAACCGGTATAGTTCAAAAATAAATTTTTTTCATTTTTGTTATTAAATAAATTTAAAACATTTTTAATCTGCAATGACAGTTTGATGAGAAATCTGATTAGCTTTCATTTAAAAAAGAAAGTGGAAATCGGCTTATAATTGTCTTGTGAAAATCAATGTTTCCAAGGACGTTTTTTTTGCCCCACTGTGGGGTGGTAAAAGTGAAAAAATGTGGTGGAGGAGGGAAAAGAAAAGAAGTGAATGGTAAAAGTGGTTAATGTGGTAAAAAGATTATGGATAAGAGAAAAGTGAAGAGGTAAGGAATACTTGTTTAAAAGGGTTAAAGAAAGAAAAGGAAGAGTGATAAAATTAACAGTGTATGGTAAAAGTGGTTAATGTGGTAAAAGGATGGCGAAGAAGAGAACAGAGACGAGTTAAGGAGGAATTGTTTAACAGTGTTAGAAGAAAGGAAAGGAAGGGTGCTAAATTAGCAGTGTATGGTAAAAGTGGTTAATGTGGTAGAAGGGCCGTGGAGAAGAGAGAAAAGAAGAGTTAAGGAGGAATTGTTTAAAAGTGTTAGAAGAAAGGAAAGGAAGGATGATAAAATTAACAGTGTGTGGTAAAAGTGATTAATGTGGCAGATGGGTGATGGAGAAGAGAAAAGAGAAGAGTTAAGGAGGAATTGTTTAAAAGGGTCAAAGAAAGGAAAGGAAGGGTGATGAAATTAACAGTGTATGGTAAAAGTGGTTAATGTGGTAAAAGGATTGTGGAGAAGAGAACAGAGAAGAGTTAAGGAGTAATTGCTTAAAAGTTATTGAAGAAAGGAAAGTAAGGGTGATAAAATTAACAGTGTATGTAGGATGGTAGAAAAGAATCTTGGAAACACAATTAATAGAAATATGCATGAAGTTAAAGGAATGAAACTATAACAACTGGTGTTAGATAATATCAATGGAAGGACTATCAGAGGGTCTAAAAAAAGGTATGGGAAAAGAGAAGACGGATAAAAGTAGCAATATTTAGATTCGGAAAAGGAGAAAAAAGAGCAAAATCTGTGAATGGAAAGAGAGAACATGAAAACAACTTTGCAAATTTTATTAATATTAATGCGTGCCTGGAGAAGATAAGAAACACTTAATCCAATACGGAAAGAGACCGTGATTGAGTAAGAACCACTTCCGAGAAATGAATTGGAGTTTATCTCTTTGATATTCTCAAATCGATCTCGATCTCAAGATCGACGAATGCGATTGATTACTCAGTGTCATTGCTCGAGCGATAAAAATGAAAAACATAAGGTTGAATGGTGACGATGCGGATGGTGGGAGGCACGCACATTGCACATATGGTACCGCGACATTGCGTATAGAGATATTTACATCGAAAGCACGAACGAGGGACAAACGAGCGTGACGGAGAGGAGAGGCCCGCGTATGTGGAATTGTGGAAGGTCTATGCTGCAGGGTGAACTAGGGTGTGTAATCCCCCATAATATGGAGGCATATGCAACCCCCTTCCTCAGCCGGCACTGGCTCTGGCTGGCAGCACGACCAACCGTGGTCTCCCTAAGGACTGATATTTAGGGCCGATATTCATTAGCAGTTTCACAGTCAGGGGTGATGAACTGCGAGAAGTGCGACTGCTTCGTATTTCCGATCTGCGAACCCTTACAAAGGGGTGAAATGTACCTAAGGGTCAAGAAACTAAATGATCACAGATCAATTCGAATCGCAAAGAGCAAACTCTTTTCAATTTATATTTATAACTTTTGTTCCGATAACAATAACTTGTAACTATTTAACTTTTTGCTTATTGTTAGTCTTATAATAAGATGCAGAATGTTCTTTATTAAGAAGAATGCTGATAATTGTTCAAGTATAATTTCGGATCTAAATAATTATAGTCTTGAGTATAATATAATTTTGAAGACCTTAAATTAAAAACTGATATAAAAATAAAAAAATAAATATATGTATCCATTGTTAATTTCATTAAACTTTTAGAATTAAAAATCTATGTTTTAAGTGATTTATTAAATTTAACTTGATAATACAAATTAATTTTTTTACTTCATTTTTAACTTGAATATTTTCTTATTCTTTATTCATTAATTATTATTCCTATTTTTATATAATCAAATTTAAAATGAATTAATTAATTAATGATTAATCTTATTATTCATTAACTTAATCTCAATTGAGCTCGTATCTTAATGTAACTTTTTTAAATTGTATTTGAAAGTAAACATAATATTTGTAAATTATGATTCACAAAATGTGTATTTTAAGTTAATTTAATTTAATTTTATATCTCTTATAATTTTTTTTATAATTTGGTTTTGAAGTAGTTAATCTTTCATAAATTTTCAAACTGATGAAATTTTATTTATTTTGTTGTTGCTTGTTTCTGATAAATTAATTTTGATTGTGATTTGATAATGATAAGAATAAAAAGGGCGAAAGAATTTAAAAAAAAGAAGGAAGGGGATTTGGTTGGTTGCCTTCTCATTTTGATTTCCTCTTTTTTATTTATTTTTTTTCAAATCAAAAACGAATTTTGTTCTTCTTATTTTTTTACGGGGAAAAGAAAAGGAGAAAATGTGTTTTTCTTTCAGATTGCAATGGGAACATTTTATGGTGATTGTCCAAATTTGGTCGTTAAATTCTTGAATTTATTTATCAGGAATTCTTCATATTAACTTGATTATTGGACGTTAAAAAGGGGTTTTAAATTTTATTTTAATCTCATTTAAATATCTTAAATTTTATTTAAGAATATATTCATTTGTTTTTCAAAATTTATTTATTTAGCTGAAAATTATGTTTTCTAGTTGAATATTAACTGGTTTAACTGCAAATTTACCTCGTATATGTTTGGTTGAAAATTTATCTTCTTAAGTTGAAAATTCAAATATTTGGTTTGAAATTCCTATATTTTATTGAAAATTCGAATTTTTGGGAGAATAATTAAACTTCTTGGTAAATAAATCATTTTTGGTTGAAATTTCAAACTTTTTATAGAAGGTTAATCTCAGAAAATTGTACTATTTCGTTTGAAAATCTACTTTGATTTTACTGAGAATTAAGTTTCTTTACTAAAAATTTCATTTTTTTTTTGGTTGGAAATTTACCTTTCGTAAATTCGTTTCTTTTTTGGTTGAACATTTATTTTACTAATTGAAAATTTGAGTATTTTATTTTTGGTATAAAATTTATCTCTTTAGTTGAAAATTCATGTATTGGGTTAAAAATTAAATTTTTTTAGTTGAAGATTTATCATTTTAGTTGAAAATTCACTTTACCTATTCCATTTTTTTTTGGAAAAATTTACAATTTTCGATAGAAATGTAATTTTTTTCTTTATAAAATGGACATTTTTGTAGAAAATTTAACAGTTTTGTTTGTTTGGTAAGAATTCGTTTCTTTGGTTGAAAAACAATATTTAGTTAAAAATTCGTTATTCTGTTATGGAAAATTAATCTTTTGTGTTTAAAACTAAATAATTTTGCTGAAAACTGGTTTTTTTCTTTGTTTAAAATTGACTTTTCTAACTGCAAATTGAACTGTTCCTGGTTTGGATGGTAAATTTATATTTTTTAGTTGATAATTTATATTTTTTATTGAAACTATCTTTTTTGGTAGAAAAAAACACCTTTCAAGTTTAAAATTGAATTGTTTTGTTGAGAATTCATTCTCTTTGGTTGAAAATTGATTGGTTTAATAGCAAATTTAATTCTTCTATTTTTGGTTAAAAAAATATTTTTTTTGTGTAGGACATTTATTTTTCTAACATTTCAACTATTCTCATTTTTGCTGAAAATTGATATTTTTTAGATGAAAATGCAAGTAATTTGTTGAAAATGAGATTCTTGTGAAAATTAAAAAAAGATTTTCGAATATTTCAGACTTGTTAGATAATAATCTAGAAGATTCTAAAGAAATTATTTTATTTTACAGTGTTTTATCAAATGTTAGGAAATTTTTTTGGCTTTTTTAAAGATTTTTAGGACTTTTAGAAGTTGGGAAGGATCATGAAATATATTTCATAAATTTTCAAAAATGTTTCCCAGTTTTCAAAAACTTCTAAGCTATTTAAAAGGTCTTAAATTCCTGAAAATATTTTTAACTAACTTGAATATAAATATAATCTTGTAGTTTTGCTTAGAAGTTTTAACAAAATTTTTGTACTCTCTTCAAAACTTTAAAACTTATTTTAAAGCTCCTAAAGTTTAGTTTTGAAATCTTGAAAAATCTGCAATTCTAAAAATCTTTTAAAGTTTTAAATTTATTTTGAATCTCTTCAATTCTACTACATATTTCTTGAATTTACTCTATTTTTTATGTGTTTTTATTTTGTAATCTTACCAAATTGAAACATTTTGCTTTAAGATCTTCTAAAATCTTTTTACGAAAGTGTAGGAAATCATTTGATATGTTTCAAAATCCTTTTTAATCTTCTCTTAAACTTCATTTTTCAAAATAAAAATTTATTACAAATTTTGACACAAAAATAAGAAAAATAATTTTTTTTTAGTCTTGTCAGACCACCTGAACCTTCTAATCTCAAAAAATTATTTAAATTTTTCCTGCAGTTTTTATTTATTCTGAAAAATTCCAAAAATTGCCTTAAAATTTTTTAGCTTCTTCTTTGACAATTTTCGAAATCTTTTAAAATATTTTTAAATAATCGCTTAAAATTAATTTTTCAAAATAAAAAATTATTTTAATTTTTCCAAGAAATCTGAAAAAATGTCTTTCATTTTCATAAAAGTTTACAAAATGTTTAAAAACTCTTTACAGTTTTAATTAGTTTTTTATAGTTTCAAAACTCAAGATAATCTTCTTAATTTTTTGGAAATTAAAATTGTTATTTTGTAACAAAATGCTTAACACCGATGTAAATAGGAGAATTTTTGGACACTTAAAAACTTTCCAGTTACAAGAATAAACTTAGAAAAAATCGCTAAAACCCAGGAATTTAATTTCGAAATACAGGAAACTTGAAAGTTTTTAATTTTGGTATTTTTTGCAGTTATCTTTATAACTTGTGGTTTCAAATTTTGTCTGCTCTGCGTGGGATTTTTTCTCATAGAAATACACCAAAAGAAAAATTAATAAAATCCAAGAATCGAAACTGCAATAACAAAAAATTTCAAAACTTGAAATTTGGTATTTAAAAACATTTAGTTGTCGCGTATTTCTAATAAAAAAAGAACCAAACATGATTAGAAGAATGTTTAAAACACAGTTTATAAATTGAATCTTAATTAATACGAAAATCAGGATTTGAAACTATTTTTTTTGAAAATTAAAATTTTATAGTTTAAATTTTCACGATTTGGTTGATAATTAACATTCTTGGTTGAAAATTAAATTTTTTTGTTAAAAACTTTTTAAATAATTGATATCGAATTTTCTTCCTTTGTTCACTAAAAAATAAATTTGTTGAAAAGGTAACGCTTTGTTTTAAGATTAATTTTTGTTGGCTGAACATTCGACTATGTGTTTGAAAATGCATTTTTAATTTAAAAATTCACATTTTCCGTTCCAAAATTCTATTTAGTCAAACTACTTAATTGACATTTTATTCTGGTTAGATATTCTTCATTTTAGTAAAACTTGATCCCTTTGGTAAAAGATTAAACTCTCGCTTTCAGTCAAGTGTCGAGGGTTGCCTTCAAATGGCCTTGGACTGATTTCGGAGGGAGAGAAACGTAAACACTGAGGGCCGCCTGATTCGCTTCCAATTCGAATATATATCTATATATATAATGTCGCAACCGCTCTCGCCCTACTCCCCTGAGAAACTGCTTAAGCCAGCAGTTCAAGGAAGACCGAAAACGGGGTGACTGAAAGCGAGAGTTTGGTGTATTTCATTTAAAGAAAAAATTATACTTTTTCAATTTAAAAACTTAACCATTTGATGGACGGTTGGTGTATTGTGCTGAAAATTAGTCTTTTTTGATTGCAAAATCAACTTTTTGACTAAGAGATTCTCAATTTGAGTCAATAATTAATTTCTTCGGTTGAAAATTTAATTATGTTGTTAGTTAGACAGAAAATTTAATTGGTTGGAAGGTGAACTACTTGGATTAAAACTCTTTTTTTTTTGGTTAAAGATTCTTCATCTCAGTTGAAAGTGCATCTATTTAGATGAAAATCCAATTAATGTCGAATGTTCGGTTTAAAAAAAATTTTTTTTTTACTAAAAATTTAACTGTTCTATTTCTGGTTGAAAATTGATCTTTAAAACTCAACTATTTGGTTTGAAATTAACTTTTTGATTCAACATTCAAATGTTTAATCAAAATTTAAATAACTTGGTTAAAAAGTCCGAATTTTAATTATAAATTAATTTTTTTGGGGAAAAATTTGATACATTTGTTAAAAAATGAGTTTTTTTGTTGGCTGACAAATTCAACAATTGGTATAAATTTTAGCTTCTTTATTAACATAAAAATTATTTTCTTGGTTAAAAATTCTACTTCGTTCAAAGTTCCAATACTTAGATAAAAATTGATTTTTTTGGTTGTTAAAGATGGAATCTTATCTAAAAAATTCACTTCTTTCGAAGAAAATTAGATTTTCGAAAGTTATTATTATTTTTTTCTTGAAAATTAACTTTTTTGTGGAACATTTAAATATTTTATTAAAAGTTAACTAATTTTATTAAAAAGTAATTTTCTTGATTGAAGATTCATAATTTTACCTTAAAATTTCTTTCCTTGGGTTAAAAATTTAATTATTTCGTCAGTTTTTTTTTCGCTGAAATATTGAAAATTTTGTAAGAAGTTTTATGTTTTTAATAACTCATAAAAAAAAATTCTTAGTTAAAAATGCAATGCTTTGTGGAAAATTAATCTTCTCGGTTTTAATTCTATCGTTTTTTCTAAAAGTTGAACTTTTTTGTGAAAAATGCATTGTTTTTTTTATTTATATTTCTTAGTAGGAAATTAATCTTCTAGCTTGAAATTAAATTTTATTAATGAAAACTCAATTGTTTTTTTTTCATAATTAGTTTGTTCGTTAGAAAATTAATTTCTCAAATGAAACTCTAATTATTCCTTTTTGGTTGAAAATTTATCTGTTTTATTTACAAATTCATGTATTTTGTTGAAGATTATTTATGTTTTCTTTGTAGAAAATTAATCTTATTGGTTCAAAATTGATCTTTTTTAGAGGAACTTTTAATAATTTGTCCGACAAATTGTTTTGGTAGAAAGTTAATATTTTTTGTTGAAAATTGATCTCCATACAATTTTGAAAATTTATTTATTTCATTTAAAAATTTATATTTTGAACTGGTTTAATATTAACAATGTTAATATTAATAACTGTTAATGTTAATATTTCACAATTTCCGTCGTCGTTTTCATACAAATAATTACTAGTGGACAATTTGAATATGTACCATGACTTTCTAAACAATTTTAAATTGTTTAAACATATGTAAATTATTTAAAGAAATATTTCTTCCCAAAAAATGTAAAAAATAATAGTGTTTTCTGTTTGAAATGCAGCATTTTGTCAAATCCTTGGAGTAGTAACATTTTCTAAAAACATTGTGTAATTATTTAAACAATTTTTGATTGTTCATTTTTCAAATTTCTAAGAATTGAGCCAGAGATTTAAATTTTTTTCAAATTTGTATCGTATGCTACTTTCTGTTAAATAATTAAATAATTTAGATGCATTTCTTCTACTTTGAAAAAAAATTCTATTTTTTAAACAATTTTTATTTACTCAAGCAATTATTTTTGGATAACTAAAAAAATGAAATGAAATAGAACACATACAATTATTTTATGACTGTGTAGTGTATAACAAGAATATATGTACCATTTTTCAATTGTTTCAGCAAATATCATTTGTTTAACCAATTATTTGTATAAAAATATTTTTAATATCATACTTTCTGACTTAAACATAATATGGAAAGATTTTGAGATATAAATTTGAAGAAAAAAAATAATTAATTGTGTACACAATAACTCAGAAAATACGATTTCTAAAGTATTTTTGAAAAAGTAATTATTTAAACAAATTATATTTGTTTAAACAGTTGAAAAGTGGTTAATGTATTCTTTCTATCGAGTCAGAAACATAATTTATGTGTTCTATTTTACTTTACTATTTTATTTATCGAAAAAAATTGCTTGAGGAAATGAAGATTGTTTAAACAAATAGAAATTTACTAAAAATTAAAAGAAATGTATCAAAATCATGTAATTATTCAACCAAATATAGCATAGGATACGAATTTTAAAAGAAAGTTGATATGTATCTCAATTATTAGAAATTTAGAAAATTGACAGTAAATAATTGTTTAAATAATTACAGAATGTTTTTAGAAAAAATTACCACTACAAACAATGACAAACAATTACATTTCAATCAAAAAATACGATTACTTTTTTTATTCAAATTGTCCATTAGTAATTATGTGTATGATACAGGCGACTAAAATTTCTAAAAAGTAATAATAATATACATAAGAATTTAGTTTTTTCAATTATTTCTGGGAAATATTTGGTGCGTTGCGGGGAGGGTGGGTTGAAAATAAAAGTTCCTAATATGGTTTTATTTCATTTTAATATTTGAATTTCGAAAAAAAACGGATTTTCTTTCTCCGAAAACAGAAACAATGGGGGGGGGGGGGGGTCTTTTCCGCT
>JAWWLR010000034.1:96674552-96687076 GCA_035041075.1 Acraspis erinacei | reverse complement strand
GACAATCATTACAGTCTCATCCCGAGATCGAGATGGGAAAATATTCTTGAAGTAGTTGCAAACTGTTAAATCAACAGCCCTTTCGTCTCTTTGCCTGGAAAATTTAATTCTTTGGATAAAAGTGCAAAGTTTTCACATGAAATTTTTATCATTTTTTTGGGGGGCAATGAAGTATTTGAATGGAATTCATCTTTTTTGTTGAAATTTAAACAAAAACGTTTATTTCAAATTAAAATCTATTTTTGTTGTTACATCAATTATTACATTTTTTTTATTGAGAATTCATGTTTTTTGTTTAAAAATTCAACTGTTGGTTTAATGTAACATGTTGTTGTTGTTGTTGGAAATTCATCATTTTAACTGAATGTTCTTCTCTTTATTTTAAAAAGTAATTATTTATTTGATTAAAATTCAAATATTAGGTTGAAAATTTATTTTTCTAGCTGAATTTTATTTTTCTAAATCGAAAATACAACTATTTTATCTGTGATTACAATTGATCTTCTTTAATTGAAAATTAAATTATTTGTTTGAAAAATCATCTCTATGGTAGGTAATTAATCTTCATAGTGAAAAATTCATCTTTTTAGTTGAAAAATTAAACATTTTGTTAACAATTCATTTTTTAATTGTATAATTTAACTCTTCTATTTTTGTTAAAAAAATTAATCGTTTTTAGTTGGAAATTCATATATTGATATGAAAAATAGTATCCTTAAGTAAAAAAAAATATTTTTCTGGGTTGATAATTCATTCCTTCGGTTTAAAACTTGAATATATGTTTCAAAATTCATAATCTTACAGTAAAATAGACGTTTTTGAAAAATTAAATTACTTTGATGAAAATACAACGAATAAAACTTCCACCTTTTTGATAGAAATTAGATTATTTTGTTCACAAGTCGAATATTTTGTAAAGCGATAGTTTTTTGTTCAAAATTTGTCCTTTTACTCGACAATTTATCCTTTATGGTAGAAAAGTTATATTTTTTGTTTAAAAATTCATCTTGCTTGGTTGAAAATGAAATTTTTTGTTGAAAATCCTTCTTTTTACATAACTAATTCAACTATTTTTTAAAAGGTTAATCACTTGGTTAAAAATTGAACTATTCTGTGAAATTAATTATTTTGGTTTAAAAATTCAACGCTTCTTTAAAAATTAGTCCTTGTGGATTGAAATGTTGCCTTTTATGGTAGAAAAATCATCTTAATTGGTTAAAAATTCATTTTGCTTGGTTCGAAATAAAAAGTTTTTTTTTTTTTTAATTCAACTATTTTATTGAAAACTACTCTGTTTGGATTGGAATTTCATCATTATTTTCTTTTTCAATTTTGGTAGAAATGTAATCCTTTTTTCCGTTGAAAATTCAAATATTTTGTTAAAAGATTATTTAATTGGTTGAAAACTCAAGTATTTTGAAAAAATTATAATTTCTGGGGGAAAATTATTTATTATTTAGAAAATTCTTCCTTCAGAGTTAAGAATTCATATTACTCGGAAGAAAATTTCTTATTTGATTAAAAATTCAACTATTTAGTTAAATTAATCATTTTTGGTAGAAAATTCAACAATTTTTTTTTAAATTAGTCCTTTTTCATTAAAAATTTGTGTTTTATGATAGAAAAATAATTCTTATGGGTTGAAAATTCATTTTGCTTGGTTGGAAATAAATTGGTTTGTTGATAATTTAACTATTTCGTTTAAAGTTCAATTAATTTGTTAAAAATTTAATTTTTTTTAAAGTCATAACTTTGGTAGAAAAGTAATCCTTCGTTGGTGAATAATTCAACTATTTGGTCAAAAGTTCAATTATTTGGTTGAAATTCAATTAGGTTGAAAAACTCATAATTTTTGGTGGAAAATTTGATTAGCATTTTAAAAATTCGTCCTTAAGGGATGAAAATTCATATTTCTTGGAAGAAAATTATTTATTTTTTTAGAGATTTTTTTAGAGAGAATTGATCTTTTTGGTAAATTTGGTAAATTTAACAAACAGTTGCATCAATAATAAAATAGTGGATCTTCCGAGCAAAAAAATGAATTTTCAACAAAATAATTAAACTTTTAACCGAAAAGTGAAATTCTCAAACCAAACATACGATTTTTTTAGCACATTTGAAATTCTAACAAAATAAATAATTTCCTTCCAAGCAATATGAATTTTCATCCCTTGATGGAGAATTTTTAAAATGCTAATGAAATTTTCCACAAAAAATTAATGATTTTTTAACATACTTGAATTACAACCAAATAATTAAACTTTTGACAAAATAGTTGAATTTTTCAACAAGAAAGGATTACTTTTTTACCAAAGCGCAAAAGAAAATCATAAATTATCAACCAAACTGCTACATTAGTAACTAAATAATGGAAATTTTAAATAAAAAAGTATAATTTTTTCGAATAAAGTGGAATTTTTAACGAAAGATTAATTTTCAAACACGCAGGATCAATTTTTAACTAAGAAGAATGATTTTTCTACCATAAAAGATAAGTTTTTGATCCAAAAAGAGTAATTTAAAAAAAAACTTTTTCCACTAGAAGTGATGACTTTCAAAAAAGTTAATTTTTTAACAAATTAAATGAACTTTAAACGAAACAGTTGAATTATCAACAAAAAAATTTAATTAAATTTTCCACCAGAAATTATAATTTTATCAAAATACTTGATTCTCTAACCAAATAAATAAAATGTTGACAAAATATTTGCATTTTCAACCAACAGAGAAAAAACCAAAAGAGAAAACGATTTTCAACCATTTTTTTCTTTCTTAAAAAAACGTTTTATTTCAAACCAATCAAAATGAATTTTTAACCAATTAAAATAATTTTTTTCTACCATAAAAGAAAACAAAATAATCCAAAAGGACTAATTTTTAATAAAAGCGTTGAATTTTCAATAAACAATAATTAATTTAACAGAATAGTTGAATTTGTAACCAGATGATTCACCTGTTAAAAAATAGTTAAATTATTTAGGTAATAAGAAGAATTTTTAACTAAAAATTTCATTTTCAACCAAGCAAGAGGAATTTTTAAACAAGAAAAATAACTTTTGTACCATAAAGGATAAGTTTTCGATCCAAAGGGACAGATTTTTCACAAAAAAACTATCCCTTTACAAAATATTCGACTTGTAAACAAAATAATTTAATTTCTATTAAATGAATTTTTAACAAAATGGTTAATTTTTCAATTACAAATATGAATTTTTCACTCAGAAGATTAATTTTCTCCCATAAAGATGATTCTTCAAACTAATAATTTAAGTTGAATTTTAATCAAATAAATAATTACTTTTTAAAATAAGGAGAAGAACATTAAGTTAAAATTATGAATTTTCATCAACAACAAAAAATGTTACAATAAACCAACAGTTGAATTTTCAATCAATAAAAAATGTAATAATTTATGTAACAACCAAAATAGATTTCAAGTTGAAATAAACATTTTTGGTTGAATTTTAACAAAAAAGATAAATTAAAAAAAGTGTTCAATTTATAGCCAAGAAAGATAAATTTCTAACCAACAAAAATTACTTTTCTACCATAAACGATGAATTTTCAATTAAAAGGGATACATTTTTTAACAAAAAGGTTCCCACCAAATATATATTTTAACAATAAATATTTTAACAACGACTTTGTTTGAGAAACAGTTTTTCTAACAAAAAATGTACATTTTTAAGTTGGAATTATCAATTTTCAACCAAATAATTTAATTTGAATAAATTGAAACGAATAAACATCAAAAACAGTGCAAATTATTCGAAAAAGATAAATTTCGAAAAAATGTTTGAATTATCAACTAAAAAAATTACTTATCTACCAAAAAAAATTGCATTTGGAACGAAAAACGATTAAATTACTAATATAAGAGATTCTGTTTATTTTTTAAGTTGAATTTACTTATAATTTATTTTCATTTATTTATAGTTCAATTGACGACACAGAACGACTTTTTTGTCAACAAATGAGGATGTGTTTTTAATAAAATTATTAACATTTTAACGAAATAATTAAATTTAATAAAATCTTTTATCGAAATAAGGTGTACTCTTGACCAAAAATGTATACTAGACTTTTCAACTAAAAAGAATTAAGATTCAATAAAAAGTAGTTAGATTTATTTAATTATTTCTATTAATTCTGTTCACATTTTGTAGTTTAAAATTCATCTTTTTGGCTCGAAAGATCCACTATTTTATTATTGATGCAACTGTTCGAGGGAAAATGACACTTTTATTTATGTTTTTATTTTTTTGTAGAACATTAATATTCTTGGCTGAGTATATATCTTTTTGGTAAAAAATGTAAGTATTTCGTTAAAAATTCTTTCTGTTTTTTGTTAAAAATTAATTTTTGCAACGTAAAATTGAACTGATCAATTTTTGACTAAACATTTAACTTTTAGGTAGAAAATTAACATTTTTTTATTAAAAATTCATCTATCTTGGTGAAAAAATAACTTTTTTGCTGGAGAGTCCAATTGAAGGGTTGAAAATTGAACTATCTTCTTAAATTCATCATTTTTGGTCGAAATTCCAACTATTTTGTTAAGACTAAATGTTACTTCTAAATTAAAAATATTTCATGGAAAAAATTATTTTTTTAAATTAAAAATTCAACCATTTTCGAAAAAGAATTTCTTTTCACCCTGAAAATTTTACCTACTATTTGTTTAAAAATTAATATTGTATTTTCTCCCTTGGTAGCAAATAAATCTTTCGTTGTTGGAAAAGTCAAAAATGTTCTCAAGATTGAAGGACATGTCGACTTGAATTGAAAAAAGACGCAGAATAAATGTGTCAAAAATAGCCCAAAATTGGCAACGTACTTTATGGACCACCCCCAACTTTAAAGATCGGTATTTTCCCTTGTACTGAAATTCGAGAATAATTTTTTTTGGGCTGTCGAACAAATGAATGGGACGATAGTAACAAAAAATGGATTTCGAAAAATAAAGGGCACCCAAGGGTGGCAGCGTGGCTCAAGATACTGCGACACGAAAAAACAGATGAAAAGAACAAACTCGTGAGGGATGAAAAACGACGGGCTAGTTCGCGACTCGCCTATGTTTGCCAAGCAATCAAGCCCAATCATTAACCCCTGGAAGCTCATGAGTCGACCGTGGACACACAATACGAGCCAACTCCTGCCGGCGACTCGCGGACAGGAAGTTCACCTAATCAGGGGTAGTGAGTGGCAAACAGGGGCGCGGTTCCACTATTGCGTAGGGCACCTCGATGCGGAATCCAGGGGGAATCGGGAACGAATCCTCGCGTCGCGTCTCGCCGAGACGCACGGCCAAGGAAAACACCGCGATCGTTATCCTACACTTCCTAATTAAATTAAATAATTAATTATGTGGCCCTGATTAATTTACCGCTAGAGTTCTTACCAGCAAAGTACAGATCCAGTATCCACCCTCGAACATTAAATGCTCTCGCCTGGACGAACACAAGATTTTCTAAATTACATGTACGCTACATTAACATTCTTCTGTCGGGAAGCAATTCCAACTTGCTGATTTATTTCCAGAGTAAATCCCCGATACCTTATTTATCTAAAATTGAATGAAGATGCTGAAAACTATTAAAAACTAATATTATCTGAGGACGATTAATTAAAATTTATGATATTTAAATTAGATTCAAATCAAATTTAAAATCATATTTATGGTCCAGTTATCAAGTTAATCTGCAGAGTTTCTGAAAATAGAACCAAGTATCCAAGCACAAAATTTGGACAACTACAATCAAATGTTCCTATTGTAATTAAAAAAAAAAAATAAATAAAAAAATTTCTTAAAAAAGTCTGTAAAGAATATTCATACAGCACCCTTATCAAGGCAAGAAAGCCAAAAAAAGAATTTTTTTCTTTTCTTTTTCAGAAAAATTTTGTATCTTTTTTCAAAGTAATATAGGAATATTTTGTGGTAATTGTCCAAATTTAGTCTTTGTTGTTGATTTTCGAAAATTAAAGTTTTTTTAATAAAATCTCGAATTTATAAAATTCAGTGGAATTGCCAACTAAAATAATAAATCTTCAAACAAAATTGTTAAATTTTAATGTCAAAAAGAGGAACTTTTTACAAATTACTTGAATTGCTAATAAAGAAGTTAATTTTTAACCAAATAGTTGACTTTTCAATAAAAAATAATAAATGTTTGACCAGAAATAATATAGTTGAATTTTCACTTAAAAAAATCATTTTTCATTTGAATCCTCAAAAGATAATTGTCCCTCAAATATCATTTAAAATAAATCAATTTTCCGCAACTTAAAAAAAGAACAAATTTTTTCAATTTTCATGCAAAAAGACGCATTTTCTACAAATCACTTGAATTCTTAATAAAAAAGTTAATTTATGCACAAATATTGGAGTTTTAAATAAAAACAATCAATTTTTAACCAAAATTGAAATATTTACATTTTCCCTTTAAAAAATTATTTTTTAATTGAATCCTCAAGAAGTGATTCTTTAATCAAAAAAATGAATTTAAACCTAGAAGATTCACTTTCAAACAATTAGTTGCATTTTTAAACGTAAAAGATGAACTTTTTACTACAATAGAGGAATTCTGAAACCAAAAATTATATTTTAACACCAAATACATTTTTAAGAGAAAAAGGCAAATTCTTAACAAAATACTATCATTTTCGACGTAAAATTTCAATTTTCTACTGAAAAAGATCAATTTTTAACCAACAATGTAATCATTATATTTTCAGTTAAAAATATTAATTTTCACGAACGAAAAAACGTATTTTTAACCAAACTATTGAACTTATGAAAAAAGTTGAATTATTAACTAAAATAATAATCTTCAACGAAATGGTTAGATTTTTATTTCAAAAAGAGAAATTTTCGAAAAATCACACGAATTTAAAAAATTTAATTTTTAAACAAATGATTATATCTTTAATTACAAAAGATAAACTTTTAACTTAAAATGAACCACAAAAGATGAAATCTTTACAAAAATAGAAGAATTTTCAAGCAAAAAAGAATCTTACAAGAAAAAAAATTATCAATCCACAAAGGAATCGTCAACAAAATACTATCATTTTCTACCCAAAATTTGAATATTCTAATAAAAAAAATCAATTTTTAACCGAAAATGTAATACTTTTTTCAGTTCAAAAAATATAAATTTTCTAGTGCAAAAAAAATCTAATTTTCAGCCAAATAGTTGAATTTATAAAAAAAGTTGAATAGGCAAGACATGATTCTTCAATCAAACAATAAATTTAAACTAAGAAGATCAACTTTTAAAGAGGTCATTATATTTGGAACTACAACAGATAAAATTTTTTACTATAATAGAGGAATTTTCAAACAAATAAAAAATAATTTATTTTTTAACTGAATAATAACATTTGTAACCAGGAACGATGAGTATCTTTAACAACAAATATTACGCCAGCTTGATAAATTAAGAAAAGACTTCTTTCAATAAAAATAAAACTTGTTTATTTAAAAAAAGTATTTCCTTTGTTTAAACAAATATTTGTTTCAGCTAATTAATTGCATACTGTTTAATGGAAAATTTTTTTCTTCTAATGAAACAAATCGATATTTAATTAAAAAATATTTTTAAATGCTTAAAAATATTAACTGACAATAATCGTGTGAAGTCATAGCACCGAGTAAATGCATGGTTTTAATTCGTAGAATAAATATTTATGTCGAAAAAATGTTTCTTTCACTTAAAGAAACCTAAATTGCTTAACCCACATATGAATGAATTACTTTATTTAAATAGGTATTTATCACTTCAAAGAATTGATTTAATTGACGTGACGTTATATTTCTTAGGGTATGAGACACAGATTCGAAGAAATTAGTTTCTTAGCTCCCAAATATAATTTCTTTAAATTAATAATTTTCACATTTATAGCAATAAAATATTTCTTTGTGTTAAAGAAACATCACGAAAGAAATGAAATAAATTAAAAAAATGTTTTTTCGAACTGACTTTTTTTAGTGAAAATTAGGTTTACTACCATTAAAACAAGAACTTATAAAAGTATTCACGCTATCAATTTATTTGAAAGGATTGTAGAGCCTTTTGATATCGCAGCCATTTTCCATCTTTCTTTTAACTATAATTATTCCTAAATAAAGTAAGAGAATGCAGCTAAATTTAAAAAAATTTAAGTGAATTTTGAAGATTTAGATGAATTCCAAAGAATTAAAAGAATGCTGGATAAATGAATAAGAATTAATAATTAACTAATATATAATATATATAAATTAATAATAATAGCCTCTAGAAAAAATTCTTTCAAATTCACTTTGTTAGAATTTTTAAATTTCCATCAGTTAAATAAATCAACAAATATTTTTTTATTTACCCAAAAAAAATAATAAATTGTGCATTTTATTTAGAGTTTATGTTTTTTTGAACCAGGTAATCAAAAACAAAATCCAAATCCAAATTTGGATTTGGTTGGTTGCCTTCTCATTTTTCTTTCCTCTTTTTTGTTTTTCTCTAAAGGGAGAAGTTCTTTTTCTTTTCTTTATTAGGAAAGTAGAAAAAATTTTTTCAGACTGCAATGGGACAATTTGTGCTGATTTTCCAAATTTGGTCGTTGGATTCTTGATTTTATTTTCAGGAATTCTGCTCATTGAAGTATTATGAAAATATTAGTTATTATTTATACATACCGATGCTATAATATTTTTAGCAGGATATGCTTGTCTTCCCTTTTCCAGGCAATATCATTGGGGAGACCATGTTTTTCGCAAACAAACTGGCCAGCTGCAGTTACTAAAAAATCTTTTCTATTTGTAGCTTTCTGCTTATCAGTCACTAAATTTTGAGTCAATTTGAAAAAGTGATTTTTCTTTTGTTATCCCGACTCGAATGGTAGCCGGCATTAACAGTTTGGAGCAATGCCTTTTATCATGTTTTTCTTTTTTTTGACCCACTCAATTTGAATACTAATTTTCACTCGAATCCATCGCTTTAAATTTGGGCAATCTTGTAAATATTTTCGGCTGACATTTTATAAAATATTATTGTTTTAAGAAATATACTCCACGAAGAATCCCACTATATTCCAGTATTGCAAAAGCGTCACTATTGGGTGCTGACAATACAATATATTCTCGGGATGGCACTTGCACACCTGCCATTTTCTACTCCAAATAGAATTATTTTATGGGCAGGGAAAACGTATCTTCGAAATTCGAATTGCAGGGCCCGTTTTGCGCGTGGAATAAGCCGAATATATCCAAGTTGTCATAATGAATATCCAAGTACTTGATCAGAAGGGGACCTGCCAGGAGGAGACCTGGATCTGACACGAAGATATGGATCCTCAGAAGTAGACACCGTTCAGGCGAATTTTGTCTGCCAGAAGACGGATTATCCGAATTGCGTTCATTATTGGAATTCCCTATGGACTGTGAACTTAATTCTGCAAGAAGAAATAGGGGATTAATTATTTTTTTGGTTTATCGAGTGCCACAGTGAGCTTCAACCAACTTAAAACTAAAAGTGATTCACCCAAAAATATTGAACATAAATGCGGCGGTTCGCGCAATGGGCCACTAGGAATATGTGGTGCTACTACAAATCGTATTCAAAGAAAGGGAAAAGAGAGTTTCACTCCTATAAGACAATATTCAGTTGAAAAAAGTCACCTATTTTAATCGTGAAAGTGACAAAAAGGCCGAATTTCTAACCCAATATGTGACTAAAATCCATTAAGATCTTCGTAATAATCTACATGCGGATTAAACCGACCAATATCTATTTGAGCTAAACTTAAAATATATTATAAATTATAGATATATTGCATTTTTATATTCACCAATAGAATTAAGAATCACAACCCAAGTGAAAACGAAAGTATAAACCATCCTCATATTTTGAAAGTAGAGGAAAACCTGATTAAGGCTCTAATAAATTATTCAAAAATCTTTAAACACATTTTTAATCGTTTAATTAACACCAGAAGCGAAGCGAGAATATTTTTTAAATAATTTTTGATAGTTATAAAATGAGTTAAGTTTCTCAAGATAAAATTAAATAAAAAATAAACGTATCTAAAATAAAATCTATTTTCCTCTTTCAAGTTATATTTGTTACAATTCACTTGGAAATATGAGCTTTCAATAGTAATAGTAATAATAAATGCAATGACCAAACATAAAAGCGCGAAGTTTAAATATTAAAATTTGTTGCTCATATAATTGTAATGTTTCATATTTCATTCCTTTGCAAATGTACGCATTGAAGTTTAAAATTTGTTCAGTTCTTTCAAAAGTATGTGAATTCTTCTAAATTCCATTTAATATGTTATGTATTGTACGTAATATACCAAAAACTCTCAAAATATTTGAAACCTAGATATTCTAAAGTTTCTAAAATTGTTTTATTGTTTTATTTCTTGAATTTTCGATCAAATACCTTATAAAATTACAAAGAACATTAATCTTAAACAAAAAATGGGATAAATATATAATTTATATAAGAATCATATATAAATATTATTATACAATATCGTATAATCGAGCAGGTACTCTACGTAATTTATAGCTTCCAGAAATAATAAAATATGGGATTTAGGACTCTTGGAAATTTTTTTTTAAACAAAGTAAAACAATACATATTATAAATATAATGTAAAAATAAATTTCCGAACAATATTTAAATTTCCAACCTGAAAAGATGAATTATCTACCAAAATGATAAAAGTAGATATTTCAATAAAAAAAAGATGAAATTTCATTTAAAAAAAATTAATTTTGCAAACCGAAAAGACGAATTTTCAATAAATTAAGATTTTTCAGCCATGAAAGAAAAAGAAATTTGATCTAAATTGTTGAATCTTCAAGCCAAAAGGCGAATTTTCTGTTCAAAAATGGAATTTTCAGCGATAAAAAAATTAAACTAAAAATATGAATCTTCGAAAAAAAAATAATTTCCTAACAATGTGGTTCCAAAACAAAATAGTTTAATTCTCCAACAGAGAAGATTAATTTTTAGCCAAACAGTTGCATTATCAACCAAGAAATATTAAATTTTTAATAATATATATATATATATATATATATATATTTTTAAATCGAAAAGACACATATTCAAACAATCTGTTTCTAAAAATATACTGTAATTTTCAACCTAAAGGGGTGAATTTTTAAAAAAATTGTTGAATCTTGAAATAAAAAGTTTCATTTTTATTCCAGAAAGATGAAATTTATACTAAAACAGATTAATTTTCAAATTAAAAAAAAGAAATATTAAAAAAAAAAGTTGAATTTTTAGCTAAAAAAGATCTCAGTTGACTTTTCGACATAACAATATTAAAATAGATGAATTTTAAAAATAATAACACAAATTAAAAAAAAAAGTTATTTTGAT
Organism: Acraspis erinacei; assembly: GCA_035041075.1. Taxonomy (NCBI): domain Eukaryota; kingdom Metazoa; phylum Arthropoda; class Insecta; order Hymenoptera; family Cynipidae; genus Acraspis; species Acraspis erinacei. Next base: position 96,675,698 of record JAWWLR010000034.1, on the reverse strand, counting down.
CCCAAAAAGCTTTTAATTTGACTTTTCAACACCAACATATGAATTTTAAACAAGAAGTAAATTTTCTATGAAATAGTTGAATTTTAAACCAACAATTTATATTTTTATCAAGGAAAGCTGACATTTCTACTGAAACAGATGAATTTTTAAATCAAAAAGACAAATTTTAAATAAAGTTGAATTTTTACATAAAAAAAATTCATTTGACTTTTTAGACCTGAAATATGGATTCTAAACACGGAAATTTTCAAAAAACGGTTAAATTTTCAACCAAAAAATATTTTTATTCGACTGTTCTACTTCAAAGTATGAGTTTTAAATAAACAGTAAATTTTATACAAAGATGCTTGAATTTTCAACGAAACAGTTGAACTTTTTACCAAAAAGGATGACTTCTTAACAAAACTATGGAATTTTTAACCAAACAGTTGCATTTTTATCTAAGAAAGATGCAGTTTCTACTAAAATATATGAATTTATAAATAAAAAAAAAATATATTGAATTCTTATAAAAAAGAGTTTAGTACACTTTTAAACACCAACATTGAATTTTAAGTAAATTAATTTTCTACGAAATAGTTGAATTTAAAAAAAGGATATGTAATCTTTTTTTACCTAGAGTCTTATATAAACAGAATAAAACAATTTCAAATTAAAATTGAAAATTAAACACTTAAAAATTAAAATTCCCTGATTAAAAAAATTTTTTTGATAGGTAGATTGGAAAATAAGTTTTCTTCGTTTTGGATTTTCGTTTATGGATTTCCAATTTTACGAATAAAGCAAAAGAAATGATTGAAGTCTATATCGGTCAAAATGAATTATTAAACAAATAATTTAATTGTCAAATTAAATCAATTTGCAGATTAAAATTTAATTTTCAGAAATAAAAAATTAAATTTTCAAACCAAATATTTAAATTTTTGACCAAATAGACAGAGCTTTAACTAATAGCATACATTTTTAAAAAGCTACTTCAGGTCTTAGCCAACTAGTTTGATTTGCAATCAAGAAGATTGATGTTCCACCAAAGGCAGTACATTTACAACAAAATACATCAATTTTTAATCGAATTATTGAATTTTGAACTAAAAACGATCAACTTTAACTAATTATGAAAAATTTACCTTTCACTTGGGGAGGGGG
>JAWWLR010000034.1:96575519-96595579 GCA_035041075.1 Acraspis erinacei | reverse complement strand
TTGTATCCAGATATACATATATACATACATACGTTCATCCATACATCCATACAACCACACGCACAATACATACAGACAGACACATTCGTAAAAACTTTTTTTTCGGATTCAGGGGCTCTCAAAACGTGGACATTTGACAAAAATTTTATTGACCTTCTGTGATAAGAATGTAAAGATGAATTAATTTGTCATGAATCATTTTTTGATAGATCTATTTATGATTTTACTCGTAAAAACTAGCATTAAAAACATTTAAAAAACTACATTTTTTTAAACCCCCCACACGAAACGAAAAAAAATAAAAGACCAAAGTTGTAATGAGAATGTGCCCATGCTGCGGGCAGATGTTTTTTTAATGTTAATGACGTTTTTCACAATTAAAGGGAAAATTGAGAATGTAAAAAATAACAATAATTGTAAACATGCCAAATTTGACAAAAGAGATCATTTTCACAAGAAGTTTAATTTTATTTAAAAAAAACTTTATTAAACTAAATTCGAATGGTCATTTTTTCAGTTTAAAAAATTAATTGTCAACCAGGAAGTTAAATTTTTAACTTGCTAAATGAAGTTTTAACAAAAAAGATTCTTTTTTAACCAAAACAAAATTATAATCTACTAAAAAGACGAATCTTCAATATAACATTGGGATTTTTCAACCCAAGAAGGAAGAGTTAAATATTTGGTAAAAAAATTAATCTTCAATAAAAAAACAACAAAGTCTTTAAATTTTGACGAAAGAAAAATAATTTTAAACTAAAATGCTGAACCTTCAAATAAAAAAAAAAGGATTTTCAAAAGGTAGTTTAACTTTCAGCCAACTAATTTAATTATCAAATAAAATTGAAAGATTAATAATATTAAAAAGTGATATGGTGCTTCCTGGTTTTTCTAAAAATAGTTTCAATGAGCAAGAACGCGACTATTATAATCTTTAAAACTGATTTGAGAAATTGACATTAAAAATATGAATATGCCTGGAATATTCAACCTGTTATAGAAATTAAAACTCAAGTCTCGATGGTTCGTATATAGCACTGTTTTTTCTGTTCCCGCGGATGATAATAATAAGATTGGTAATTCGCAGCTTGACGAGCTCTTCTGCCACTCGACCTTACTTTTGAGTTTTCTTTATTGTGCCTGGGATGTCTCCCCAGCGAACCCGAGTATCCAATTAAAAAAAGAGCATCTGCACAAACAGGGTCGGATGATTCTCCAGCCGGAAAAAAGAAATACAAATGCTAATTAGGTGAAAAATTGTTCAAATTAAGAAGATATTAGTGCTCCCGGGAAGTTTTGAAAACATTCTAAATCTTTAGAATTTATTCAATGGTTGAAGAAGTTCTCACCAAATCTGAATTAATTAAATTTAACTAATTGCAATTGTAGTTCATTTTACTAGATTTTCAGTAAATTTAAATAAATTGTATCATAGTCTTTGTATTTTAATTTTTGAGATCAAAAATATCAAATGAAAAAACTTTATTTCTAAGACATCACTTTAAATCTTTTTCTAAATTGTAGAATGAGATTTATTTTTAATACATGACAAGAGATTTCACAAGGTTTTGCAAAAATCGCACATATTAATTGTTTTTGTGCCTGATTTGCAAAAATCTTGTATTGTTACAACATTTAAAATTTATCGAGGACAAAAAGTTATTTTCACAAACCTAAAAAATTGTAGAATAATTAGCAGAATTTTAGTAACTAATGTGCTCAGCACCTGCCTCAAACAATAATTTAAAAACTTGTCATTCTGAGGGCTTTGAAAAAATCGTCAATATAAGTTTCGCTTTTTAATTTTCCTAATATTCTCAATTTTCTAAATTCTTATAAGATTTGATACGTTTTCAGTTTTCCTTAGACAAAATCTCCTTTACTTAAACTTCAAAAAAATAGATTTTTTTTAATCTTTCCAAATTATCATACATTTTTTAAAAGTATTTTTCATTTCCATCTGTTTTTAAGGAACTAATCTTTTTCTCGTTTATCACGTCCATGCTGTCTGAATTAACAGAATCTAATTAACTATTCTGATGAAATTGTTTTTTCCCCTTGAAAATCGATTTCTTTTAACTGCATTTTTAACTATTTCACTTTTTATATGCAATACAATCATCATGAAAAAGATGATTTAGCATATATTTATTACCTTTCCAATTTGCAGCTATTTCCAGATAAAAAATTAATTTTAGCTAAAGAAAGAAAGATTTTCCACAAAAATAATACAATTATATTTTTAGTAAAAAAATGTGTTCTTTAGCCAAAAGAGCGAATTTTCAAGAAAATAGTTATATTTTCCACCAAATTAGTTTAAATTTGTAACCCAAAAAGACAAATTCTTGAAGTATTAGAAATTTTCACTGGAAATAAAATAATTAAATTTTCAGATAAAAAAAATTATTTTTCAATTAAAGGAACGCATAACATTATTTTTTCACTAAATATTTGAATTGTTAGAGGCAAAGATTAATTTTCTACTGAGAAAGAAGATTTATCAACAAAATATGTTGATTTTTAGCGAAGTAGGTAAATTTTAAGAAAAAAGAAAAATTTTCTAACAAACATTTCATTTTCGACTAATAAGCATCAACTTTGCACTAAGAAATCAGTAGCTCAATTTTCAGTTATCAAATTAATTTTCAAAATAAAAAAAACCGACATTTTTAAGTGAAAAAAGATCAATTTTATAAAAAAAATAAATGGATTTACAGTAAATAGTTAAAATTTTTCATAAAAAAGTGAATTTTGAAGCAAAAAAATTACTATTTTACTAGTACTAGTACTATTTTAAAAATAAATCAAAGCATGGTGTGTCACCCTAATTTAAACTATACAAGTTTTAGATAAAACATTTTTCAACTTTTTAAAAATAAATGTTAATCTGGTGAAATTCAGAAAAATGATGTGTTCTTAATTAAAATTTAACTCTTGTTATTATTTTTAATTGCATATTCATGCTTGATGTATAAAATTGTGCATTTTTATCATTTTTACATCCGTAGAATAAATTAAAGAATTTTAAAAGCTGTATAAACTTCTTGGCACCACTAAAACTTTTTAAAAGAATTTTAAAATGTGCCAATGAGTTTCTTTCACTAAAAAGTGTGAATACTTTAAATTGTAAATTTAAATTAATTGATCTACGATGAGGAAAATTGTTGACTGAAAAAGGTTGGTTTTTCCATCTAAACTTTTTGATTCCTATTAAAACAACAAGACCATTTGGTTGAGCCAAGAATATTATTTTTTCGATCCAATTAATAAACTTGGTAGATTAAATAACCATTTTTTTGGCTCAAAAATAACATTTTGCTGGCGGAACAAATATAATTTGCAGAATTAACCATACATTTGTACAAAATATAAAATAGTTGTTAAATTGTCCTATTTTCAGGAAGTGCCCTATCTGTGACGTTGTACGTCAGAAAAAAAAACACTGACATATATACAGGCTAACGAACCGTGCTTTCAGAAAGACCCGCGTTTTTTTCGGCACATGCGCAGTTGAAAATGTTAAACAGCGCCCTCATCGATACAAGACCGGGGCAGCTATTGAACTTCGCTTGACAAAAATAACGTGAGTGTATCGGTAGAGGGGGGAGGGGCCTTCCAGAATATTTCTATATGACGCTCTTTAAAAAAAATCGAATTCAAATCCGTATTAGTCGTATGCTCTAATATTCTAATATTTAATCAGATTTTTTGCAACAAAATGATTAAGAAATGAAAGGAAAATTTTTGTTAAATTTATAATTTGACGCACTAATACCGTGGCGTTTACTGCAGGATTTAAAGATTTTAATGAAGCTTAAATGGCAAGAACACTCTCATTGAATAAACGAGATAATAAAAAAATCTTGAAATACAAAGTACTTTACAAATATAACTGTTTACGCACGCAAACGGAAGGGATTAAACGTGGGAATCGCTCAAGTAGAATATAAAAACGTTCTGCTAATTACAACAAAATTGCCGGAATAAACGGAACTGCATGCATCCCGTCGGACCAGATGTGTTGTCAACGAATCTTCTCTCTGTGCTGGAGCTTGCACTTCCTAGTAGTGTCGTATACAATTATATTTCCCATTCATAATAATAATTATAACATTCAAAAAAGAATTTTTTTATCCAATTATTTTTATTCATAAAATAAAGTTTAATACTTATTACTTTTTAATTAATTATGATATTAATAATTAATTGTTAATCATGTCAAATTAAATATACTGTTCGTATCGGATCAATTGATTGCATTGCCATCTTAATCCTGATTTTAATTTTTTTTTTAAATATAACAGTAAGGCTTTCTCTTTTTTCTTACAGCATTAGCTTCTTTCTAGAGGATACTTTAGGCGACCGGTATTTTTCATATAAGCAATAAAAAATACAGAAAAAATATAAAAATTACACTTTCCTCATTTGCCTCCTTTCTACGAAATAGAAGAGCAGGATTATATCGAAATAAGATTTTACCAGCCACAAAAATAGTTGAGCAATTATGAATTCCTCGAAAATACTTAAATTCTCTGAATTTCCTAAATACTCTTAATTCTCCGAGGTTGCTCGCTTCTTTGAATTCCTGGAATTACTTCAATTCTTTGAATTCTCTGTATTCTTGGAAATGCTACAAAAGCCCCACCTTCGGAAAGATAAGAAAACGTGATGGAAAGAAATTTTTCTTATTTAAAAACGTTCTACAAAAAAGACATCTCATCTTTTTACGATATTTATTCAGCATCATTCATTAAATAATGCAAAAAAACTAATTATTCCTTCCTTGAATCCTCTGAATTCACTCATTCCTTTAATACTACGAATTTGCTAAATTCCTTGAATTCTCAGAATTTGATATATTCTTTGAATATATCTCTAATTCGTTGAGTGCAATGAATTCAGTGAATTCATGGAATGCGGTGCATTTTTGTATTCCTTAAATTCCTAAAATTAGATCAATTATTTGAGTTCCTTAGGTTCCTGAAATTTGATGAATTATTGAGATTTCTTGAATTCCTGGAGTTCTTAGTACTCCTGAAAATCTCTAAATTATCTGAATCTATAAATCCCTCGAATTATTAGAATTCTTCAAATTCTTGTTATTCTTTACATTCTTGGAATCATTCAAATTTGTAAGATCTCTTGAATTCTTGGAATATCTTGAATTCTAAGAATTTCTTAAATTCTTGAAATTCCTTAAATTCCTGTAATACCTTGTATTCGATTTTATTCTTTCAATTGTTTTAACATCCTGGATAAACACCTTTGACTCTACACATTTTATAAATGCGATGAATTCCCCAAATTCGTAAAATTGTTTGAATTCCTGGACTTTATCAAATTCCTGGAATTCAATGAATCGATAAATTCTTGCAATTCGAATAATTTTTTTAATTTCTGCATTTCCTTGTATTCTTTCGCATTCTTTAAATACTTTACTTCCTTAAGTTCTTCTGAATTCTTCGGAAACATATTTGTTCCCTGTTTTTCCTATATTATCTGAATAATTTAAATTTCTTTAATTTTACAAACTTCATGAATTTCTTGAATTCCCTAAATTATTGTATTCCTGGAAACCTGTAAATTGCTTGATTTTTCTAAATTCATTGATTTCTTGGAATTGCTTAAGTTTTTCAAATTGCTTAAGTTCTTGGAATTCATGGAATTCTTTAAATGATTTAAGTACCTTAAATTCTTGGAAGTAATAGAATTTTATTCTTGGAACTGCTTAAATTCTTGGAATTTTTAAATTTCTTAAATTCTCGGAATTCTGTATATTTTTTGGAATTTCTTGAATTCTTAGAATTTCCAAAATTCTCGAAATTTATTGAATTCCAAGTATTATTTAGCATTTCTAAAATGCCTTGTATACTCTGAATTTTTTTAATCTATTTCACTCTATTTTTTATTAATTTAATTTTAATTTTATTGGATATATTTTTATGAATTTTCTCACTACTAATTTGCGGAATTAGACCAATTTCCTGAACCCCCTAAATTCATTGAATCATCGGATTTCCCTGAGTTCCTGGAATTCATTAAATTCTTTGAATTCCTTCAATTTCTGGATTTTTTAATATTCCTGAAAATCTCTAAATTCCTTGATTTCTCTGAATTCCTTTATTCTTTGAATAAATTGCAGTTGGAATTTTATAAATACTATATTAAACACGCTACTAAAACCTCTTTTGTAATTAATTTTAAAAAAATTTATTAGTACATTAATACTGAGATAAAATATAATTTGCTTTATGACTCTTTTCACAGCCTTTTTGTACCTGAATTTTTACGTGTACAGTTTCTACTGCCAGTAATACTCTACTGCTATCAATTCAAAGATACACTTGCGTACTTTTGCGCATTGTGAAATGCTATAATTCTTTCCGAGGATACAGGGAACAATTGGGGAAAATCGTAATTTTCATTTTCTTTTTTTTCGAAACTCTAGGAAAAACAACCCTCGTAAAAAGATGGAATGGGTGAGTCTGGGATGAAATTCGAGCGGTGGCTTCGCGAGCTCGTAAACCAAGTGGTCCGTGTACTCGTAAGAGTGTAAGTACGTATACAGGTAGTGTACGTCGGATAGGTTCGTGGACCATTTGGAGCTACCGGTCATCTTCCCTCGCCTGCTCGCCCGGCTTAATTAAAACGAGGAACAACCCTCGCCTCGCTACGCCATGCCAGCCAGGAATCGAGGGCTCACTGTATCATTCGGAGTGAACCATAACCTGGTGTTTCCGTAATGCAGGAACCACCAGCCGGTCAGTTAGCCCGTGAAGTGAACCACGAACCACTGGTTATTAAGTGACCAGGATGAACGACACTCTCGGGATTTTCAGGTAACAGGTATGGCTACCCCACTCGAATTATGTTAGCGAAAGGATTGATATCCGCGTTGTTACCGATACACATTCTGAACATATCTGACATGAACGTATTCCTGGCTCATCAACTTACACTACAATGAACAACATTCGTATCGTACAATACAAGGCTCTAATACTAGGCTTTCGTCATCCCTTCAATTAAACTGTCACCACAGTAAACATAACCAGTGTTCTCAGTTGCAGAATTCGAAAGCTGCAAACTATTTCTGACAAATAGTATGATATGTAGTGTTCTGCAATAATCTGTTGTCAAGTTAATCTCATCATGTTAAAAATATCTCGATGCGGACACTGCCGCCATCTTCGTTATTACAAGAATTAGCCGCTTAACCCCTGCAACCCTCTTTAGACCGCTGCCACCCTTCTCCCTCTTCGGCCCCTTAACTCCTATAACCCATCTTATAACGCCTGTCGCTAAACCCTTCCCAGTGGGGAAAAATTGAAGGATGTCCTAGAGACGTCTTTGTGTCACCCCTAAGACGTCTTTTGTAACGTGTCGCTTGGACATCCTAGGAATGCTCTTAAAACGGCTAATGTCAGTACGAAGGATGTCCCGAGAACGTCTATGTCTTTAAGACGTCTTTAGATCATCTTTAGGACATTGAACGTCTTATAAACGTTGATTGGGCTGACATAGGACGTTCTTGAGATTTGTATAGCTTTGTGCCCTCTGGGTTGCAACTCACCTTACAACATTTGTCCCTAGACTTCTACAATTAACCGGTGACTGTTGACCAATGCAACCTTTCTCACAACCACTTCCACTAGCCCCTACAAACCTTCTTACAACCCCTATCTCTTAATCACCACAACTATGCTTACAACGCCGGCCCCAAAACCCTTGCAACCCATCTTACAACACCTGCTCCTTATCTCCTACAACCTTCTCTATAACCACTTCCGCCTTAACTCCTGAGACTCTTTGCTCCTTAACTCCTACTGCCAACTGCTGACTGTTAACCCATGCAATTCTTCTTACAACCACTTTCCCGTGGCCCCTAAAACCCTCCTTACAACCGCTTCCACGTAATCCCTCCAAACCTCCTTACAACCCCATTCTCTTATTTCTCTCAACCTACTTACAATTACTTCTCCTTTACTCCTGATACCCTCCTTCTCCTTGCCACTAAAACCTTTCCCACGGCTCGGGTCTCTTAAATCCTGCAACCCTTCTTATCATACTTGCCTCTCAAACCCTACAACCCTTGTCTACAACCCGTGCCCCTTAACATACTTACACTTTTTGCCCCTTAATTCTTATATATATCCTTACTCCCAATGATGAAACCATGCAAACCTATTTCCAACCCTGTCACCTAACCATTGTAACCCGACTTTAAATTTTCAAAAAGTTACCCAATTACAATTTCCAAAAATCTCTAATAAATTGAGAACGGATAAAGATAGGTTAAACATAATAACATTTTAAGATTATTAAAAGACAGAATATAATTATAGCTCTTTCATAATAATAAAAAAATTTTTTAATCATTCTAAAACCAAAGTCTTCAAAAACTTGAAATATCGAAAATGGCTAGTAGAATAATTTAAAAACTCTTGAGCTTCTTTTCTCTGTAAGGACTTTTTGAATTATAAAATAGAAAAGTACAACAAAATTAAATGTATATAATACTAATTTTCCTCAAAATAAAAAAAAGGACAAAAATAAAGAAGAGGGGAAACAAATGAGAAGGCATACAAACAAATCCCCTTCTTTCTCTTTTTTTATTTCTTTGGTCTTTTTTATGTGCGTTATGATCATAACACAATAAGGAAGGATTTATACATAATATTTACCAAAGTTTCGGTATTCATATAGCATCCTTATCAAGGTAAGAAACCGGCTGAATATTATTTTCAAATATTTTTTTATTGTGATTTGATAATAATGAAAATAAAAAAAATACGAAAGAAATAAAAAAGAGAAGGAAGGGGATTTGTTTGGTTGACTTCTAATTTTTCTTTCCTATCCTTTATTTTTGTCCAACAAATTTTTTCTTTCTTAGGAAAATTATAATTTGTTTTTAAAGAGCTTGTGGTTTCTAATATTATTCTGTAAAACAACTTTTTCCGGTAAAAAATGAAGAAGTATCGATAAAATTAGAGCAGGCTTTAATTGGGAAACTTCTTTTAAAAAAAGTTCTTAAACATAAAAAATAAGCATGAAGGAACTTTTTGAATCAATTAGGATCTCAAAATTTGGATTTCCCGTGGTTGTTACCTCTAAAAAATAGTTCCAGCTAATTATATTAAAATCGAGCTAGTTGGTCATTCGTTATTGAGCTAGTGCAATTCGTGTATTAAGTACTCAAAATGTGTCCAACATAAAAAAGTGCAATAGCGTTCTAAACAAAATTTCTTAAAATGAAATATTTGGATTTTTTTTTAAATAAGTAAGCGAACTTTTAAAACAGCTTTGGAAATCTCTTTCAATGCTGTAACGTGTTTTTGTATTTTTTTTAAATAATTTGTAGTGTTTTAAAATTTTCATTTATGCTAGAACTGTTTTATGCTGAAGTTGAACCTTTTATTATTGTAACCTAGGGCAAGATTTAGAGGGTTGGCACGCGAGTAGCGCATGAAATTGGGAGCAGCCTTTCTTTATTAGAATTTTATAATATAGATTTAGAAAAACAAAAAATCGTTCGTTTTCGCTGGTAAACTAGAAATTTAAACGGAAATTCGATGTGTGACAAAAGGCCCTTAACGACACAGGAGGGTGTTTCTCTGAGTGATTAAAGAATTATTTTTTTATTTGAACAAAATTTATTTGATTTGAGACAAATTCTATCCCTGAGACAAGCTTAACGAAATGTTTATTTGATTCAATCAAACCTTTTTTACGAATGCGTAATATGATCTTGATATTTACTGAGCCTACATCATTAAACAATGATTGTGCCAAATAAATTGCAGCAATACTATCACCAGCTAGTCTTGCATTCTTGAGAGATTTAAAAAATTAAAACCTCCCTAAGAGACAACTTTGTGAAAATCATTACTGACATTACGCAGGCCCCAATTCAGAATCCAAAAATACCCCGGACCAAGACATCAGTGAATCTATTGCACTCGAGGGAGAAGCTGGATCAAATGGTAGCGGAGGGTGGAAAAGAGTAGGAAAGAAGAGTGAAGTGAGCAGTGAAAAAAATGAAAATAGAATAGAATTGAATCGAATTGGACCACCGCACCGAGTGGCGTGTCGGCAAGCAGTTTGTCCAAGGATACTTGTTCCGAGCGAAGGTCTTCGGAGACCTGGGGTAATGTGAATGAAGGCCGAGAGCATAAAGCAGCAGAGCGGGGAGAATAGGCTGCCTGCGCCTGTAGACTGGAGGCAGCCTACAACTACGTGAAAAGTCACGCTCATCCCCAGGGAATGCGGAAGAGACGGGCTCGCCGGTCTCTGGGGACGGAAACACGCCCACAACGGCAATTGCTTAAAATCTGCGTCTAAACCTAATTAGTCAACAGTATAATTCATACCAGCAGGACTATGATTTCAACTCTGCTTGCTTGCCTGCTTCATCCTCAGTATTGTATTATGTTTTTTACATGTCCCCAGCTCCCCGTGAAGAACTTGCCCTACGTAGCCCCATTCATAGAGGGTCACTGACAAGAGCTGTATTTATATTTTTTATGGAGGATGTTAAATTATAATCGGGCACTAATGAGGCTTTTAAATAGTGGTATCTTTAATTATTTTCAAACATAATCTTGATGATACGACTAAAAGAATTTCTTGAGGTGAGCGAGTGAATCGAGAATATATTAAACTCAAAGAAAGTGATTAGATAAAAAGTTTAGTTTGTTTAAGTTAACATTTAGTTACTTTATATAAATTATTCTCGCAAATCAGTAACTTTGACAAAGTTGCTAACTTACAGCTAACTTACAGTAGCCAATTTTTCGTCTGGTATCGAGAAAGTGAAATTCCCTGAAATCCGTATAATGCATTTGAAGGTCAAGTTTGTTGTTTTTCTCACGTTTCTTGATATTTCAATATAGTTGCCGCCTACAATCGAAACACTTGTACATTATTATTAACGCAACACAAACTCTATTTAATATTTACATTCGCGCACATTTTAAGTGGTAAAAGGCGTTTAATTGACTAAAGTAAATCTCAGCTGTCACTGCTCCTGCTTATACTGTCGCCATTTTATTTCGCTGATCCCATAATGCACCGGTGTTCTCCCTATAATTCCTTCAGACACCTATTCTTAATATATCTATTATAGGTATACTTATTAGGCGTTTGACTATAGGATATCCCTGGTATATCGTAAGCGGTCAAAGATATTTATTTTCTCTGATATTTTTTGCATCTATTTTTGTAGTCTTTTTGGTATATTGACATTGAGCAAAAACCTGAAAAAATTAATATTGTTATTTAGAAATTTACTATAATAAATTAAGAAAGAGTATTAAGGGTTAATCACAAATTACGTAAGACGATTTTGGCGAAGAGAGATTTTTATTATTTTTTATGAAGAGGGTGGGGAGATTTTAGGGACGGAAAATTTTTACTTAAGGAATTAATAAATCGAAAGATATTACAACGTAGCCAAAATTCTAACAGAAATTCGATCTGTTCAATTGAAAGTATTGCATTTTTTTAATAGCTCAATCTTTATTGACAAGAAATAATAATCTTTGAGTTTAAACAGATAATTTTTCTCAAATTAATGAAATTTTCAACCACAAAGGTAAATTTTCAACCAAGAAGAATTATTTTCTACCGAAAAATACAAATTACATAAAAAAAACATGCACCTTCACCCAAGAAGGTTAATTTTTTACCAAAAAAAAAGTAATTTTTCACCGAAAACAACTAAATTTTAACAAAATAAGTTAATTTTCAATGAAAGAGAAGATTAAAACATAATACATAAATATTTATTCCACGAGTTCAAATCTCAGTAAAAAAAATTTATTTTGAACCAAAAACAAATAATTTCAAAAACATAATTAAATTTTCAACTACGGAGAATTATTTTCTATCGGAATTAATTTTCAACTACAGTAATGAATATTTATCCAAAAATGAAATTTTAACCAAAAAGATAAATTTTTAATCAATTATATTTTTTTTTTTACAAAAAAAAGTTTGAATAATATTCATGGATTTTCGAATCAAAAGAATAATTATTCCGTCAAAATTAAAAGTATTAAATTTTAAAATAAAAAAACCTAATTTCTGCCAAAAAGAGGAATATTTTGAAGAATATAGAAAAATAAATTGGTTTTCAACTAAGAACATTCAGTCTCTACCAATCGAGATGCGTTTTCAACAAAACACGTGATTTTTTAACTCAAAACTTAAAATTTTAATTAAAAATCATACATTCTTAACCAAAAATAGAATAATTGAAATTTTAAAAATTAATTAAACAAAAATCAAAAGTAGTTGAATTAAAGAAAAAGATTTTGTTCTTGAACAAGAAAAATTATTTATAAAATTATTATTATTTTTAAGGAAGTTGTGCAACGTTCAGCAAAGTAGTTAAATTGACGAAAAAGATTTGTTTTTAAACAAGACAGATTATTTTGTACCAACAAAAAATGAGTATGATTAAAATCTTATTTTCCTTGGTTGAAAATATGTTATTCAGTTAGTTGGAATATCAACTATTGCATTCAAAATTCAAAGAATTGGTTAATGCTTTAATTCCTTGTTTGAAAAATCATTTGTTTCTTGAAAATTTAACTATTCCGTTTTTTTAGAAAATTTGTTTTGCAGTGTAAAATTTTTTTAGTTAGTTACAATTACACATATTTTGTTAAAAAGGTTTTTCTGGTCGAAACTAAATCTTCTTTGTAGAAAATTAATCATTTGGTTAAGATTTTAACTGCACTTGGGGTAAAGTTCAACTCTTCAACGAAAAATTAATTTTTTGATTGAAGATTCATAATTTTAGTAGAATATTAATCTCTTTGAATGTAAAATTGATCATTTAGTTGAAAATTAAATTTTTTATCGGAATCTTTAACAAAATATATACATTTTCAACAAAAAAGACTAATTTTCAACCAAGAAGATTATTTTTCTCTTGAGAAGACGAATTTCAACAAAATAAATGTTCAGTCACAGAAATAAATTTTTAACGAAAATGATAAAGCTTTCACTGATCAAAATGAACTTTTAACTAAAAAGTTTAATTTTTAAACAAAAAATAAATTTTCAGCCATGCAGACTAATTTTCTACCAAAAAGGACGAATTTTCAACCGAAAAGATGAATTTTCAACCACGAAGATTAGTTTTATACAAAAAAAAGAAATGTTTACAAAATACATTAATTTGCAATAAAGCAGTTAAATTTTCAACTAAAAACGCAAGATGATTTTGAAATAAAAAACTGAATTGTTCAATTTTCAGTTTAAAAACATAATTTTTAGCGAAAGCAAAAAAAAATTCAACAAGGTAGTTTTATTTTCAACCAAAGAAATAGACTAGGAGGATTAATTTTCTATAAAAAAAAGATCAATTCTGAACCAAAAAGATGAGTTTTTAACCAAGAACAGTCATTTTCAACTTAAAAATATATTTTTAATCAAAAAAATTAATGCTTCTCCAAAAAGGGGCATTTTCAACTAAACGTGTATATGAATTTTCAACAAATTAGTTCAATTTTCTAAATGTAAAATTTAAATAATGAAATATTTAAACATTCATTTGGAAAAATGTTTTCATGTAAACAAGTCGAATAGTGAAAAGAATAAACCAATTTTCAACCAAAGAAATACATTTTTAACTAAAATGATGAATCTTTCTACCAGAAAAATTAACTTTTGTTATAATACATCAATTTTTAACCAAATTTTTTGTATTTTCAACTATAAAAGATTACTTTTCAACCAAATGTCTGATAATGAAATTAACATTTAAAAAAATTAATTTTCAATCAAACAGAGAAGGAGTTTTCAACAAAATAGTGTAACCAAAAAGATTAGTTTATTACCAAAAACACTAATTTTCACAAAATACATAAAATACTAAAAATGGAACCGTTAAAATTTCGATTGAAAAAATTAATTTTCAACCCAAAAAACGAATTTTTAACAAAATATAAAAATTTACAACCAAAGAAATTAAATGTATACCAAAAAGATTAACTTTCAATCCAAAAGCTTAGTTTTCTTCTAAAAAAGACGAATTTTCATAAAAAATACCTGAATTTTCAACCAAAAAATAGTAAATTTTAAATAAACAATGTAATAGTTTCATTTTCTAAATATTTATATTCATTCAAGTTAGGCCCTCTCGCGGTTTAGTCTTCAAATTTGTAAATTTATTGTAATAGTTTGTTCAAAAATCCCGCGCTTTTCATCACTTCTGATTCCGGTTTAATAGTAGCAAATCAAAACAGTGAGAGCAATAACTCGACTCCAGTAGTTCTATCTCTCACTATAACATCGTGCAAGACAAAGAAAGAAAAATTTGCCATTTTTGTCAGATAGAAGGACATTTTCAACAACAACAAAACTGGGAGTTGACTAAATTTGCGGCTCAAATAAAAGTTGGTATCTTTTAGAAGTTGAGCTCCAATAGACACCTGTAGAGAGCCAAACCGGTAAGTTAGGGATCGATGTGCAGTTACCGAGCAATGCATTGAGACGAAAAGATTCTTCCATATGAATACGCCTTTATGTTCACAACTTTGCTACATAACCTGCAAATGATATTTAACAAATCATTATATCTATTTTAATTGCGGTAATAAATATTATAATTAAATTATCTTCATTAAGTTATGTCCATCGGAGTATTATTGCATGTTTGCTCTAATGCAAAAATTATTTTATTAATTAAATAAAATGTCGAAGTGGGCAAAGCGAAAAATAGATTCTTTATAAATAGACTAAATTACAATTGGGATCGTTTAGAATACTAACTAGGGTATCATTTAGAGCTTATTTGTCGTTTTGGGTTCCTTTCCAGTAAGTGAGTTTTATTTTTGTTGCAGATCCTTTGGAACCAAAAATGGATTCCAATGGAAACCCCAGTTTTTCTGTGAACAAAGGGAGAATTCTGGAGGACAAGGTCGATTGGTAACCCTATGATACCAATATTTTTCATTGTAGCGGCAGTATCCAGGGATTCGAATCTTGAATTTACTTTCATCTCACCTTTGATTCATCCCCCAATGATATGCATCAAGCGGCCGCACTTTTTAGGGGCGGAAGATGATATTTCAATGATATCATCAACTCGAAGTGAGGTGAGGCGTCGGGGGAGACGAAGCACGATGAAAGTGGGATTGAAAACCACCAGTCTAATCTCCTTCGCGGATTCTCCACTCGCCTGCTCGAGTCTGTACCTCCAGCAATTGCCCACCTGCGCGAATTCGTTCGCACATGGATTTTAAGTATGTGTACCTAGCAGACGCACACGTGTGTTTAGCCAACGTCAAGAGCATTCATACATGTTCGTATGAGTTCGGGGCGGAACAGTCGCTAAAGGTTGGAAGCTGCCATTTAAATAAATGTTTAATCTCGCCTGCCTCTTCCCATCTTTCTTCTCTCTCGAGTCTCCTTTTTTCCTTTTTCTGCAGAGCGTTTTGCGGAAAGCGCCGACCCTCTTGATCTGGCTGGTTGAGCGGACACAGGAGAAAGCGACATGCATGGTAAAAAGTGTAGGAAAAGAAGAAGAGAGGAGGAAGCTGGAAAGAGATAAAGTGAGAGGATGAGCGAGCTCTAGAGGGAAGTAAAAAACCACTCGAGTCTGTGCAGTGGCTGTGGAAGGTTTCTACCCCTGAAATACCCCTCGCCCACAGGCTACCCCCGTACCCATTTAACCTCTGCATTGCAAATGCCACCCCCTTTTTGCCATGGTGCGGCGGTGGCAGCAGTAGCGATATAAGGGTGCACGTAGTCGAGTCGGGACTGTTATTTTAACGAAATATCTTTAAACGGGGCAGATGGAGGAAGGGGGTTGGGGAGGGGTTGGGTTGGGAGGTGGGAGGGAGGGATGCTACCGAAGCGAGAGATGAAAGGATACCTAGTTACGGAATGAGGGCTCCCGTTTAAGGGATTATAGCGGCCTCCCATTATTCAAATATATGCTAAATGCACGGGATGCGCGATAGCCTTATCAACCCCTTAGTGTGGGCTCCCATTGTGCGTATGCGCGCCAGGATGTTAGTTTTATTCGCACACTCATATCTTTCTGAGGTACCGCAATTTTCCAGCTTCGGCTCAGCCAGTACACCCTGTGAGTTGAGATTAAGTATGCCATCAAGAACCCCGAAATCACCCGGAGCAGTTATTCTTCTCAGTAGTAAAAACCAGCCAAATATTTCCATTGCTAATTCTAACTAATTTTTAAAGATAACCAGATGCGAACTTTACAAACAAAATTTTTCATCGTAAACCTTGAATAGTGTCGATTACTGTTCAATTATTTTTTGAGGGGAATGAGAAAAACTGTAACTCAGTCAGGATTTGAACTGGGGACCTGGCGGCACATGCAGGGAGCGTTAACCAATTACGCCTGTGGTAGATCACTTCTTGTTTCCCCTATTGGGTTTGGAAATAGTGGTATACCATTTCCCTGTCGGGTTCCGAAAATCAAAACTAGAAAAAGTAGGTAGTATTGGAAACATGAATTTTCATTTGGCTATAAAAGCATTTTTAAGACCTTTTTGTAAAGTATAAAACAATTATTAAATAGTAAATATAAGTGATTGTTCTAAACAAACCGTTTCAGATAGATTTTGGATCTTATAGAGTGAAAAAACACATTTTTTGTAACAAATATTTTTTTAACAAAAATTAAATTACTTTTTTATTTATTTTACTTTCCAGCTTATTGCTGTTTCTAAATTATTGCACTTAAGCACTTTTTTGAACAAATTATTTTTAATAAGTCTCGGTGGTGTAATTAGGAAAACGCTATGTATAGTAGCATTTCCGGTTTGAACCCGGACTCAAGTAGATCTTTTTCTCATTTTTCCACAAAATACTGGACAAGTACTCGACACTTTTTAATATTTAACATATTTATTACCTAATCGCAGTTTAGTTAAGTTTCAAAATTTTATAAAACTTCGATTAAAAATGTCATCAACTTAAATTGAGTTGAAGAAGCTAGAAATCAATTCAACGTCTGTCCTATGATTTTTTCGTTATTTAAAATAATAGAAAGTATTTTTATAAGCATAGTGTAATAATTTTTATTCAAAATACGAATTCCTGGTAGATTGTTTGGAAATTTAAAATATTATTTAATAACCAATGATTCTTTGTTATTAATATAGATTTCTGGTTGGAAATTTCTAAATAACCTAAAATGTGATGGAAATTAATCTAGTCTGAACTCTAATTATCCTTTTTAATTAAAAATACGAATTGTACGAATTGTAAGTTAAAAATATTTTTAGTTGCTACAAATTTACTTTTTTCTATATAAATATTTTAAAGAATTATAAATTGCGTATCTGTCACAAAAATTCCGAAATTTTTGAAATATGATAAAAAAATGTTAAATAATTTTCCGTGTCTCGTAGTAACTTCGCAGCCCTTAAGAAAAATACGAAAGTTCCTTAAAAAAATTAAATACTTACAAATCTATGAAAATTTTTGAAATCCTTAAAGATTTAATGAAATCCTTAAATCTGACGAAATTGTTTGAACTGTCTTAAAATCTTATATAATCATTTGAAATTTTTTATATCTCTAAAAGTAATTTTAAAACCCTTTTTAAAAACCTTGAAATAGTTTGAAAACTTGAAGAATATATTTAAAAATGTCTAAATTAATTAAAATCGCTTGAATATAAATAAATTTTATCATTGAAATACCTCACAATTTTTTGATTGTTTTAAAAAGTTTATTTAAAATATCGAAAAACCTAACATAAAAAATAAATGTCTTGAAATATTTGAAAATTTTTTGGAAATCTACAAAATCTCTTTAAATTTTTTCACTTCCCTTGAAATTCGTAAAAATTGGTTCAAACATCTTCAAATCGAATTAAATCTTCTGAAATTAGTTAAAATGTTTGGTAAATCCATAACATCGTTTTAAACCCTTCAGATTCATAGAAAGTCCTCAAAATTATTTGAAATTTCTTAAAATCCCTTAAAATCTCCTGATATGTTTGAAAATCTTTAAATATGCATTAAATTTTCATAAAACCAGTCCGGTGAATTTTAAAAATTGAAAAGAACTCCAAAAAATTAAAAGAATTAATTAATACTTTTAATTTAATTAACAAAATGAGCGCAATTTCCACAAAATATTTATAATAAATTAATGATAATCGTTTATAAGCCTAACAGAAATCTGTCAAACGAAATTCAGGATCATAGAAAGTCGTTATTAGGTATTAAATGTTGGGTTAGCGAAATTCAAGACACCAAAAGATGTCTGCATTCTGAGGGCCAACCAATAATACCAATTGCATGAGACTAAACTTGATTATTTTATTAATTTAGACAGAAATAATTTTTTACCATCAGTTTTTACGATTGAAATAAATGGGTTTATAAAAATAAAAAATTATATCTAACTACATTTAAGGTGAAAAATTAGTTTTGCATTCGTTATAAAAAAATTATGTTTCATCCCATGCAATTGGTATTATTGTATGGCCCTCTGTGTGTAAAGATTTTCTCACCTGACGTCACAAAATCGAACGATTGTCACGTCGAATGAAAACAACGCAAAAAGTGTTCCTCAACTTTTAAAGTAAAACGGATTGAAAAATTCTTTGGAAAATCATTTTCTGCCGCTCTGATCGAATTTTTTATCTTTTAATCAGTAACTGCTGTTGTGATATATAAAATGTATTGCTAGTTACGCCGATGGATACTAAAAAAATCTGGAAGGTTTTGTTGGCCTTTTTTTATTTACTAAGAAAGTTCATAATGCTTATACTGAAAACTTAGAAGATGAGTATTAAGGTACTTTTTCTTCAATCCGATGTCTAAGCAGGACCCAAAAAGGTATTCCTAGTTGTCAAAGGACGGCTCTTTATGTATCGACGTAACCTCAAAATTATTTTCGAAGACACTTGTATTTGCGTGCTTATATTGTTCATTATATACAAATAAAAGTATTAATGATCAAGATCGTACTTTTCGCGTCTAAATTTAAGGTTGCCAAACATAAATTTTAAAGCAGTACATTATTTATTACCTAAGTGGCTCCAAAATTTATCTTAGGTATGTGTGGACATCTAATTACTATGGAACTTGTTATGAGATACTGTGGTTATGAGGATCTTATACTTTAAACAACTACGTTTGCACATCCTTTTTCTCTTTGTAGATAGAGCCTTTCTTCAAAAGTATGAAAGTGTAAATGAAAATCAGTTTAAAAAAATGTAAATCTCTACTCGCGGGAATAGAATTGCAGTGAATGCTTTTGCTGAAAAAAGTGTCGCCTGATTCGATCTTTGTCGACTATTTTGCTTTATGCAACTGTTTGGCAAGTCACGCAAGCTGAAAGGGAAGAGGGTGTTAAAATTGAAAAAGAGAAACGAGACGAGTGAGCAAGGCGGTGTGGCAAGAAGGGGAAAATTAGATCAGTCATTAAGCAGGCAGAGTAGGATTTGATGAAGATGACCTCATAGTAGCTGCTCCTCGCGGCGCGGTAGAGTTACGTTCACTAAGCGGATTCTCACGTCAATCGCTGGCCGCGAGTCAAGTGGCGAGAATTGTCGGCAATTGTTTCCGAAATCCCGCGCAGATGCACCATACCAGCTTTGGTGTGCGAGAAAGCTCAACAACGACTACTTGTCACATGGCGTACGTGTACTCGCGTATGACATGACATGTACGCCAACATCATGCGAACCATGTCCAGGCTGATCCTGATGTGTGAATCACTCGGCACAATTACAACAATTACCGTTGCAAGTCAGCTCTATCCGCAAGTCCGTGCTGTTCCCACGACCTCTTGCAAATCTTATAAAGCGAGACGAGACGAGATCGTGGATGTGGTCTTCGACCATCTCATCTTAAACATCTTCTATCCGCTGTCCGACCCGAGCGAGTTCATTGATTCCCACTGCAACTTCTTCTGCTTCTTCTCTTAATCCCATTCATGCTTTCTCTTCATCCTATCTCATTCTCTTTATAGCATGGGTCGTATACAAATTACGTGACCGGAAAATTCAAATTGGGGGGGGGGGGGTGTTGCAGCGGCGTAGCCAGGGGGAACGCTTGGGG
>JAWWLR010000034.1:96444108-96457332 GCA_035041075.1 Acraspis erinacei | reverse complement strand
ATACTGGTTTACACATTATTTTTTTATATCTTCGAAAGTCTTAATATTTTGCATATTTGAAATAATGTTCATATAGCTGCTAATATATTATAAAAAGTTGCAGGCCCTTTGTTGTCCATAAAATATTCTTTTATTAATTATTTCATTATTTTTCTCTTATAACTAATGCATTTGACAGCAAGAAGCGCAGCAGCGCCACCAGCTCTAATCACGCCCTCATTGGTTGGCCCTCGGCATTCAGACATCTTGCCAGTCGACGTCATAACTTAAACATTTCTGCGTGTGAGACCTGCGCAGTGGGATCGTTCTACCAAGGTCATTTCTTTGTTTTTCGCTAACATAGCATAGCATGTAGCATGACCATGAAATTGTAGTTGTAGCTTTAGTCGCGTGTTGTCTCCGTTACACCTGTCTTGTCCTGTGGCTCCTTTAAATTTAAAAATGTCAACACAAATTAGAACTTTATTTTACTTAGTGTTATTTGCAACAGTAAGTGTTCCGAATTCAGCAGAAAAACCACAAACAAAACCGTACAGAGCTGTAGCAGTCATCCACGGAGTTCTCACAGGTTACGAAAGCATGCAAATCATCACTGATCGTATCCAAGAGGTAAGCTTAAAATAAATAATGCTTGCATACAGTGCTTTAGTCGAGGTTTGTTACCGCCTGGGTACTTTTTTTTTGATTTGTTTAAAAACTAGCGGTGTCAAGCCATTTTCTTTTAAAACTTGAAATTTTTTCGGGTAATGGGCAATCCATAAACTACGTCAACAATTTTGGAATTTTTTCAATTCCCCGCTTCCCCAAAAGTAACGTATTTTTATGAAAATTTGTTCGTTTTTTTTTGTATTGAAAATTAATTGTTAAATTTCAAAATTGAGTAATAAAATTAAATATTTATGTATAAAATTTAAATTTTTCACAAAATAGTTAAATTTCAAGCGGTAAAGATGAATTTTTAATCAGATATTTAAATTCTCAACCAAAAAATTTGAATTTACGACCAAGAAGATTAATTTTTTTACCAAAAAAGGGGCATTTTTAACAAAATACGTGAAGTTTCCTCAAAATTATTTAATTATAATGTCAAAAAGACGAATTAAATACAAAAAAAAGATGAAATTTCAACCTAAAAATAAGATTTTTCAATCAAAAGGTTTAATTTTTAAACAAATAGTTTAATTTTCGGCGAATTTGTTGAATTTTAATGCCAAATAAATTTATTTTCTACAAAAAGTTCATTTTTAACGAAAAGTTAATTTAAAGCAAGTGAAACTGAAAAAGCTAAATTTTTAACCAAAAATGTAATAGTTTAACTTTTAAAATAATTTAATTAATTAAAAATTTCTCTTATTTTTATTTTATTTTTCGTTACGTTTTGGATTTAAATTCTTCTCTTTTCCTTCAAAATTATTCTTGATGCTCAAAAATTAATATTTTGGTTGTAAAATCATTTTTCGTATTTTTAAATTTAACTAATTTTCTAAAAATTCGCTTTTTCCCTTAAAAATTGATATTTTTAGTTGGAAATTCAACTATGTGTTTGAAACTTCTCTTTTTTTCATTTGAAAACTCGACTTTTTGGTAGAAACTTAATCTTCTTTTTAATAATTCATTATTTTATGTTGAAAATTTAAGTATCTGGAAATTAAACTGTTTCATTTTTGGTTACAAACTTTTTTTTTAGTTGCAAATTTATTTTTGAACTGAAAAATTAAGTATTTTATTTTAAATTCGTATTTTTTGTTTAAATTCAATTTTTGTTATCTATGCCAAAAATTTAACTATTCTATTAAAAAATTCGCTTTTTTTGTTGAAAATTAATTTTTTGAACAGAAAATTTTAATATTTTATTTTCGACTGAAAACGTTTTCTTTTTTAGTTAAAAATTTACTTCTTTTGATGGAAATTTAATTCTTTTCTCCGAAAATTTCACTATTCCATTTTTGGTTGAACAATTTTCTATCAAAATGTTGATTTTTAAAACCAAAAAGACGAATCTTCAACAAAAGAATTCCATTTTGAATTAAAAAATCAAATTCTTCTCTAAAAGACGATAAATTTTTAACGAAAAATGTAATTTTTTAACTTAAAAATTAAGTATTTCATTTTTAATTCGTCTTTTTTGTTTAAATTTAACTTTTTTTATTTAATTTCAAAATATTTTTGGTTGGAACATCACTTATTCAATTTTTTGTTGAAAATCCATCTTTTTCTGTTCAAAGTTATACTCTTTTGTAAAAAAAGTCATTTTTTTGTTGTTAAAGATTATTAAAAATTAATTTTTGAACTTCAAAATGAGGTATTTTTATTTAAAATTTGCATTTTTCCTTAAATTTTACTGCTTTTTATTCAATATTAAAATCTTTTTTTTAATATCAACTATTTTATTTTTCGTTTGAAAAATTAGTTTTTTCAAGCTGAAAATGTAACAATTTTGTTAAAAAATTCGTTTTCTTTTAGTAGAAAATGTACCGTTTCCAGTTAGAGTTTCAAATATTTAGTTGGAAATCTTAAGATATAAATATAATTATTTTAATTAAAATTTGTTCGTTTTTTTGTATTGAAAATTAATTTTTCAACTTCAAAATTGAGTATTTTATTGAAAATTTGTCTTTTTTTTAATTTAACTGCTTTTTATGCAATATTAAAAAAAAAGTTGAATATCAGCTATTTCATTTTTCTTTGAAAATTAATATTTTTTTGTTTGAAAATTATATTTCCACTAAAAAAACTCGCTTTTTTGTTTAAAATAAATTTGTTTCAAGAGAAAATTTATCAATTCCATTTATGATTGAAATTTTTTTTTTAGTTAAAACATTAATTTTTTAACATAAAATTTTACTATTCTATTTTTAGTTTGAATTTTTTTTCAAGTAGAAAACGTAACTATTTTGTTGAAAATTCGATTTATTTTAGTCGAAAATTTACTCTTTTTTTTAGTTAGAGATTCAAATATTAAGTTAGAAATTTATGTATTTTGTTGAAAATTTGTATTCTTATTTAAAAAGTCATCAATTTGGTTGAAAATTAAACGATTTCATTTATTTTTACAATTTTTTTTAGTTGCAAATTAATGGCTTTCGATGAAAATATAACTAATTTTATGAAAATTTTATCGTTTTAAGTATTGAAAATTAATTTTTAAATTTCAAAATTTAGTATTTTATTTAAAATTTTTCTTTTTTTAATTTAACTGTTTTTTATTCAATATTTTTAAAAAATTTGGAATATCAGCTATTTCCTTTTTCTTTAAAAATTAATCTGATTAAACTGATTCCTTTTTTCCATTAAAAAACTCGCTTTTTCGTTCAAAATAAATTTTTTTCAAGAGAAAATTTTTTCGATTCCATTTATGATTGAAATTTTTTGCTTTTTTTCAGTTAAAAAATTTAATTTTTTTTCCAAAAAATTCCACTATTCTATGCTTAGTTTGAAAATTTATTTTTTAAAGTAGAAAATGTAACAATTTTGTTGAAAATTCGTTTTCTTTTAGTCGAAAATTTACTTTTTTTTAGTTAAAGATTGAAATATTAAGTTGAAAATTTTATCATTTATGTTTACAATTTTTTTTAGTTGCAAATTCGTGTCTTTCGATGAAAATATAACTAAGTTTATGAAAATTTGTTCGTTTTTTGTATTGAAAATTAATTAAAAAATTTTTAAATATAGTATTTTATTGAAACATTTTTTTTTTAAATTTAACTGTTTGTTATTCAATATTAAATTTTGCTGTTGTTGGAAAATCAACTATTCTATTCAAAAACTCGCTTTTTTTGTTAAAAAATTCACTTCCATTTTTGATTGAAACTATTTTCATTATTATTTAAAAATTCCTCGACCGCTTAAAGTATTTAAAATAAAAATAGTTTAATTTGTAATCTAAGAACTGTTAAGTTGAAAAAAATTACTTTTCAATTTTTGATGTGTGTGGCGTAAAATTATTCAAAATAATATAATTTTCAACATTTTTAAAGTTCATTGCTTAATTGTTTAATTTAGAGTATTAACAATTTTAACGTGGTTTTCTATTTTTGAAACCGGGAATTTTTTCTTCAATTAAATCCTTGAAGTTTACGCTTTTAAAATTGAAGTTTAAATATTTTTCAATTTGAAAATCTTGATAAATCTAGATGTTCTTTTAAATTTTTTCAAATTTAAAATTATTTTTGAATTTTTTCAAAACTTGTAACAAAAATGTTAAAATTAATTTAATTTAGTTTTAAAAAGATTCAAAATTAATTTATAATCTGAAAGTCTACCATAAGAATAAAAAACATTTTATTAATATTCCTAGGAAAATTGAAAATGGTTTTACATTTTGAAAAATTATTTTAATTTTTTATTTATTTAAGGTTTACTTCTTTTAAGGTTTTAAGGATTTTTTAAAAATGAATTTGCAGGATTTTCTAAAAATTGTAGGAAAAACTCTATTCATTTTAAAATGTTTAGAAATTCTGAAAAAAATTCCAGACATTTCGTTTAAATTACTTGAAATAATAATTAAGTTTTAAATTAAAATTCAATCTTTTCACAAATTCTAAATATCTTTTTAAATTACTCATATTTTTTCTACAAATAATAAGTGTTTCATTATTATTTGTACATAAAAATTCAACAATTGCGCTCACAAATTAAATATTTTTTTAACTAGAGCAAAGCTTTCCATGTCAAACAATAAAGTTTCAAATTGTTTACTTTTCAATATTTGGCTTAAATTTACTCGTATTAAATTAACAGTCTATTATTGCAAAATATTAAATAATAATTCTTTTTCTTAATTAAATTTGGTTTAATTAAATGGATTAAATGTAAATTATTTAGACTGAAAGAATATTTTTAATTCAATAAAAGCCTTTAATTTAAGTATTATTATTAAGTTATTTTTAAGTTGAAAATAGTTTATAAAGTTTCAATCGCACCTGTACATTTTTTTAATTTAATTAAATTTTTTAATTTAAAAATTCATTTAAATTAATTTATTATTTATACTTAAAGTACAGATCTATTTTAAAAATTATTGATTCATTTATTTATATTTGCAGTTGATAAAATAATATTATTTTTTTTCAAACTTATTCGATTAATTATTTTTAAAAAACTGTTGAAATAAAACTTGAAGCGATTTTTCTTCTGATCTGTAAAATTTCCCGGGAAGAGATAAATTCCCGGTTTTTCCCGGTGCAGCGGCCGCACTCTGAAAATGAGGAAAATCTTTAATTCGCAGTTGCACCCGGGAACTGAGATTTACAATACAGTAAGGTATGCGGGATGGAGCAGTTTGGAGCCAATGTGGAAGCAAGTAGAAGAAATTGGAAACGATATAATGGCCATTGGCGCTGCATTTCCGGAGGGAATTAATTTATTGGGCTACAGTCAAGGCGGTTTGCTGGCTAGGGCAATTCTGCAGAGATTTCCTGACCACAATGTCAGGAATTTCATTTCCTTGAGCTCTCCGCAAGCTGGACAGTATGGAAGTATGTATGTAATTCAATTTGCGAAATCAAATATAACGAAAAAATTTAATTAATTACAGAAAAAAGACGGGGGTTTCAACCTTGTTTTTTTTAAAACAGAACTTAATGAATTTAACAGAATTTTTTTTTATTAGGTATTTTTCAAATTAAAATATAATAATTAATCTAAATTATATTCAATGATTTGAAACGAAAAAATTTTTATAATTACACTTTTTTCATAGTTCATTCAAAATTGGATTTTCTTCAACTTAATTTTTGGTATTTACTAATTTTCAGAATCCGAAACTTCATAAAGTAACTAATTGCTCAAATTGTAAATTTTTCGGAATTTACTGTTTTTGGGAATTTTGAAATTTCAGGAATTTGAAGTTTCAGAAATGTATTTATTATTTTTAAGAATAATTTCTAATTTTTGGATTAAAATTGAGGAAATTTGCAATTTATTAATTTTGTCTAAATAATTAATTCCTGAAATTTGACATTTTTAGGAATTTAGTCATTTCGTGGAACTAAAATTTCAACAAATTATTAATTTCAGATATTTTAATCTTCAGAAATGTATTTAAATGAAAATTTTTAAATTTTTAAATATTTCTCATTTTGGGAATTTGAAATTTCCAGAATTGAATAATTACTGGATTAAAAATTGGGAAAGTTGAAATTCCGTAAATTGATATTTGACATTTTTTTTACTTCTTTCTTCATTAAAATTTCAGCAATTTACCAATTTTTAAATCGAATTTTCATAAATTTATTAATTTCAGGAATTTTACATTTCCATAATTTGCTAATTTCTTGCATGAAACTTCTAGAATTTACTCATTTTTAAATTGATTTTTCAGAAATTAAAAATTGAAACCCTAACAATTTATTAATTTCGGCAGTTTCACATTTCCGGAATTTATTAATTTCTTAATTGAAATTTACTAATCTTTAAATTAAATTGATAGAAATTTATTAATTTCGGAAATTTCCGGATTTCACTAATTTTTTATTGAATTTTCAAAAATTTAATAATTTCAGGAATTGAAAAATTTTTTAAATTAGTGAAATTCGAAACTTCCGAAATTAATAAATTTCTAAAGGTTTCAATTTTTTAAATTAATAAATTTCTAAAAATTGAACTTAAAAATTAGTAAACTTCAATTAAGAATTTTGTAATTAAATTTAATTAAAAAAATTCAATAAAATTAAAAAATTAAACATAAATAAATATAATAAAAAATAATATATATATATATATATATATATATATATATATAAATAAATTTAAAAAATTAAATTTAAAAGAAATTAAATTTTTAGAAATTTACTAAATTGAGGATTTGAAACCATCAGAAATTTATTGATTTCGGAAATTTTGAATTTACGGATTTCACTAATTTTTTTATTGTATTTTCAAACTAATTTTAGTAATTGAAACCTTTGGGAATTGATTAACTTCAGGTATTTTAAATTTCCGGGATTTGCTAATTCTTTAATGTAAATCTCCGAAATTTACTAAATTTTAAATTGAATTTTCAGAAATTTACTAAATTGAGGATTTGAAACCTTCAGAAATTTATTGATTTCGGAAATTTTGAATTTCTGGATTACACTAATTTTTTTATTGAATTATTTTCAAAAATTTACTAATTTCAGCAATAGACACTAATTAATTTATTAATTAATTAACATTTTAGACATCTATTAATTTAGGAATTTTTAATTTCTGGAATTTACTGATTCTACAAATGTAATACTTTAGAAACCTCCTAATTCCGTTAAATAAAAATGACAGGAATTTACAAATTTCGTAAATTTGAAACTTGAGTAATTTTTTAATTTTGGAAATTTGGAATTTTCGGAATATACTCATTTCCTAATTGGAATTTCAGAAATTTACCCATTTTTAAATTGAATTTTCTTAAATTTACAAATTTTAGGAATTGGAACCTTTAGAAATATGTTATTTTCGGCGATTTTAAATTTCCGGAATTTACTAATTAATTTAAATTTCAGAAATTTATTAATTTTTAGATAGAATTTTATTTTTCCAGAATGTAGTCATTTTTTTAGTTAAAATTTTATAAATTCTCTCATTTTTTAATTGAATTTTTTTAGAAATTTACCAATTTCAGGAATTGAAACATTTAGAAATATATAAATTTCGGGAGTTTTAAATTTTAGCAATTTACTAAATTTTAAATTGAATTTTCAATAGTTTACTAATTTCAGGAATGTAAACCTATAGAAATATATAAATTTCGGGAATCTTATATTTCCTGAATTTACTCATTTCGTAATTAAAATAAAATAAAACAATTTTTTAATTTAATTTTTATAAATTTACTAATTTCACGAATTGGAACCTTCTTAAATTTAATAATTTCTGGAATTTTAAATTTGGGCAATTTACTAATTTTTGAATTGAAATTTTTCGAAATTTAATAATTTCGTGAATTAAAAAACCTTCACAGATTAATTATCTTCGGGAATTTCTGGAATTAATTTCTTTCTCAATTAAAATTTCAGAAATTTACTAAGTTTTAAATGTATTTTTAGAAATCTACTGATTTCAGAAAATAGAACCTTCCGAAATTTATTAATTTCGGGAATTTTAAATTTCCGGAACTTACTAATA
Organism: Acraspis erinacei; assembly: GCA_035041075.1. Classification (NCBI taxonomy): domain Eukaryota; kingdom Metazoa; phylum Arthropoda; class Insecta; order Hymenoptera; family Cynipidae; genus Acraspis; species Acraspis erinacei. The sequence goes on along the minus strand of JAWWLR010000034.1, from coordinate 96,449,229 downwards.
TTTTCATTAAATTTTCAGAAATTTTCTACTTTTGGAATTGAAATCTTTAGACATTCATTAATTTGTGAATTAAAAATTTTTGAAATTTACTAATTTCTTTATTGAAATTGGAAAAGATTACTCATTTTTAAATGAAATTTTAAGAAATTTTCTAATTTCAGGAATTGGAACTTTCAGAAATTTAATAATTTGTAGAATTTGAAATTTTAGATATTTACTCATTTCTTAATTAAAGGTTCAGGAATTCGCAGTTTGAGAAATCAGAAATTTCGCGAATTTACTAATTTCAGGAATTTTAAACTTCGGAAAATTAATAATTGCGGAAATTTGTAATAAATCCCCATTTTTAAATTGAATTTTTAGAAACTTAATAATTTTAGAAATTGAAAAATTTTAAAATATATTAATTTCGAGAGTTTTAAATTTGAGCAATTTTCTTAATTCAAATTGCAGGAATTTACTCATTTTTAAATTTATTTTTCGGAAAAAATTTACTTGATTAATTTCGAGAGTTTAAATTTTCCGGAATTTACTCATTTCTTCATTGAAGTTTCAGAAATTTACTCATTTTTAAATTGATTTTTGCTAAATTTACTAATTTTAGGAATTGGAACCTTTAGAAGTATATTGTTTTCGGGAATTTCAAATTTCCAGAATTTAGTTATTTGTGTATTAAAATTTTATAAATTTACTCATTTTTAAATTGCATTTTTAGAAATTTACTAATTTTAGGAATTGAAACAATTATAAATATATTAATTTCGGGTGTTTTCAATTTACAAAATTTACGAAATAATTGAATCTTAAATTTCCAGAATATAGTCATTTTTTAAATTACAATTTTATAAATTTACTAATTTTTAAATTTAATTTTGAGAAATTTATTAATTTCAAAAATTGAAACCTTTAGAAATTTATTAATTTCGGGAATTTTAAATTTCCGGAATTTACCATTTTTTAAATTGAATTTTCATAAATTTACTAAAATCAGGATTTGAACCTTCAGAAATTGATTGATTTCGGGAATTTTAAATTTCTGAAATTTACTAATTTCTTCATTGAAATTTCCAAAATTTACTCATTTTTAAATGAAATTTTAAGAAATTTATTAATTTCAGGAATTGGAACTTTCAGAAATTGAATAATCAGAAATTTCGAGAATTTCAGAAATTTTAGACTTCGGAAAATTAATAATCCCGGAATTGCAGGAATTCATTAATTTTTAAATTGATTTTTCAGAACAAATTTACTTTATTAATTTCGAAAATTTTAAATTTCCGGAATTTACTAATTTTTAAATTGGATTTTTAGAAATTTACTCATTTTAGAAACTGGAACCTTTAGACATTTTTTATTTTTGGGAATTTTCGGAATTAACTTCTTTCTTAATTAATATTTCAGCAATTTACTAGTTTTTAAATGGAATTTTTATAAATTTACCAATTGCAGTAAGTGGAATCTTCCGAAATTTATTAATTTCGGGAATTTTAAAGTTCCGGAATGTAGTAATTATATATTTAATTAGAATTCCAGAAACTCACTAATTTTTTAATTGAATTTTTAGAAATTTACTAATTTTAGGAATTGAAAAAATTAGAAATATATTAATTTCGGGAGTTTTCAATTTTAAATTAAAATGTTATAAATTTACTCATTTTTAATTAAATTTTTAGAAATGTATTAATTTCGGAAATTTGAAATTTCCGGAATTTGCTAATTTCTTAATTGAAATTTAATAATTTTTAAATTGAATTTTTAGAAATTTACTAATTTTAGGAATTGAAGCAATTAGAAATATATTAATTTCGGGAGTTTTCAATTGCCAAAGATTACTAGTTAATTGAATTTTAAATTTCCAGAATTTAGTAATTTTTAGTTAAAATTCTATAAATTTACTCATTTTTAAATTGAATGTTTAGAAATTTATTGATTTTAAGAATTGAAACATTTAAAAATATATTAATTTCCGGAATTCACTGATTTCTTAATTGAAATTTTAGAAATTTACTCGTTTTTAAATTGAATTTTTAGAAATTTAATCATTTTAGGGATTGAAACATTTAAAAATCTATTAATCTCGGGACTTTTCAATTTACGAAATTTACTAATAAATTGAATTTAAAATTGTCAGGTTTTTGTCATTTTTGTATTGAAATTTTATAAATTTACTCGTTTTTAAATTGAATTTTTATCAATTTAATAATTTTAGGAATTGAAACATTTAAAAATATATTAATTTCGGGAATTTTAAATTTCCAGAATTTAGTCATTTTTTTAGTTAAAATTTTATAAATTTACTAATTTTTAAATTGAATTTCTAGAAATTTACTAATTTTAGGAATTGAAACATTTAAAAATATATTAATTATGGAAATTTTAATTTTCCGGAATTTACTAATTTCTTAATTGAAATTTTAGAAATTCACTCATTTTTAAATTGATTTTGTAGAATTTTGCTAATTTTAGGAATTGAAATAATTAGAAATATATTAATTTAGGGAATTTTAAATTTCCGAAATTTACTGATTAATTGAATTTTAAATTCCAGAATTTAATCATTTTTTAAATTAAAATTTGATAAATTTGCTCACTTTTAAATTGAATTTTTAGAAATTTATTAGTTTTAGGAATTGAAATAATTAGAAATATATTAATTCAGGGAATTTTAAATTTCCGAAATTTACTAATTAACTGAATTTCAAATTTCCAGGATTTAGTCATTTTTGTATTGAAATTCTATAAATTTACTCGTTTTTAAATTCAATTTTTAGAAATTTATTAATTTCGGGAATTTAAAATTTCCGGAATTTACTCATTTTTTAATTGAAATTTTAGAAATTTAATCATTTTTTAATTGAATTTTTAGAAATTCACTAATTTTTAAATTAAATTTTTAGAAATTTACTCATTTTTTAATTGAATTTTTAGAAATTTATTAATTTCGGAAGTTTTCGAAATGTACTAATTTCTTAATTGAAATTTACTAATTTTTAAATCGAATTTTCAAAAATTTATGAATTTCAGGAATAGAAACAATTAGAAATTTATTAATTTCCGGAATTTTAAATTTCCGAAATTTACTATTTTCTTAATTTTTTATTTACTAATTTGTAAATTGAATTTTTAGAAATTTATTAATTTCAGGAATTGAAACAATTAGAAATATATTAATTTCGGGAGTTTTAAATTTCCAGACTTTAGCCATTTTTTTAGTTAAAATTTTATAAATTTACTAATTTTTGAATTGAATTTTTAGAAATTTACTAATTTTAGTAATTGAAACATTTAAAAATATATTAATTTCGGAATTTTCAAATATTTTTAATTGAAGTTTTATAAATTTACTCATTTTTCAATTTAGTTTTTAGAAATTTACTAATTTTAGGAATTGAAATATTTAAAAATATATTAATATCGGAAATTTCAAATTTCCGAAATTTACTAATTTCTTAATTGAAATTTGCTAATTTTTAAATCGAATTTTCAAAAAATTTTAAATTTCAGGAATTGAAACCTTTTTGAAATGTATTAATTTCGGAAATTTTAAATTTCCGAAATTTACTAATTTCTTAATTTGTAATTTACTAATTTTTAAATTGAATTTTCAGAAATTTATTAATTTGAGGAATTGAAATTGTGTTTTCATAAATTTACTAATTTTAGGAATTGAAATATTTAAAAATATATTAATTTCGGAAATGTCAAATTTCCGAAATTTACTAATTTCTTAATTGAAATTTACTAATTTTTAAATCGAATTATCAAAAATTTGATTAATTTCAGGAATTGAAACCTTTAGAAATTTATTAATTTCCGGAATTTTAAATTTGCGAAATTTACTAATTAATTAAATTTCCAGAATTAAGTCATTTTTTAAACTAAAGTTTGTATAAATTTACTCATTTTTATATTGAATTTTTAGAGATTTATTAATTACAAAAATTGAAACCTTTAGTTTTCCTTATTAAACCTTTAAACCTTATATGTTTTTATTAAACCTTATTAATTGCCGAAAATTACTAATCCCTTAATTAAAATTGCGGAATAATTTTATCTTTAATAATAGATATAAATTGATATATTAAATTAAACTAGATCGTGAAAACTAAGCAACAAATCTTCCTTAAAAATATTCCCACACGTATTTATTATAAACTCCTTCCTTTCTTTTTTTTCTATTGCAGCTCGATTCCTGCATTTATTCTTTCCAGACTTGTTTTGTGAGACAGCTTACGAACTCTTTTATTCGCGGGTTGGCCAGCACACGAGTGTCGGAAATTACTGGAACGATCCATACCACCAGGTTTGTACTCTCAATTATTATTTAATTAATTTTGGAAATTAATTAAATGATAATTTTCCATCCTCCCCTCCCTCTCTTCCTTCTTTCTTTCAGAAACTTTACTACGAGTACAGCCAATTCCTGCCGCTGATCAATAACGAAATGAATTCGACAAACACGACTGACTTCAAAGCCGGTCTCACGAAACTGAAGAAGATCGTTCTGATCGGCGGCCCCGACGACGGGGTCATCACGCCCTGGCAGAGCAGCCAATTCGGCTACTTTGACGACAACGGGACGGTGCTCGAACTGCGAGATCGGCCCACCTATCAGGACGATTTGATTGGCCTGAAAACCCTGGACAAAGAGAAGAAATTAATTCTCCACACGGTGCCGGGCGTCTCTCACTTTGAGTGGCACATCAACGTCTCAATAGTAGATCAATTTATAATTCCCTATCTGGACTAAAAGACTCACTCACTCCTTTTTGAAATTACAAAAAAAAACAATTAATTAATTAATTAATTGATCGCACAAAGTTCAACACAGGCCTCGGACTCACACTTTTTTTCCGCGATTGTGTATATAGATTCTTTAATAAACAAAAAAAATAAGAAGAAAAAGAAATATCTTTTGTAAATAAAAAAGACGCGTTTTCAAGCAAAAGGAGATTATTTTTTTTTTTACAAAAAATGACGAATTTTAATAGAATAGATCAATTTTTAATTCAAATAGTTGAATTTTGCATTAAAATGTTGAATTTTTGACCCGTTAATCCACATTCTTTTTAGAGAAAAGTTGAATCTTCAATCAAAAAAGTAGAATTTATAAAAATTAGT
>JAWWLR010000034.1:96408980-96419686 GCA_035041075.1 Acraspis erinacei | reverse complement strand
GCTACTTGAAGAAAAATTAATTATATTTATAATTATATATTATTATTATATTTTATATATTTATCATTATATTTATTGATATTTTTTGGTTTAAAAATGCAAGTATTCCAGTTAAATATTTATCATTTCACTTGGAAAGGTATCTCTATGATTGAAAATAAAGCTACTTGAAGAAAAAAAACCTCGAATATCGATATTGTCCCCCCGGACTTGAATAGAGACTCTGTTAAAATAAAAAAAAATTTACCTTCCAGCACAATGAACGACTCGTTTTTGGACGAGCTGGAAATAGTCCATTCGGAAGCGCTGCCGAGTTTGGGGCAGCGCCAAGCCGAACAATACATCACCACCCGAAGAAGCCGATCCACCGGTCAGAGTAACAATCTCGTAGCCTTGACCGAGTGCCAGGAAAACATCGACGTAAATACAAACTCATCGGCGGCTCCGACCAGGGAGCGCAAGCCAAGTGAATTGATAAAAGAGCCGAGAAAGCCGGAAAATAAATTACCGCAGTCGAAAGTCACCGAGCGAAGAGCGAAAGCGCCCGATTCGAAATTGAAATCGCTGGAAACGGCGCGTTCAAAAACTGACTCGAGGAACAAGTGTTCCTCCGAGAATAGGGAAACGATGCTGCTGGTGAAGGCGTCGAAGGAGCAGAATCGCCGTTCCGGGAGCTCGAATCCGTCGAGCAGAGGCTCAGATCCGACCAAGGAAAACAATGTCCTGACGGATTTGGCGAGCGGCCAGGGAAATCCGTCGCCGGGTCGAAGCTCCGGCTCGAGGAAGATCGAGGTGAAGGATCCGCTGGGCCTGTTGAACGCCATCAAGGAACTGGTGTCCTCGTACTCGCGGCAGGAGAGCACCAAGATTCTCAGGGCCATGCAGGAGCTGCACATCAACTCGCAGTCGACCCTGATCAAGCAGATGCTCATCCAGACGGAGGACTTGACCAAGGAGATCCATCCGAGCAGGGACTCGTCGAGACTGAGGCGGCTGGTCGAGGAGAACGAGCGGATGCGCGAGGACATTGTCATTTTGAGACTGAGGAGCGAGGAGCTGCAGAGGAAGGTGGACGAGGGGATTTTAATCCGGGAGGAAAATGTGGCGCTCAAGCTCAAGTTGAAGGAGTTGTTGAAGTCGAGTTAGTCGACAAAATGGCGGCTTGTTTTTTAGGTTAGAGGTTAGGGTTTGATGAGGAGATTGTGATATTGCGATGATTCAAGCGGGAAATGATTTTTTTTTTGAATCTGCAGTCTAAGAGATGGAGATTTTAGATTTGTAGTTGCGGGAACGACAAACTGCCTTTGAATAATGTGCCTTTTAATGTAAGAAAGTTTACGAATAGAATATACTAAACCGTGTGCATTAATATATTTTAAATTTTTTTTTTTTTGAACACTTAATTTCGGATAAGTAATGTTTCTAATAAAAGGTTTTATACTTTTTGATATAGTGATTTTATTTTATTTATATACCATCATATATAATTATTAATGGTAAATTTTAAAATTATTATTAAAATTTCTGCATGGGCTTTTAAATTATTTATTTTTAATCATAAAATTCAGAATTCCACAATTATTATGGCTTAAATTTTAATTTTAAATAAATATATAAATAGAAATCTTTACATTTTAATGACTGAAAATGAAAATTCAAGGTTTTAACTGTAATAAGTAAGTTTAAACAATTTTAAGCTTCATAATATGAAAAATTGATCATTTTTAGTTGAAAATTTATTTATTTTTTTAGTTTAAAATTTATGTAATTTGCTTTAAAAACCCTCTTTTTGGTGGAAATTAATCTTCCTTATTAAAATTGATCTTTTTAGTTAACAATTTTTCGTTTTTCTTGTAGAAATTAATCTTTATCATTTAAAATTGATATTTTTTAGTTAAAAATTCATCAATCTTCCAAATTGAAGAAATTGCGAATGTCAATGATCAAAATCATATAATTCTTTATTGTAAATTTTAAAAAAAATTAAATTTTCGAAATTAAAGGTGGTTATAAATACAAATTTTTACATTTTAATGAATGAAAAGTCAAGTTTTTATTTCTAAATTTTGCAAATTGTAAAAATTTTGAATTTAAACCGTAATAGTTCCATTTTTTGCCATAAATTAATATTGTTAATTAAAAATGGATTTTTTTAAATTTAAATTTAAAATATTTATTTGAAAAATTGTATTTTTGAATTAAAAATTCAACATTTTAGCTGAAAATTAATCTTATTGATTAAATTTGATTATTTTTGTTAATAATTTTATCTTTTTTTTAGCATAAAATTTATGTATTTTATTAAAAAATCATCTTTTTAGGTAGAAGCTTAATTTTCTTGTTTGAAAATTGACTTTTTCGGTAAAAAATTCAAGTGTTTTTTAGAAAATTTATATATTTTGCGGAAAAATAGTCCTTCTTTGTTGAAAATTCATTTTTTAAATTAACAAATTCAACTATTTGGTTCAAAATTGGCCTTTTTTATTTAAAAAATTTCATCTTTTTTGATAGAAATTAATATTCTGAGTTATAAATTCTATTGTTCTATTTAAAAATTCTCTATTTTATTTAAAAATGTATTTTTTGTCTTTTTAGTTGAAAATTCAACATTTCTTGAAAATTAATATATTTTTTCTCAAATAATTTTTGTGAAAATTGATCTTCTTGTTTAAAAATGACATTTTTTCGTTAAAATTGAACTATTTGGTTTAAAATTGGTCTTTTTAGTTACAAATTTAATTATTCGAATTAAAGATTCAAAATTTATTTTTTTTAAATGTTGTCTTTTTTAGTTGAAAATTTATTTATTTTATTGAAAATATTCTTTTTAGGTAGAAAATTAATTTTCTTATTTGAAAATTCACTTTTTTGGTAAAAAATTCAATTATTTTTAAGAAAATTTATATATTTTGCGGAAAAATAGTCGTTTTCGCTAAAAATTAACCTTCTGAGTTAAAGAGTGATCTTTTTTCATTCAAAATTCAACTATTTGGTTCAAAATTGGACATTTTTAGTTAGAAATGTAATCTTTTTTGTTCGAAATTAATCTTCTCGGCTGAAAATTCAATTATTCTAGTTAAAAATTTATAATTTTATTTAGAAAAGGTTTTTTCTCTTTTTTAGTAAAAAATTCAACCGTTCGTTGAAAATTAATTTCTTTTTTTAATCGCAGTTTTTTGTGGAAATAGACATTCCTGATTTAAGATTGATCTTTTTTCTTTCGAAATTGAACCATTTGGTTCAAAAGTTGTTGTTTTTTTTCTAGTTAAAAATTTTATTATTTTTATTTAAAAAAGTTTTTGTTGTTTTTTTTTATTTAAAAATTTATCTAATTTATTTCAAAAACTTCTTTTCAGGTAGAAAATTAATTTTCTTGTTTGAAAATCACTTCTTTTGATAGAAAAATCAAGTATTTAGTTGAAATTTATGTATTTTGTGGAAAAAATACGTTTTTGCTAGAAATTAATCTTCTTTGTTGAAAATTGATTTTATTTAAAAAAGGTATTTCTTGTCTTTTTCAGTTAAGAATTCTTCTTTTTTGTTGGAAATTAATCTTCTGGTTTTTGTCTTTTTTAGTTTAAAATTCAATACTTTAGTTGAAAACTTTTCTTTTTATTTTAAAAATCGATCTTTTTTGTTTAAATTTTAAATATTTGTTTGCAAAAAAGGTATTTTTTAATTGAAAATTAATGTATTTTGTTAAAAAAATCCTCATTATTAGTGAAAATTAATCTTCTTGATTAAATTTGATATTTTTTCGTAGAGAATTTATATTTTTTTTAGAATAGAAAAATCTTCTTTTTTGGTAGAAATGAATCTTTTTGGTTAAAAATTTATCTTTTTCGGTTAAATTTTTAAATAATTTTTTTTTAATTTGACTTTGATTTGAAAATTCATCATTTTAGTTGACAATTTATGTATATTTTTTTTAATCGTCGTTTTTTGTAGGAATTAACATTCTCGTTTAAAAACTGATTTTTTTGTTTTAAAATTTATTTTTTTTTTTTTAGTTGAAAATTTCTACAATTTGTTGAAAATTTATTTATTTCATTGAAAATATTCTTTTTAGGTAGAAAATTAATCTTCTTGTTTGAAAATGTACTTTTTTGGTAAAAAATTCAATTATTTTTAAGAAAATTTATATCTTTCGCGGAAAAATAGTCGATTTCGCTAAAAATTAACCTTCTGGGTTAAGGAGTGATCTGTTTTCATTCAAAATTCAACTATTTGGTTCAAAATTGGACTTTTTCAATTTTATTTAGAAAAGGTTTTTTTGTCTTTTTTAGTTAAAAATTCAACCGTTCGTTCAAAATTAATGTTTTTTTTTGTTTTAAAATCGTAGTTTTTTGTGGAAATAGATCTTCTTGATTTAAGATTGATCTTTTTTCTTTCGAAATTGAACAATTTGGTTCAAAGTTTGTTGTTTTTTTCAGTCAAAAATTCAATTATTTTTATTTTAAAAAGTTTTTGTTATTTTTTTATTTAAAAATTTATGTAATTTATTTTAAAATCTTCTTTTCGGGTAGAAAATTAATTTTCTTGTTTGAAAATCAATTTTTTTTATAGAAAATTCAAGTAGTTAGTTGAAATTTATGTATTTTGCGGAAAAAATAAGTTTTTGCTAGAAATTAATCTTCTTTGTTGAAAATTGATTTTTTCACTTAAAAAATTCAATTATTTAGTTTAAAATTGGACTTTTTAGTTGAAACTTCGTCTTTTTTGTTAAAAATTATTATTCTGGATTGAAAATTCAATTATTAGTTGAAGATTTATAATTTAATTTAAAATTCATTATTTTGTCTTTTTAGTTACAAATTCAACAATTCATATAAAGTATCTTTTTTTTAAACGCCGGGTTTTCTATAAATTAACCTTCTGAGTTAAATTTTTTTTTTTATTAAAAAATAATCTACTTGGTTTAAAGTTGGTATTTTTTAAGTTGAAAATTCGTCTTTCTTGCTAGAAATTAATCTTCTCGGTTGAAGATTTAATCTTTTTTAATTCATAATTCAATAATTTGGTTGAAAGTTTTGATCTTTAATTTGAAATTTTTTATTTTTTTTTGGTAAGAAATTAATATTCTAGGTTAAAAATTCAATTATTCTATTTAAAAATTCACTAATTTATTTAAAAACGTATTTTTGGTATTTTTAGTTGAAAATTCAACCTTTTCTTGAAAATTAATATATTTTTTTTAAAATAATTTTTGTGGAAATTGATCTTCTTGGTTTGAAAATTAATGTTTATTTTTTTAGTTAAACATTTTTATAATTTCGTAAGAGAATCTTCTTTTTGGTAGAAATTAATCTTTTTGTTTAAAAATTGATCTTTTTCGGTAAAATTTTCAAATAATTTCTTTTCTAATTTGACTTTTTGATTTGAAAACTCATCTTTTTAGTTGACAATTTATGTTTTTTGTTTTAAAAATCGTCGTTTTTCGTAGGAATTAACCTTCTTGTTTAAAAAATGATTTTTTGTTTTAACATTTATTTTTTTTTGGTTGAAAATTTCTACAATTTGCTGAAAAATCCCCTTTTTGGTACAAATTAATATAGTTGTTAGAAAATTGATCTTTTTGAGTTTAAATTTCAAATATTTATTTTTTAAAATTGAACTTTTTGAGTTGAAAATTTAACTTTTTAATTGAAAATGAATATATTTGATTAAAAAATCCCCTTTTTGGTGGAAATTAATCTTCTTTTTTAAAATTGATTTTTTGTTTTGCAACTTATTAATTTTTTTAGTTGGAATTTATATAAGTTGCTAAAAAATCCTCTGTTTTGGTAAAAAAAAATTTTTTTTTTTTGGTTAAAATTAAATCTTTTTTACTTTAAATTTCAAATATTTTTTTGCAAAATAGGTATTTTTGAGTTGAAAATTCAACTTTTTAGTTGAAAATTAATTAAAATTTTTTTTAAATCCTCTTTTTTCGTCAAACATAATATTGGTTCAAAATTGATTTATTTTGTTGATAAATCGTAACTTTGGGTAAAAATTAAACTTTTTAGTTGAAAATTAATACATTGGGTTGAAGAATCCTCTTTTTTGGTGGAAATTAACCTTTTTCATTAAAATTGAATTTGGTTCGTTGGCCATTTTTTTTTTTTTTTTTTTTTAGTTGAAAATTTATGTATTTTTTTGAAAAGTTGACGGTTTTTGTAAAAAATAAAATTCTTGGTTGAAAATTCATATTTTTTTAGTTTAAATTTTAAACTATTTGCTTGTAAATTAGTCTTTTATTTGATAATTCCTATTTTTTGGAAAAAATAAATATTCCTGGTTGAGAATTCAAGTTTTTCCATGAAACTTCGTTTATTTTAGTGAAAAATTTGGCGTTTTTTTTTTGTAGAAATTAATATTTTTGATTTAAAATTGAGATTTAAAAATAATTATTAAAATGATACATGGGATTTTAAATAATTTATTTTTAACTGTAAATGTAAATTTTGATATTTGAAAGCTCTTTATTTTTAAAAATAAAATTCAGAGTTATACGATTATTATGGCTTAAAATTTAATTTTAATTTTAACTAAATATATAAATAGAAATCTTTATATTTTAATGACTGAAAATGAAATTCTAAATTTTTTTAGTTGTAAAAATGTTCGTGTTTTTTTTGTAGAAATTAATCTTTTTCATTTAAAATTGACATTTTTTAGTTAAAAATTCATAAATCTTCCAAATTGAAGAAATTTCGAATGTCAATTATCAAAATCATATAATTTTTTATTGTAAATTTTAAAAAAATTCAATTTTCAAAATTAAAGGCGGTTATAAATACAAATTTTTACATTTTAATGACTGAAAAGTCAAGTTTTTAATTCTAAATTTTGCAAATTGTAAAAATGTTGAATTTAAATCGTAATAGTTCCTTTTTTGACATAAATTAATATTGTTCATTAAAAATGGATTTTTTAAAATTTAAATTTAAAATATTTGTTTGAAAAATTGTATTTTTGAATTAAAAATTCAACTTTTTAGTTGAAAATTAATGTATTTTGTTAAAAAATCCTCATTATTGGTAAAAATTAATCTTCTTGATTAAATTTGATATATTTTTGTTAATAATTTTATCTTTTTTTAGCATAAAATTTATGTATTTTATTGAAAATTCATTTTTTTTAATTAAAAAATTCAACTATTTGGTTCGAAATTGGCCTTTTTTAGTTAAAAATTTCATCTTTTGTGTTAGAAATTAATATTCTGAGTTAAAAATTCAATTGTTCTATTTAAAAATGCACTATTTTATTTAAAAATGTATTTTTGGTCTTTTGAGTTGAAAATTCAACTTTTTGTTGAAAGTTAATACATTTTTTCGTTAAAAATTGAACTATTTGGTTTAAAATTTGGCTTTTTAGTTACAAATTTAATTATTCTCATTAAAGATTCAAAATTTATTTTTAAAAAATGTTGTCTTTTTTAGCATAGAATTTATGTATTTTATTGAAAAATCTTCTTTTTAGGCAGCAAATTAATTTTCTTGTTTGAAAATTCACTTTTTTGGTAAAAAATGCAAGTATTTTTTAGAAAATTTATATATTTTGCGTCAAAATAGTCGTTTTCGCTCAAAATTAACCTTCTTTGTTGAAAATTCATTTTTTTCGTTAGAAATCCTTTTTTGGTATAAATTAATCTTTTTGGTACAAAAATGAATTTTTTTTTAGCTTAAATTTCAAATATTTGTTTGAAAGTTTTATTTTTTAAATTGAAAATTCAATTGTTTAGAAAGAAAATAATGTAAAATACATGTTGAAATTTGAAGTACTATCAAATATAATTATTAATGATAAGATTAAAAATAGTTATTACATTGAATTTCAAACAATTTGAATTGAAAATTAAAACAGTTTTCGGTGGGACATTTCTTTTTTATTTATTTTTTAAAGTGAAAATTTAACCATTTTATTTTGGTTTAAAATTTTTCTTTTTTTGTTTGAAAATTGCATTTTTTTGTTTGTTAGAAATCTACTCCTTATGTTGAGATTTTTAATTTTTATGTCCATCATTCTTTTTTTAAACTAATTTATTTTGTTAAAATTTCGTATTTTTTAGTTTAACTGAACAGGTTTTTCTTTTCTTAATTGAAAATTAAAATGAGATTTTGTTAGAAATTCTTTATTTTTTTATTTTCTTATTTTAACGGAAATTTGAACTATTTTGAGTTTGCTTAAAAATTTCTATTTTTCAGTGTATAATTGATGCTTTTTTTACTCGAAAATTAATTTTACGTGCTTAAAAAATCAATTTTTTATTGAAAATTTAACTGTTCTATTTTCTGTTAAAATTCATTTGTTAACAATATTTTTTTAACATTTTAGCTATTCTATTTTTGGTTAAAAATTTATCTAGATTGGCTGAAAATTAATTAATTTAGTTAAAAATTCGTCTTTTTTGGTTAAATTGAACAGTTTTTTCTCTCTTTTTAATTGAAAATTAAAATGGATTTTAGTTGGAAATTCATTATTTTATTTTTTTAACAGAAAATGTAACTATTTTATTTTTGTTTAAAAATGTATATTTTCAATTTAAAATTCATATTTTTTGTCAAAAATTAATTTTACGTGGTTAAAATATCAATTTTTTAAATGTAAAATTTGTTCTATTTTCTGTTAAAATTCATTTCTTTGGAGGACAATTTATTAAAGCATCTTACCTATTCTATTTTTGGTTAAAAATTGGTATTTTTTTGTAGAAAATCCAAATTTTGGTTTGAAAATTTAACTATTTTTGGTTAAAAATCGATTTATGTTGAAAATTTATTTACTATGTTAAAAATTCTTATTTTTGTTATAATATAATTAAAATATTTTTTTGTTGGAAATTATTTTTAAAAAAAATTTTTTTAACTAAAACTTTAAATATTCTATTTTTTGTTAAAAATATATTTTTTCAGCTTAAAATTCTTATTTTTTTTCGAAATTAATTTTACTTGATTAAAAAATATTTTTTTAAATTTAAAATGTAACTGCTCTATTATCTTTTAAAATTAATTTCTTTAGGTGAACTTTTTTTTCAAACATTTTAAATGTTAACTCTTATGTAGATATTTATTTTTTTTAGTTAAAAATTATTACGTATCTAAATCTATTCCATTTTGGTTTAAAAATTTATCTTTATTGGATGAAAATGAATTAATTTTTTTTTAGTTTCGTATTTTTTGGTTAAATTGAACAGTTTTTTTCTCTTTTTAATTGAAAATTAAAATAGATTTTAGTTTGAAATTCATTTTATTTTATTTTTTTAACAGAAAATTTAACTATTCTATTTTTTGTTAAAAATGTATATTTTTTAATTTAAAATTAATATTTTTCGTCAAAAATTAATTTTACTTAAATAAAAAATCAATTTTTTATTAAAAATTTGTTCTATTTTCTGTTAAAATTCATTTCTTTGGACGACCATTTTTTTCAAGCATTTTAACTATTTGATTTTTGTTGAAAATTTGTCTTTTTTTGTAGAAAATCCAAATTTCGGTTCGAAAATTTAACTGTTTTTGGTTAAAAATCGGTTTAAGTTGAAAATGTATTTCTTTTATTAAAAATTCGTATTTTTATTATAATTAACCAGTTTTTTCTCTTTTTAATTGATAATTAAAATATTTTTTGGTTGGAAATTCATTTTTTTTTAAGCTAAAAATTTAACTATTCTATTTTTGGTAACAAAAATATATATTTTTTCATTTTATAATTCATATTTTTTGTCGAAAATTAATTTTACTTGGTTAAAAAATCCATGTTTTTTATTGAAAATTTCACTGTTCCATTTTCTGTTAAAATTTATTTCTTTAATTGAAATTTTTTTCCAACATTGTAACTATTCTACTTTGGTTGAAAATTTGTCTTTTTTTTAGAAAATTCATATTTTTGTTTGAAAATTGAACTTTTTTGGTTAAAAATGTATATTTCTCAGTTGAAAATCAATATTTTTTTTCAAAAATTAATTTTACTTAATTAAAAAGTTAATTTTTTTATTTAAAATTTAACTGCTCTATTTTCTGTTAAACTTCATTTCTTTATGTGAAATTTTTTTTCAAACATTTTAAATATTCTATTTTTTGTTGAAAATTTGTCTTTTTTTTCATAGAAAATTCATATTTTTGTTTGAAAATTTAACTATTTTTGGTTAAAAATCTATTTCTTATGTTGAAAATTTAACTTTTAGGTTAATCATGCTTTTTTCAAAACGAAATTTAAAATGGATTTTAGTTGAAAATTAATTTTTATTTATTTTCTTTTACTGAAATTTTAACTATTTTATTTTTGTTTAAAAATGTATATTTTTAAGTTTAAAAATTTTTTTTTCCGAAAATTAATTTTACTTGGTTAAAAAATCCATGTTTTTTATTGAAAATTTAACTGTTCCATTTTCTGTTAAAATTCAGTTCTTCAATTCAAAATTTTTTTGTAGAAAAGTCATATTTTTGTTTGAAAATTGAACTTTTTTGGTTAAAAAGGTATATTTCTCAGTTGAAAATAAATATTTTTTGTCAAAAATTAATTTTACTCAATTAAAAAATAAAATTTTTTATTTAAATTTGAACTGCTCTATTTTCTCTTAAAATTCATTTCTTTATGTGAAATTTTTTTTTCAAACATTTTAAATATTCTATTTTTTGTTGAAAATTTGTCTTTTTTTCATAGAAAATTCATATTTTTGTTTGAAAATTTAACTATTTTTGGTTAAAAATCTATTTCTTATGTTGAAA
>JAWWLR010000034.1:96383941-96399311 GCA_035041075.1 Acraspis erinacei | reverse complement strand
AGATCCCTAGAGTTTTCCCAACTTTTTGCATCTAGGGAAGAACAGAGACGTGTAGGAGAAATTCTGAGGCCAGATACGGATTCAGCGGCTCAAGATCCATAGGGGTAGCCTAGTCACTTGTCTCGCCTAGGCCACTTTTTTCGTGGCCCTGTGTTATCTTTCATAACCAGAACTTATAAGAAATACGGATTGAAAAAAATTTGTATAAAATTTGACCCCCCAGTTTTCGTCAAAAAATTAGTCTATTTAGATTGGCCTTTGGTCCAAAAAATACACGAAAATGAAAATTTTAAGCCAAATAACGCACTATATGAAAAATGTCCAAAGAAAAGTTTTGCTCCTTGAATTAGATTTTTGTCTCTAAATGCTTGAAAAGACTCTTTTTGTAAATTATTAGGAGATAATGCAATAGAGCTCCGCAACTGCAATGTAGAACACGATGCGGTAGAAAATTCAATTGAGAAAGTTTGGGTCACTGGGGTAAGGGATGTAATTTAGAATTTAAAAAACCAATGACTGTTTCGTAGACCGAATTGAAACGTTTAAATTGTGAAAATAACATTGGAAATGAGCAAATTCAGTTTCTCAAAAAAGACAGAAGTTGCAATAAAATGTTTAATAACAACATTTTGTTAAAGAATGCACATTTTTTTTAAAAGAGACAATGAAACTGCGCCTGTTTTAATGCCAATGAATGTTATGAATTGTAGTAATATACATTTATTGAAATGATACGCAATCTGAGGTACAAACTCGAGTGCGAAGCACAAGATAGGCGATGAGAATGTGTGCGTTAAAGCTGAAGGAGCTTTAACAAAAGAGAATTCACAATCACCAAATTACTGTTGTCCATGCTTTGACCTTTAGTTTTAACAAGTCTGTGCACAACTGTGAGGAATATACCTAGACCGAGCGCGTAGCACGGAGCGCCAAAACCAACAGTGCCGCGCCCCAGGGGCGCTAAAACTTGCGAGCGAAGCGAAATTTTCGTTAAAGTTTCTTATAGATGGATATAAGGCTTACAAATTATGCAGATAAAATTTTGAACCTTTTTTTTTGGGCCTTGAAAAAGTATGCCATAGCACAATCAAATTACATCATTCTTTCAAAAGTTATCGTCCGTACAGACTAGGATTTAAAAGAATTGATATAAGAAGGAGAAAATTGACTCAAAAGTATTTTAGATTCTTAAATGTATTTTAAATTCAAGTTGAATTTTATAAAATAATAGATAATTATAAAGTTTTAATAATCAATTAATGTAAATTATATACAAATATCTATTTTAATTATATTACATTCTCATCCTAATGAGAAGGAATTGGTTTTATGTAAAATTTCACTTTGTCGGTTTTCATCAAATCTCTATTTTTTAACATTCCCCGAGTCAGAAAAAACTATTTCGACGAATTTGGTTGTCTGTCTGTAGTCTATAGTCTGTATCCCGTAGGGGCGATAAGTTTCGTAAATTGATCAGATCGGATTCTCGTTTGGCACACTTTTTTAAGGCCTAAAAAGAAAGAAAGTGTTCGTAAATCAGCTATTTTGAATTAAAATTAAAAAAGTGAGTGCGGTTTCAAAATTTTTGAAACCGAGTTAGAGCATTTTCAAAATAAAAAAAAATATAAATTAAAATGGACATTTTAAGCCAAACAGCGCATGATATAAAAGAAGTCAAAATAAGAAAAACGTTGATTTTTGAAAAAAACTTTTATTTGATCGTACACAAAATAATGAAAAATAAAAAAATTCCATTTTGTGGTCAAACTACTATGCACGATATGGAGAAAAATGAATAAACTAAAATTACGCGCCCTAAAAAGATGTAAAAATTTTTTATTAATCAATTTTCTATTAGACACGTAGTTTTTGTTTTTAGTCTTAAAAAAGACAGCATTAAAAAAAATTTTGGGCTAAGGACACGAGCTACGAAAAAAAATAATGAGACAAAACTTGTTTATCCAAAAAGAGCTCCACATTTTTAATAATTTTGTTTACAGAATGCGCAGTTTCTGTTTTATTCGTAAAAAACAATAGAAATAAAAAAATAATGATGAAAATTTGGAGAACAAAAGAATTTGAATAATTTTTTATCTTTTTTAAGCTAGAATCTTAGTATTATTAGTTATTTTTTGTTTTTAACGTAATATAGTTCACAGAATTTTGTCTTTAATAATGCCAAATTTAGAAGATCATTTAGATTCATAAACCCTAAAAATTGTATAAGGATATTTTTTTTACTAAAAAAAGGATCCACCCATAAATCTTTCCGTTTTTTCAGAGGACTGATAAAGGTTTTCATTAATTTTTAGAATTAGTAGCATCGTTTATTATGAAGAATTCCTGTTTCCTTAAAATATATTTTTTAATTTAACCGAATATATGTTCAAATATATGAAAATCATTTTAAATAAATGAAAAATTTCTCACGAACGAAAAAATATTTCTTTAAACCAAAGAACTTTCTTTTACTTAAAAGCAATTTATGTGAAACGTTTTCTCTGACTGAGAGCCAATAAATATTTTTCTTCGAATTAAACAAATTTTCTCTGAATCAAAGAATTTTTCTCAGTTTGTTTTCTCAGATAATTTTTTTGAAATGTTACCGTGTCTACAGACTAAAATAAATGACGACAACGACATACACCGACGTAAAAACTATGTATTATAAATTAGGAGACCTCAAAGCGTTGGCATTTGTTAGGATCAGTGAATGGCATTTCTCACATAATACCAATAAATTCTCTCTAAGATGAAAATGTAACATCTTTGGGAGTTTCTGTGAAATTGATTGAAAATCAAAGTTAGGAAACTATGCTTTTCTTTCAAAATAACTTCTTTTTCTCTGAGTATTTTGTAAAGGATTAGATAAAGTACATGCTAGGATAAGATTCGATAATATAATAATTCGATTCGATAATGTAAAAATCAGTTTTTCCAAGCACGTGGAATATTATATAAATAATTACATGATTTTTAATTAAGTTTCTAGCCAAATTTTTCCCTTGAAACTGACATTTACCAAATCTAAATATCTCTGAAGGACACACTTGATGTCTTCAACCTAAGAGATAACGGCTGTGGTATAGATTGTATAACCTGACGAAGCAAAAGAATATTCATTAACTATATTGTTCATTAAATTCATTTACATTACACCAATCAGTTTGTTCCCTAATCTAAAAGTATGCGTATTGTCTCCACTTTAGTCTTATGCTTGGCCGTGATCCTCAATTCTGTTGGTAAATATACTAATATAATATATTTATATTTTAATAATTTTTTTTTTGCTATACTCACATGCACTAATTCACGGTAGCTTCATTTCACAAGGAAATCGATTGAAGCGGCGGCCTAATACAGGAACTACTTGACAAGCCCTCACTTTGCAGTCAAATAACAGTTTGAATTTTTTAGATATGGGAATAATATTTTCTTCACTATGAAAGAGAAAATGAAAAGCTGCTGATAGGTATGAAAAACTAATACTCGATTCTATCCGTGTTAGTATCATTTATTCGCCGGCGGTCACATATGGTACCTTCCAACTTTGCAGGTTTACGTATATTGAGTAGAGTACTTGTGGTTTATTAGCTAATACAAAGCTGGTTGCCCAACATGCCACGACTGCAATTGGCACACCATGTTCAATCATGGTCGCCCTGATCACCTTTTCAGAGGTGTAGTTGAAGGCGAAAGCTGTTTAACGATAAAAATTTAGAGGGGATCATAGAATGTGAACCCTTAATTAAAACTCATTGTATACCAGCATGCGAGCGTGTATTTGAAGAAATATGTAATCGTTTGTTTTTTGTTGCAGAATTAAGTTCACAGTTCGAGTGCTTGCCTAATGGTGCCCCTATCCCTGTTGTTCCTCGCTCAACGTCTTCTGTTTCTTCTGGTGACAGACGTTCTCATGAAAATTTCCTTTCTCCTGCCAGAACTCATTCCTCTGCCAAGTCTCCTCCTTCTGCTGAACCACCTCTTCGTGAAAGGTCCAGGTCTTCTCATGCCAGGGAAACTTTTCCTGGCGTACTTGGATATAATTTTGAAGACCTTAGATCTGTTCGACTTGTGCCCTACAACAATTCAACATGGATATTCGAACTTCGAAGCTACACTTTTCCTCGCGACAAACCAATTCGAACGAGAAATAGAAAATATATCCTTTTGCCCGTGCCACATGAACCACAAATTGTATTGTCCACATCCAATGGCGACGTCTTTGCAATATTGGAAAAAAGATCAAACAGAAGCATGGGCTTACGTGGATTATACAAACCTCTGCCTAGTATTCATACGAAGTCGCGTCGGGCAAAAATAAATATATACAGTGGAGTGGTTGAAGAATTGACCAGCGAAGAAATCGAGGCATTTCCACTAAGCAGCCACATCTCAGTCCGAAAGAGTTTTAATGTATACTGTGTATGAAAAAAAATTCTTTACACATTTAATATAGAAAAAACTCGCACATTTGTGAGATCTAGCGCTTCGCATTAGGTCATTATGTTTGCCCCATGTTTAAATTCGGGAAATGATCGTCGTTAATAGCGTGAAAAGTATAAATAGTTTAAGATATTTATACATGTACTTATTAGGTATATTTGATAAAATATCGAATAATAAATAACTATGAAGCGTCAATAATAAATGAATGTAAACTATGTACAAATATTTGTTTTTATTAATTTAATTAATTTGACTGCAATATATAGAGGAAATTGATTTAAAAAGAAGTCCAGCTTTTCAGGCAAAATAAAGTATTTAAGGAAAACCAAGAAGAAGATTATAATTTTCGAAAACAGAAATGCGCTTATATTGATCCGAAAAAATCCCGGCCTTTTTTACGCATGTTTTTAATTGATATTATCAAAATTTGATTCACAATTTGGTTATTCTTAAGTCCTAGTATCAGACGTTAATATTTATTTTTATTGCAATTTAATTTGCAGAATTTTTTCTTTAGTAATGGAAACGTTGAAAGATCTTTTTGGTTTATGAACCCTACCGATTCCTAGAGGATATTTTTGTCAAAAAAATGGTAAGGATCTATCCACAGTTTTTCCCGTATTCTCAGAGGACTAATAAAGGTTTAATTAATTTTTAGTATTAGGAAACATCATTCATTATGCTGAGTGAACTTCAAAATTTCAACATTTTTAATAATTACTAAATACTTCTAAAAATTTCAAATTGTTAGTTTTAAGTTGAGTAGCTCAGATTTTTTGGAGGCTATAAATAGAACTCAGATCAAGTATTGTGAAAGCTGATGACAACACAGTTTTGTTGTAAATGCACATTAGATATCGAGAATGATTAAGTCGTGTTGAGGATCTAATTATTAAGAAAAGTAATATACTTTAAAGGCAATATTCCTTTTAAAGACTGAGCATGGACTAAGTTTGCGATGAGCAGAGTTACTGCTACTACGGGTGTTTTTAGAATCAGAAAAATATTTATCTTGAGTTAAACAAACCGTTTCCTTAAAATATTTTTTTCACTTAACCGAAAATATGTTCTAAAATAAGAAAATCATTTTTAATCAGGGGTAAATATCGTTTAAAACGAAAACTATTTCTTGGAACAACAGAAAATATTTTCATTCGAAACAAATTTCCTTTGAATCAAAAAAATTTCCTTTAAATTAGAGAAATTTTTCTGAGTAAAGGCCGTAGAGAAGGCTTACAATATTTACTTACCTAAACTTACCACGAAATACCATTACATTCCTTTATCTCCTTTAAATCCGTCATACTTATCAAATCTGTTAGGGACTCTAATAGATCGGGCCTGAAAAATATTAGATCAGGGCGAATGTGTCCACAACTATCGACAAATTTCCTCGAACATGGTCAAATTTAAGATTTTCGATGTATGCGCAGGTAATTGATTATGGTTGTGCATTTCAGGCTGCACAGTAGACCCTTGTTCAACTTCTGCCCCAGCACTCCCTAATAACTTTCCTGTATAATGTTTACTCCTTCACTTTCCTTCCACCACAACCCTTGCACTCCATACCATAGCACACTCAACACTAGCTAGTCAAAGAAGGTCATACTTCTTCCAAAATGTTTTGCAAACAACTTCTTTACCAAACCTTACACCTGCCTCATCGCAACCTTTGCACTCCCGACTCTTACTTTTATATCCCTATCCACTTCCCGAATCCTGCGCAACAGCAAAGTGGGATACACAAATGCTTTCACATCTTTCACTTACTTCTCTTGTCCTTTCCATTTCCTTTTCTTAACACCATAATCTTGGACTTTTCCGCATTCAACTCTCATCAATTCCTATCCAGGTATCTTCTCAAACTCTTCATCATCTCCTTCAATGCATCCTGGCTTTTTACCGGAAGCATTATATTTTCTACATACGCGAGTGACCTTATCCTAGCTTAATCTCCATCTTCGTGAATAACGTCGGAAAAAGTGTTGGGCTAAGCGGACACCCTTGCTTCGATTCGATATCCGTCTAGAATCAGTCCCCCGTCCTCGTTCAGCTCAACGTCCCCCCGTCGTTTCGATACTACTTCCTCATCTTAGCATCAACCGGCCTCCCTTCCTATCCACAACCTTAATGACTGCTGATCTTATTCTACCCTTCCTTACACTGCGGATCTCCATGTCTCCTTCAACCCTTGCATATTCGTGACCACATAATCGATCAGCGGTACGTTCAACTTACTCAGATACAGGTATTCTCCTTCTCCGTTCAACTGCTTCCTGGTGCCTCCATCTATAGCCCTTGACAGCCTTCGCCTATTTTCTCCCATTCCTTACCCTCAACCGACGTATCTACTTGCCCCACATCATCAAATTCCTTAAAATACTTCCAGAAATCTAGTTTTATCTACTCTGATTTTCCTATGTCCTAAATTCGCCGCTCTACCTTCATTCTCCTTGCTCCTAGCCCTGCGGATCAGCATTCTCTGTACTTTCTTTTTATTCCACGTTAAGTCGTGATTTATGAAAAACCCCCCTATCTTTTATCATATTGTTATTTCGCATCACCCCTAACTTTTCTTCTCAGCTCCCAAATTCCACCACCACTACTTCATTCTTCTTTCACTCCTTCAGCCTAACTTTCTCTACCTTGTCCCTAACCCACCTGTGTACTTTAATAGCGCGGCTGCCTCTCTCTTTCTTCCCCTCTTCTTAGTTTCAACTTTCTTATCAGGATATTATTTCTCGTGTCTTCCTTCTCTTTTCTCCCCATTCTCAACTCAGCTGTTTCGCTTTAACTTTCTTCTCGTTCCTTACCCACACAACCTCTCTCTCCGATCCTTTTACTTTCTCCCTTATCTCTTTAATCTCCTTTTCCAATTCCTCATACCTAATCCTCAGATCCTCAATTCAAAATATCTTCCTTCTCACTTGTACTAGACTCTCCCTCTCGCTTCCTTCGTTCCCCTAGTTCAGCTTTTACACCATCTTCTCCTTGTCGCTCGAAAACGGGTAATACACTACTAACCAAAGTAGCATGTAGAAAGTTTTTTACCTGTCTGTCTCAGTACTGGCACTCTCTTTGAGCCTTTCTAGCTCTTCCACGTTCAGCTCATCCATTGTTAACGGGAACTTCTCCATGCAGCACTTACTGCAACCCACATATGACTCTTAAAATTGTTTTGGAATAACCTTCTAATGTTTAAAAAATTTGTTTATCACCAATTTTATTATATTTTTAAAAGACTCTTGAATATAGACCATTTATTTCAATAGATACATAAAAAATAAATCCAAAATAACTGCAGAAAAAATCCTTACTTCAAAGATTATCGTAAATATTTCAATATTTCACGGTGCAGTAGTCTTTCAAACTTAACTTGAATTCTTCATCATTTCTTCAAATTGTTTTCAGTTCACTAGGGTTACTTTAATTCACCTTCCATTCTTATGAATTTGATAAAATCGATTCTATTTTTCCTCTTATCAGTGGATTACAAAAAATTGTCTAACTCATTTGGAATGGAATTCTTTAAAATAAAATTGAATTCTTCGAAATTGTCTTTTCTTTTTTGTAAATCTTGCTCAATTCTTTTTTATTCCCTTAAATTATTCAAAATTGACAATAATTTTTCTAAGATCACATGAAATTTTCTAATTTCACTTGGATTCACTCAATTCTAATCGAGAAAATAGGTTTTTACAAAAGATTTTTTTTTAATTCACCTGGAAGTTGTGTTCAAAGTTCTTTCTTTTTGACGAAAGTGTTGCTCGTTATTCATAGCAAAATCTTTGCAATTACCTACGTTTCATAGAGTAACATTAGTTCAAGAAGCTTTTTCATGATATAGTAAAAAAAAACTTTTATATTGACAAATTATTTGTTGCGAGTGTTTTCTGTAAGATTCAATAATTTCAAGTTTTTTTAAACTTATACTATATTGGCCGACGTCGGTGTATCAAATTCAAAATTCCATTATTATTTTATTAATACTTAAAATTAGCTGATACACCGAATGGGTTTAAAAAAAATGTATAATTCGGGCAGTTAGCAAAAATAGTTGAATTTTTAAACCAAAAAGACGAATTTTCTATCTATAATAAAAAATCGTCTACAAAACAGTTAAATTAACAATAAAATAATAAAATTTAAATTAATAATACAATAATATTAATAAGTTTTTCGTTAAAGTACTTCTTGTTGACATAGAAATTAAACAAATTTGTTGATCGCTTTTTCTCTCTTGATTAAAAAATCCTTTTTTGTTAAAAGTTGATTTTATGAACTGAAAGTTTTAATGTTCCATTTTTTGTTAAAACATTTTTTTGGATTAAATATTATTTTTAAAGATGAAAATTTAAACATTTTATTTGAAATTACTTTCGTGTGAGCTTTAAAATTTATCGTTTTTAGTTGAAAATTTATTTCTTTGGTTGAAAATTCATTCTTTTTTTTGTTACATATTAATTTTATCTAACTTTATCTAACTGAACAGTTATATGTAATAAGCTACAATTTTTAGTTAAAAAGTGTTTTTTTATTCCTTTATATGAGAATTCGTCTTTTTGGTAGAAAAATTTTCTTTTTCTTTGAAAATTGATATTCTTCGTAAAAATTCATTATGTTTTTTGTTAAAAATTGAACTATTTTCTTGAAATACGTTTTTTTTTTGGTTAAAGATTTTTTTTCAGCTGAAAATTAAACTATTCAATTTCTGGTAGAAAAATTATATTTTTCAGGTGACAAGTTTAACTATCTGTTTGAAAATTCATGTATTTTTGGCAATTCGTCTTGTTTGGTAAAATATTATTCTTCTTGCTGAAAAATAGTTGTAACTATATCAATTTTTTAAAAATCACTTTACTTTTTGTGAAGAATTAATTTTTAATGAATATTTAACTATTCCATTTTTTAATTTGTCTATTTTGGTTCAAATTAATTTCTTTCATGAAAATTGGATTTATTTGGTAAAACATGACTTTCTGTTTGTTTACAATTAACTTTTTTTGAAACATTTTTAACAAATTTTTTTCTAATGGTAATATTCTTACTATAGCATTGGTGGTTGAAAATTCATAGTTTTTTGGTAGAAAATTATTTGTTTGCAAATTCTTATTTTGGGTGGAATAATATTCTTATTGTTTGTGCATTTATTCCCTTGTTTAAAAATTTGACTATTCTGGTATAAATTCGTCTGTTTATTTAAAAATAAATGGTATAAATTGAAAATTTAACTTTTTTAGTTTAGGTTGAAAATATATATTTTCTAGTTAAAAAGTATATATTTCTTTTTGTTGAAAATTAATTTTTTGAACTGTAAATTTAACTTTATTATTTTCGGTTATGATTTTTTGTCTTGAAAATTGATCAGTTAAAAATTCATCTTTTTTGGTAGAAAATTCTTCTTCTTGTTTGATACAGAATTTTATAAGATTTTTTTTAAAGAACGTTCAAATCGGAAAGCATTTGTCTTCTGGAAATCAATTTGTGTTCGGAATTTGTTTTCGTTCATGTGCGTAGCGTTGTAAAATCTAAGTATTTTTTAGATACCCAATGACTTCGCCTTCTTGACTCGGCTTAGCAATTTATTATTTTGTCAAAATCCGCAACAAAAAACATTCCTAAAGTTGAATTTTTTAAATTATGCAAGATATGGTAGAAAACCACAAATCAAATTTGTGGCTTTCTAGAAGTGTTACTGAATGTCCTATTTAGTTACCCAATTCGGATTTTTAAACCAGAATTTGATGGTCATCTCTCGGAATCAAAAATAGTAAAGTCTCGCTAATTAAAAATAAAATTCTACTACTTCAAATAGAGAAATGTGAACAACTGGAGATCATTGAAAAATTACTTATTCAATTATTAAAAACTTAAAAAATCCCATAGTGGGAGATTTCTAACTGCTAATTATTTATTATTGAAACAATGAGTAGGTAATATTCTGTATATTGTGAAACTGTACATATTTACAAGCTATTTCGTCAGACTGGAAAAATTAGATTTATCTACACACCCGATCAATTTTATCTCACTTTATTGACACAAATGTTTTCTGATTCCCAACCAACTAAAGTAAAAATTAAAAGTTGTGGTGTTCTTCGATTTGAAATTTAAAATAATTATTTATATATTATTAATGATCGAAAGCTTACAAAACTTTTATCGTTTATTTATGAATGTTTATCTGTAGTCTCTAGTTGTAGCAGTCTTTAGTAGTATACGGGGCAAGTAAAATAAAATAATGATAAAGGATTAAATTTTTAGTCTATTTTGCAAAGTATAAATAAGAATTTTCAGTTTCATGTACAGAAAAAAATAACACATTTGTTTATTATAATAGAGTTCATTATAGTATAGAAAATTTAGCGTTTTGTATAGACTTTAATCAAACGCGAAGCGCGAGACGAGTGATGAGACCCCGCTTTTATAAGAGTTGTTTGAAATTATTTTCTTATTATGAATATATAAATATAATATAAATAAATTATTATAAATTATTTATTATTTTTAATACGCGAATTACAGAACGAATTTAAAAATAACGAATCAATGTATATTTTCAGCTGATCAACTCAAAATTTTTTTGATAAAAACCTAAAAATATTAAATGCTTTTAAATCTTCATTGTTAGAGTCTACCATGCTGCATTTTGAAATCATTAATTAAAAAATGTACGCCTAAAAATCTTATGCATTGAAACTGAGGGATTTTATTATTTGTAAAATTCCCGGTAACAACAAATTGACAGTCATTTTCTGGCCCATGGATCAGGGTAAAAAGAATGCGTAAATCGAATTAACGGTGTGAAGTATTTTGGTTTACTCATGAAATACTCTGAATTGCTTTGATATTGGGTTTTGGGGACCTACTAGACAATCTCCGATTTCTTCCTTTGACATTTCTTGAGCAGCGCCGTTGTACATGTTATATTTCGCTCTTTTACCCGTTGGGTCAATATGTAAAAATAGTCCACGAAAAAAAGCGTACCCGTTTGATAACTTTTCCATTATTGCACATATATCACCATTGGATGTTGATAAAACAATTCGTTCTTCGGTTGGCGTAGGGTAGAGTTCATTACGGTGCTTTCTCAATCGAATTAATGTATCAACGGGAAAAGTGTATTTTCGAAGTTCGAATATCCGGTTGGGATTTTTCCGGGGAATAAGTCGAAGAAATTTAAGTTCTTCTATTGGATATCCAAGTATGTCAGAAGAAGGCTTCCTAGCTGAAGCAGTCCTAGACTTGACACGGCGAGGAGGCCTGGTAGGAGGCGGAGACCTGGCTTTGGTATTAAGAGTTGGCTCGGAAGGACGCGGAGACCTGGACCTGACACGAAAAGGTGGCTCGGCAGTAGGAGGAGACCTGGACCTGACACGAAGCGGTGATTCGGCAGTTGGTGTAGACCCGGCAGAAGAATGAGGTCCGGCAGGTGGAAGAGATCTGCCAGGAGAATGTTTGTCAGCAGAAGAAGTAGAAGGTCGGTGACGAGGAATGCCAGGAATTGGGACACCATTAGGCAAACATTCAAACTGCGAACCTAACTCTGCAACAAGAAACCTTGAATTACCTAAGTAAGTGTTTGTTTGTATATCATTACACGGAGAAAGGTTAGTAAAAACTGTCGAGCTAGCGGTGAGAGAGTCGCTGCACTTCGATTTGGCGTGGCACCTGCTCCAGATTCGGGCCACTTATTACCCCAAACTTGCGGAGAGATGTTGTTCTGGAACGTGGGTTCTATACTTTCCTGAACTGCGCAAGCGCGGAAATGTGCCACAAGCGCCGCGTGTGCAGAACGGTTCGACGATACTGTTGGTTAAACGTTTTGGCCTGTTCGGGGTAATAGTTCTCCCGAATCAATGGAGCGACAATTGTACGGGTTGGGTGAGCGGCTCTACCAAACTTCTCTTTGGTTGGCTTTAAATGGATGTAATTGTGTGAAGTGTATTTTTTATTTAGCATATTGTTAGTATAGTCACCAATAGAATCGAAGATAACCACCACGGATAAGATTAGAGTCCAAAAAATCATCATATTTTTTAATTAGAGGAGCAGCTAATTCATTTATTAATACAAAATTTAATGAAAAGCGTAATGAATGGATATTTTTCTCCCTCATTATCTTATATAACCTACACTGTAGCCATTATCTCTTAGAGTAAATGCGTTACTTCTGCACTTTTAAAATATTTACATTTCATATAATTTCACCATTTATTTAAGCTTTCGTGTTGTAGGGAAATAAATTTTCAGAAGGCAGATTTATGTAGAAGTTAATGTGACAGGAGTTTTAATCATCGGTTATAATCATAAAAAATAAGAGGGGACTATTAAATTATAAAAATGCGTGACGTTTCCAAAATCTTAAAAGTTATGCAATCATTTCAATTGCTCTGAGAAAGCGAAATAATGATGTTTAGCACCAGATAATTTTTGTTGAAAAAATATACACATACAATTTGCAGTGTTGGTGAAGAAAAAATTTGAAAAAGGAAAGTAATTCTGAAAATTAAATAATCCCCATTTATCAAAAACCTTGAAAGGGGCCCGCTTCTATTTTGGTTTTATTTATAATAATCAACTAAATATTTAGAAATAATTCCTACAGTTCAGTAACTTTCAGTTCAATAACACAGGCACACGAAAAAAGGTCATGCCCACCAGATGACATAAAAATTTGTATACGTTTTTGGGGTCGCTGAATCCGAATCCGGGTTTTTTTGACTCGTTCAGGTCGTATTTCGTTCCTAACCTAAAGAAAGTGATGAAAGTTGGAACATTCATGGAAACACCCAGAAAGCAAAGCAGTTATATGCTTTCAGGGTCGCTGAGTCCAAATTTAAAGGTAATTTGACTCGGCGAGGTCGCATTCCATTCATAAACTAAAAAAATTAAAACATTGAAAACTTTTCTCGACATAAATTTTTTGTATTCAGTGTGCGGTACATAGAGCTTGTTAGTCATTATTTGAGCATGGCTATCAGTCTGTAGCACAAAATCCTGCTGCCTTGACAGATACTGTGTTGAGGTAATGAAGCCAGCGAAGGCGCGCTGCAGGTGGACGGTAGACTCATCTGCGGTTGGACCAGGATCCATCACGAGCGGGTTTTTCTTAACACATATGGAACTTTCAAACAAAAAATTTCCAGTTTCTCTTTCGAAACATACATGCAACAACGACACTGGTGCTTTTTGCTACATATGTAACAAATACCAGCCCTCAACAGATAGAGGAATAATTTCAGCGAAAATTGAAAAAAATTATCAGGAATGTTTTGGTCTTAAAATAACGCACGAAAAATGGATGCCACACACAATATGTGCAGTTTGTTCTAAGATCTTACATCGTTGGGATTCAAGCAGACATTCTAACGACATGGAATACAAGAAACCTACGTTGTGGAAAGAGCCATTGCATTAAAAGGATTGTTACTTTTGTATGTATGAATGACGTTACAGTTTTCAACAGAAAAAATAAGCAGAGCTATGTTTATACCAATTTCAAACCAGTAGAATACCCAGAAAGATCGTTCTGAAATGAGAAAAATTCTGATGTAAGAAATGATTTCGATCAAGTAGACGAATCGAGGAAAAACATTGAATCCGAAGAAGAAAATGATTCCGATGAATATAGCGATGAATCGGAGCATCAGGAAAATGACGACGATTACATCCCAGGTAAAGGAAAGGATAAAGATATCCAAGTTACGTGGCAGGAGGAACTGAATGACTTGGTAAGAGATCTAGGGCTACCAAAATATGGTGCAGAACTTCTTACGTCGTTTATGAAAAAAAGAACTACCTAGCAAAAGATGTTAAAGTTGATTATTTCCGAAACAGAGAAGTAAAATTTAGAAAATACTTTGCGAAAAGAGAGAACCCATCACTGGTGTATTGTAACGATGTGCAAGGGTTAATGGATGAACTGAAACCAGGTGTTTACAAGGATGAGGAGTGGAGACTTTTAATTGATTCTTGTAAAAGAAAGGGAGTATTACTTCACAACCCGAATAAGTTCGATCTTATACCGATACCTCATTCAACTGTGTTCAAGGAAACCAACCAAAATCTCGAATTTGTTTTGAAGAAAATCAAGTTAGGGCCACAATCAGGTTTTACAACGAATCTATGTTTTTTGTGTTTGTGGGATAGTAGGGATAGAAAGAATCACTATACTAACAAAGAATGGCCAACGAGAATTTCATATGAGCCAGGTTTGCCAAATATTAAGCAAAACCCGTTAGTCATTTGGGATGGACAACTTGAGCCGTCTTTCGAGAAATTTATTTTTAAAATTTTTAATGTTATTTTTGGCGATTAAAACAAAAACTGCGTGCCGTATCAACAATTATTCATGGCTTTTTTTAATGAGTTTTCATTATTTTTTGCAAGAGCAACGTTTGACTATTTGTTTTTATTCATAACCGTAAAATGGAATCTGAGTTTTCGTTATTTTTTGTATGATCAAAATTTGAATTTTCAACTTTTCATCCAATATAGTTGGTCATTTTTTCTGACTCAGGATTAGAACCGTAGAGAAAATGTTAAAACTGATGAAAAAATGGTCTTAAGCATTGGCAAAATGCTCTAATTTTTTGAGTTTTTATCCAAAAGGCTGGCTAACGAACTTTAACTTTAGTTTTTGATACTAATACCTTCAAATCTAATACCTTCTCTTGATGAGAATGTAAAAAGAAAAAGCTGCGTGGACGAGTTTCATAATTTTCTGAATTATCAATAACACAGGCCTACAAATAATGGGGTGATGTCAGTTGTTGGAAAGTGGAGGGTCATTTCCGAAGTGATTTTTTACGTAGAATCCGAATCCGAGGTCAGAATTGGCCCATCACGTCAGGGTTTTAAGATATTTGAGGTTATGTACCCAAAAAATGGCGTTTTTTGCTACTTTTGAGGTTACGTA
>JAWWLR010000034.1:96194223-96204736 GCA_035041075.1 Acraspis erinacei | reverse complement strand
GATAAAAATAATGAGAGGCTTATTCATATGCAAAAAAACTTTTCGTCATAATTTATCGACAGTGTTCCCAATCTTGGCAACTTTTGAAACTGAGCTTGCATCGCGCCGACAACCCGATTGGCGATTGTTAGCGCGCAAATTTTAAATTATATAAATATTCAGATTTAATATTTATAATAAATAATGATTGAGAAATGCCTGAATAGAATTGTCCTAATCATAAAATATGATTTGGAATGACAGATACAAAAAAATCGATTTTAAAGGAAAAGATGTTATGAATGCTGAATTCGGAGAAATAAATCATTTTTGTTTTTCGCAATGGCTAATCTCGCCTATTTTGACTTTTAGAATTAAATCTTTGTTTATTTCCAACAATGCGACTTAAAATAAAATCACTAAAATTACCAAAAATGAACTAATAATAACTAATAAATGTTACATCATAATTTTTTTTAATAACTTGAAGGAGACTGGATTTACAAAAAATTATTTTGAATTTAAAGTAATTTAAGATCATGAATCACACCAGTAATTAGCTTATCTGTTATTAAAGAATAATAAAATATAATTCAAGAGCGCATCTTAATTTCATAACTCCTCTTCATTAATATAAATTTGGAAATAAAAAATTTAAGATAAAAAAGATAAATTGTCAATAAAAATTTGTACAGATAAATTTGTAATTTAAAAAAATTAATTTTAGATGAAAAATTAATCTACAATTAAAATGAGGAATTTTCTATTAGTATGATTGAATTTTCAGAAAATGAATGAATTTGTTGAGGAAAGTGATAAATAATGACGAATAATTAATTAATTTTTCAATTTTAGTTATTTCTATGAGGCAATTGGGCATGTTTAGAATAACGAATTAAAAATCCCGCCCATACCAATCGGACTTTGCAAGCGGTTGGGTTGTGAATTCGCCTTCATGCTGTTCTTTTCAAGGACGCTCTAAACGAACCCATTTGGGTCTCTACGGGAATCTATTGGAGTTCAAGTTCCTAAGGACACCAACTTTGATTTGAGCCGCAACATGAGTGAACCCCCAGTTTTTTCTATTTTTTTTAAAGATCTAAAGTAGAGCTAAAAAATAATAACAGCAAATTTTCATCCAATAGTAGGAGTAAACAAGTATATCAAAGTCCGTCTAGGGTCGTGAGTATGCAATGAATCTGCATACCGATGAGCATCGATCACCGAAAAATGAATGTCTTAAGATAATTGCACGCTTTCGAAGCAGTAAATCTAAAACTATCAAGATTATTAAAAAAGAACGAGCTAATGAATTTAAGCGAAGAACGAAATGATTAATGTTCGAACGCAATGAATTTATTAATTGAGGAGCGTGAAACGAATATAGAGTTAACGTGAAACTCGCCAGGGTCAATTCAATATGGATTCAGCGCATTACATAGTTAGCGTCCGCAATGCCGATGGTCCACTATGCTCAATGGTTCGTGATGATGATAGAGTCCCTGTAAAGAGGAAAACCTCATGTGTAGAGTCTATTACTGATGCCGGTATTGAGTGAGAGATTACTCCTCATGTCGTTGCCTCTACTGACGCAGTTGTTAAATTAGATATTGAGGACTTCAATACAGAACTTGATAAAATAGAACGATGAATTTAGAAATCTAACAATTTAAACAAGTCGAAAAATGAAGTTGTAGCTCATCCTACTGAGATCTTGAGTAACACGTTGAATCTTTTAGAAGGGCATGCCAATGAGATCAGAACTATTATTAAAATAGAGGATAGTCACGACTTAATTGATTTGAATGCACCCACTGTAAGTAACGCGATGAATCGAATAGAGAAGCAAGAAAAGGTTATCGTCGGTAGAATTCTTGATAGAGATTTAATTTGATTAGATGTAGAATTAGACAATAATGCTAATTAGATCAGCAAAGACACTTTAGATGATTTAAGCGATATGTTCTGCTAATAAAAAGAAAGGTTCTTATAGAACTCAACTAGATATTCCATTCGTCCACCATACACCGGACAATCGAGGAGGAAAGAACAGCGCGTTCTTACATCGGCATTTCAGTCAGGTTTCGTGGAGATTGACTTCGTTGGCTCAGAGTTTGAATAGCCAGACCGTGAATGTGATTGTGAAAGCAAACCGACGAACTCTCAAGTAGAGGAAACGCATTTTTTCCGAATAATCAAAGTTCTTATATCTCGTTCAAATTGTACGAAAAATATATAGCGTTGAAGTCTCATCAAAAATGTACGGATGCGACTCAAAAATACGGGATAAATAAATAAAAAATAAATAAATAAAAATACTCTTTGATAAATCTACGGTGAAATCGCAAGGAGGAGCGTCCTTCGTTATGAATATTGATGAAGTTGCAGAAGAGAAATACTTAAGCATCCTTGATAATACTTCGAATGGTATGATGGATACCTGGTAGTGAGAGAAGAAACTCTTGTACAGGCTTCCCGCGTGAAAGTATGAATGGCGCAACTTCGCCGTTTAGTTACCTACAAACAGTTTATTCTTTCTGAATTTTTCGAGAAGCGGTTCGGTAAGTTTGACAAGTTGCCCTCTGGAAGAATCGACTTAATCAAGCATGGATCAGTGCAGAAGAAATAGAGAGCCCTTAGGAAAGTGTTGCATACGAAAGGCAAGCGGCGAAGGGGAAGTTCTCCATTACTTGTATCAAGATGTAATGGTTTAAAGAGATTCTGCATTGATTTCCGTGCTCTTAGTAAACAAAAAATCAACCCCGCGTATCCATTACCCCAGATGAATTCTATCTTGAAGGCCTTATGTAATGCTGAATTAATGTCAACCATAGCCCTGACTGAAGCTTTTCATCAAATTGAGATGGATAAGGGCTCAATTAAGTATACGGCGTTTTTAGTTGAAGGCCTTGGTCTCAGTGAGTGGTTATTAATGTGTTATGGGTTTCGAAGTGCTTCTCGTGCGTTCCAAAGACAAATGGACGTATTAAAAAAATCCTTATTCACAAAATACGTGAACAGAATCTACCGGAAAAGTGGAATAAGAAAGTCTTTGCGTACTAGAACGACTAGAATATTATCAGTGACGAACTTGATAAGTGACTGAATTCGGAATTGGCATCAATCACGAAAAGAATTTATGGTTGACGAAGACAGAATAAGACCTGATCCCACTAAAATAGCTTCTATCCTCGATCGAGACCGCCAGCCCGGCCTTGGTTCTTATTTGCTGTTGATACAACAGGTTCATTCCCTAGGTCACATCTCGGTCGCAACACTTATTTACTGGTACTTCAGTACTTTTTTATGCGATTTGTAGAAATCTTACCTATGTTGCGAAAAAATCAAAACGCGTTAAAATGAATGTAGAAACTATTTTCAATCTTTGGGGAACTTCGGTCAAGCTTATTTCCGACAGCGGGAGCGAATAGATTAATGATAACGTCAAATACTTATAGCATAAGTACGGGGCTAATCAAGTCATGAGAACTCTCGCCCTTGCTATCTCAGCCATGCCTTTTTAATAGATCGATTGCCCAAATGGAGAAACGATTGAACCTCAAATTCACAGATCCTCGACGCGTATTCGGAGTGGTCAAATCAATAGTCGTGGAGTTAACAGTTTCTAGGAATCGATCATTTGGGACACACTATGTTAATAAGCAAGAAAGAACGCGGCAAAGCGTGAGACACTCCAATTATAAATAGACTCATCAAATCTAGTATGTTCATGTAATTACGGTGTGCAGGCTTCTAACTTGATTAATTTTTCATCAAACTCGATTTCCCTTTCTGGACACAGACTAGGGAGTGGTGTAATATGCTCTTAAATTTCCGCCTTGCGTCCAGAGGAGAGTTCACCCGTCGTACATATATTAAAATTTAAAGATTCATAAGAAGTACATTGCGTTCAGCCAAGTAAAATCAAAAACCAGTACTGTTAAAAATTTCCCATTCACAGCTTCGCTGGTTAGCGTCTTCTACGCCGGGAAACCGGCGAATTTGTCTATGCTGGATGTTATATCATTATTTCAAATATTCAGTCACTTAAAATTAATAATCATTCAATTCTTAAAATTTAATCAAAGCATTTAAGCTATTGAACTGATTCAGAATCGTCATCTAAAATCCTTTATTTTAATTTTCGTAAAACTCAACTACATTTTAATTTTTAAAATGATGAGTTAGTATGTGTCTACAGTTAATCGATTTAAGACGTTTTTTATGGACAATTACAAATTTGAAACGGTTCTAATTTCTCATTGTGTAAACCTGCCAAGCTGCTTTTCAAAATTCAATTAATTAAAAATATACGCCTAAAAATAAAGATTTAAAGTGTTTGAAGTAAAAAAGTTTAGAATTACGCACTTAAAAAAAAGAGAAATTGCTTGTATTCTCCCGTTCCATCGAAGACACTGAAATTAATATCTAAATCGAATTTAAACATGAAGCACCTTAAACTGCTTCGCAATTGAAATGTTGGGACCTACTAGACATTCAGCTTGTTCTTTTGTGGTCAGTTCTTTAAAGGCACCAGTGTCCATATTAATTTTCGCCCGAACTCCTTGTGCAGTAAAATGCAAATATATCCCACGAAAAGTTGTTTTTCCCCTATTTATTTTGTCCAAGATTGCACAGACGTCACCATGGGGGGTTGATAATACAATTTGCTCTTTGTTTGGCACAGACTTGAGGACACCATGTTGGTATCTTAATCGAATTGGTATATCGAGAGGAAAAGTGTATTTTCGAAGTTCAAATATCCGGGCGGGATTGTTGTATGGAACAAGTCGAATAAATTCAAGTTCTTCAAGGGGAAATCCGAGTATGAGAGACGAAGAATTCCTGGCAAGAGGAAACCTAGACCGTTCACGAAGAGCAGGGTGAGGAAAAGGTGGAGGCGGGATAGAAAAATGATGTATAATAGGGAAAAGAGAGCTTCCAGGGGAATTTCTGTCAGGAGAAAAATCAGAAGTTCCGGAGCGAGGAACACCAGGGATAGGTTCGCCATTTGGCAAACAATCGAACTGCCAACTCAATTCTGCAACAAGAAACAGAAGATTACATTTTTCCTAAGTGCGCAAACGTATGTGAGTATATCATTAGCTTCGAATGTGGTTGTTATTATCAATCTAGATTAGCGTGTCATGAAAAATAGGGGGATATTACCCAGGAAAGAAAAACTCACAAAACTTTGAATTTTTGCCGACGTTTCTTGAATATCACAGTTTCGTTCTTCAAGGCTGACTTGGAACTGATGTTCTTATACCCGGGAGGACGGCAAGCCAAGTAGGATGCATTTCTGATACAGTTAATGTTATCAAATTTTTACAAACTTCCCCTCCTATCTCATACCTTTGATTGGAAACTTCATCGATAAGACTTACTTCACTTTCAATAAAAAATTCTATGAATACACCGTTGGAGCAGCAATGGGATTAAAAAAAACTTGATTGGCCAATTAATTGCAAGAAAACCTAATGTTTGAGCGCTCTGGCCGAAATGTCTCCTTTTTTATTATAATGAATTGATTAAGAACGTGTGGCACCAATTCTAAATTCTAAACAGTCATCTATAGAAATTTTGTAAATTTTTTTTTGTAAATTTGTAATGATTATGTTCATAAATCTTGCTTCTGCTAATTTTCATTTTATATTATTAGTATTAAATTATAATATAAAATTGTATCTTTTCTAAATAAAATTCGATCAGGTGGGTTGTATCTTAAAGTTTATGAATTTTTCTGAATCCTTCGGGTAAGAGAATTATTGTGTCGAGAAAGCTCGCATTTCACAATAATTTGTGAAAAGTGAATATACATATATATATATATATTCTATTTAAAATACGTTAATTTGCCTCTTCGGGAAGCTACCATATGTGTACCTGCTGCGATAAGACGCAACGCAATTGGTTCAGTATAAAATTGTTCTATGCAGGTAAAATCCCTAAAATTCTGATTTGGGTACAGCTTAAAAACACTGTGGCACAATATAGATATATTAGTATATTTACCAATATAATCGAGAATACTAGTCGAGAGCAAGACCAGGGTACAGACAATCCTCATCTTTTCTGATTATAGGAACAGCTCGTTGGTGTGTTAATACTGAATTTGATTAAAACCGTACCTAGTGAATATTCTACAACTTCATGAGTTTATATAAGCTACACTTTGGCCGTTATCTCTTAGATTCAAGGTTTATACTCTTGAGATATCTACATGCCTTAAAAGTCATTCTCAAGAAAAATAAGGTAAGTTGGGTAAGTCGGGACTTACCTACTCGCTTAGAAAAAGTAAGGTGGCATTTAGTCCTCTAGAGAACTAAATCAAGAGACAGAAAACCGTCAAAAACACGGCTGCAAGAGAGACACAAAGAGAGCAGCAAAGAGATTTACGGTTAAGTAATAATGAACTTCTTCTGGGGTTGATTCAACAAAAATATTGTTTATTCAAACAAACATTTCTCTGAATTTGCCAGCGAATCTTCCATTCCTTAGTTCTGAAAACCGTTTTCTGAATAACTTTGATTTTACAACGGAAATTCCCAAGATTTGTGTTAAATGCACCACATCTAAAGGAAAATAGATAAATGTGTACAAAAAAACAATGAAAAAATGAAGGAATAGCAATTAAATTTGTCTAGTCGCCCTTGCTTAGATGTGCCCTTCAGAAGTTCCTTTGCTGGAAGCCTGGATAGAGATAAATTTGAATCAACAAGAATAGTCAAATTGTAACATTATTTTCAGAGTAAGTAGATATGATGAAAGATATTCTCGCCCCAAGATTTTTTATTTTAAGTCTCATTATATTTCAGAGAATATGTTATTTAAACTATTTTATCTACTCGCGATTCGAATAAATATGTCAGCAAAAATAGAGTTTTATTGGTCCACCGTTATCTCTACCAAGGTTTAAATCAGAGAAACAATAATTCGAGGAAATTTGATAAGAGTTCACATGTAATTTTTGATTTTCCATTCTTTTTTCTTTTTACTTTTTTTCATATCGTGCGTTATTTGGCTTAAAGTGTTCAATTTTATCTGTTCTTTTTTTTTAAATTTGGTAAATGCTATAACTCTGGTAATTTATATTTCTTCTGTGATGAAGGGCAATTCAAAGCATTAAAGACTAATATAAATTAGTTCAGTTTTTAATTGTTTTGTTTCTTGTATTTGACTAATAATTGAATAAAAGGTGTTTCACTATTTAAAAAGGCGTTTCACATTTAAACTAATTCATTTCATAGTTGAAAAAATTAATAAATAAACATATCATTAAAAAAATTAAAATCTAACATATTAGGTAAGAGTACCAATTCTTCGCACATTATTCTATTATGTGCATGCATCGTAGAGTTAAATTAATTCAAGCAACATAGTAAAAAAATTTCTTATCTTCGAAATCGTAAAAAGCATAAAAGAATCTTCATAATAGATGTTTCGGTTAAAAATGTCGATTTTTTCGCAGAATTTGGCCGTTTGTTTACATAACAATAAGAATTACTCTAATAATCAAAGTATTGGCCATAGTTTTCTACAACCTTTCCCTATCTTTCTGGCAATGCATGGATTCCTTCCCAAAAGAATTGTTCATTTTTTGAGGCCAACCATTCATCCAGCTAAATTCTCACTTCTTCGTAAGACTGGAAATTTTTCGTTGAAAGTTCGTGCTGCATCTATCGGAATAAGTGGTAGTCCGATGGGGCCAAGTCCGATGAATACGGGGGGTGGGGTAGGATGTCCCATTGACTGTTTTCCAAATATTTTTGGACTGGTTTCACAACATGAGACCGTACATTGTCTTTTTGAAAAATGACTTTCTCTTGCCTTTGCCTATATTCTGCTCGTTTTTCTTCAAGGCTTTGTTTAATTTAATTAATTTCTCTCGGTAGCGTTAGGCAGTAATCTATTCACCAGGTTTCAGCAGTTCGTAATACACATCTCCCCTATTGTCCAACCAAATACACAGCAAAGCCTTCTTTCAATGTATATTGCGCACTGGTTGTGATTTTGAAGGCTGGCCTGTATCTACCCATGATTTTCTTCGCTTGGAGTTGTCAAAATAGATCCACTTTTCATCTCCTGTTACAATTCTTTGCAAGAAAACTTTTATTTTCTGTCTGCCTAGGAGAATTCACAAATGAATTTTCGCCTTTCAATGTCTCTGTCTTTCAATTGATATGGAACCCGTTTCTCTACCGTCTGGACCTTTCTCAATGCGTGTAGACGTTCAGAAAGTAACGCCATCTCTTAGCAAAATGGATATTATTAACCGAAGCACCTATTGGAAAGCCCAATCAATCTCTTATGGGTAATTTTCCACAGACAGCGTAATTTGGTATTCATTAATTCTGTTATTAAAACTAACGGTTTTATTGTTGTAAGACTTGGTAAAGATGCTAATTTAACAACCTCAAAACAAGTTCAATAGTAAAAATGAGGTTATATGATTGTATGATAAAATAAAAAAATCTGTACTCCTCGCGAGCACAGTCTTATTACGCGCTGCGCGTGCTGATCGCTAGTTTCAGCGTGTCCAGGGTGCCCGGCTCTTGGTTGTTACTCTCGATCAGAGGGTCAGACATACAGACCTGTTAATCAGATTCAGAGGATCTTAAACCGTGCATATTGGACAAAAACGGGGGGAAGGGGGTAAAACTTTCCACAAATCGAATACCTCCTCTGATGAGAATGTAACAATATTATATAACCGAAAAATCGTTTTTACAGATGTCCACACACTGAGAGGTAACGCAGTAAATAGATATTAAATTACTTTAAAATTGATTTTTAAGAATCATGCAGTTAGTTTCAAGAAGTACAATCTTTATCATTGATATTTTAATTTTAATGCAATATGCACTATATATTCATGCAAATATCAGTGTCTCTACAAATATTTTTGAGGTTACGTCCATAAGAAGTCAGCCATCGTTTGAAAATTGAGGATCTCCTTGCAACAACCGCTTGGCAGCGGCAGCATATTCTCAGTTTATTTTTTCTCGTGGCAATGTGCCGGGAAACTATTGTGATCGTGACCAATTTTTGTTTTTTGTCCCACCACAACGAGTTAAAGATTTGGGATAATAAATGACAAGCGCTAAGAAATCTGGGTCTGACCCTAAATTTTAATAATAAAAAAATTTCTAAATAATTTTTTTTTACTTTTTTCATAATTATTAAAATTTAGCACCAGACCCAGATTTCTTTGTGCTACTTATTTATCATCCCAAATTTTCATCCCGATGTTGTGCTTCGAGTGAAAATAAGTTAGGAAATATAAAATGAGTCGGTAAGGTAGGAATATGTTCACACGATCCGCTTGTCACATACCCTTGATACGAAAAACTTCCAGCGAGGAAGTTTGAGCTCTGGCTTGTTTCGAGTATAGGCTGTCTCCGCACGTCAGATAATGATAAGTCAACTTGCGAGAGCGACACAGTAAAGGTGAAACCGGTCGTCTTTTGTTTCTGACAATATTATTCAGCCTTTGCTCGAAATTTAGGGAAGTAATATGTATTTTACATTATGCAATCAATTTTTCTAAGCTTGTCGTTTTAATTTCGCAATATTTCCTGTTAAAAATCTAGTCGAAAATGTCTAATTGATACGGACAAAACAAAGGCAAAAAAATAATCTTAAGAAAGAAAGTTGGCGAAGAAATGCGAACAAAAAAGCAAGAAACAGTATCCGATGGCTATGTTTTTATTTTTCCAATTTTCCAGTCTTTTGTTTGCGAATTTTTTCTTAATTAATAAAACCCAGAAAACTTATAAAAAAATACAGAAGGTGACAGAAAAAAAATGAATAATACAGAAAACTACATACAAGCCCATGTGGAAATCAGCCCAGCTTAGCCCAACTTATAATTTGGCGCCAATAGGGCCCCAACTGGGCAGCCAAGATAATAAAACGTGAAAATAATTAAAAGAATAATTTACAGTGGATGCAATGCCACTCGAATCCAGAAAAT
Source organism: Acraspis erinacei (assembly GCA_035041075.1). Taxonomy (NCBI): domain Eukaryota; kingdom Metazoa; phylum Arthropoda; class Insecta; order Hymenoptera; family Cynipidae; genus Acraspis; species Acraspis erinacei. The sequence goes on along the minus strand of JAWWLR010000034.1, from coordinate 96,194,781 downwards.
TTCCCAATTATTACGAATTTTTCTTATGAAAACTTATATTGATAAAGCCGATCATTGTTTGATTTCTTGACTGGGCTTCCATTGGTTATAACAATAGAACGCCCATAGTGTGAGTTCGAAATTAATTAACAGATTATTTCAATTATACAGTGTGTCTAAAAAGTCCCGGGATGGTTGGATATTTCCTCAGGTAAAATATTGTTTAAAAAAGTGAAAATCATTCCTGAAGTAAATTTCAACGAGGAATTCAATGTTGACCTTCATTTTGACCTTTAAGTTGCCCTTCATGGCGTTTTGAAGGTCAACTTTATTTTTTAAATGGAAAGCATCTTTTTTACATCTGCAATCGATAGAGCGGAAAATTCTACGTTCCGATACGTACCCAAGTCATAGGTCAATTGTATCTTTCAAGGTCAGTTAGAGGTTATTTGAAATTAACAAAGTTTTCCAAGAGGTCAGTGTAATTCCTGAATTAAATTTCAACGAGGAATTTAATGGTGACCTTCATTTTGACCTTGAAGTTGACCTTTATGGCTTTTTGAAAGAACTGTGAGGCGC
>JAWWLR010000034.1:96150049-96165111 GCA_035041075.1 Acraspis erinacei | reverse complement strand
ATTTATTACAAGAATATTAAAAAAAACTATAGAAAGAGTACCTAATAGGATTTAATTTCTCTCCAAGAAATGGGTGCATCAAAAATGTTTTCATCATAGATCCTATTGTATAATTTCCCTGTACATAAACATTTTTTAAGATTGAATACAAAATTGTTAAAAATCAAAAAGCATCACGCGAATTTTCTTTAAAGGGGGAAGTGTAATAATCGGCGATTGTTAATTAATACTTGTTTTGCCCGCTAGAGGAAGGACCTACTGGACAAATTTTAAAGCTTTCAAATCTATATTTAAAGAGATAATTGCTATTTTCAGAGAGCTAAATGACATTGTTGCATAAGGAATTTATTAATTTTATAAATAACTTGGATTGCTTTTATAAATAGCACGTGTCTTTAAATGGAATGATTATTGTTACACGTTTCATTTGTGTCTGATTTAAATTAAACTTAAAAAAGTGTTATGTAAAGAGGTTTATGAGGAAGAGAAAACAATACGTAATATATCTTCTTGAGAAAGATGAAACAAATAAGGAGAATGTTGTTAATAACTATTTTGAACTAGAATTTAATTATATTTTTATATGTGTTGGAATTGCAAAAAGAAACCACGAATCGTATCGCTATGAATTCACTGCGAACTCAACGTGAAGAGTTTTCTTTCTCAAAGTGGAACAAAAGATCCCAGTTTCTCTTTTAGCAAAATTCCAAAATATGATTTCCGGCGAAATACTTTGAGATACGTTTCAAAAATTAATTCGTAGCACCATCTAGTCTGAAAGGACGTTAAAAATGATGTTATTCTCTGATGATAATATAGATTCCTTGCCTAATAATTCAAATCAGTTAACTGTATAAAATTTATTTCGTAGAGAAAGGACTTAATATTGATGACATTACGATCTATATGTTTGGGATAAAGAAATATGTTTGCGAGTTTCTTGGATAGTGATTTAGATTCGAGGTTAGAGAATGTTGCTAATGTTTTAAGATAATTTCTTTTACTATGAGTGATTTGTGAAATATTATCCTCTCTCCAAATCTCCTATTTTTTACATTTAAACAGCACATTATAGTATAGAATTTCTAAGTATGGAATGTAAAAATCTGTTGTCTCTAAGACATAAGAGATAAAATAACTGAATCTTATCAAAAGTAAATATCTCAGAAGGACAAACATGACGCCTTTAATGTAAAAGATAATGGCTATAGTATAGACTATATGAGCTAATGAAGCAGCAGAATATTTACTAATTACATTTGTAATTAAATTCATTGTAATACATCAATCAGATTGTTCCTTTATCAAAAAATATGCGGATTGTCTGTACTCTCGTTATACCATTGGCCGTTATTCTCAATTCTATTGGTAAGTATACTGATATAATATATCTATCTTGTATTAATTTTTGTTAGGCTGAACGTGAATCAGAATTCTACACCCAGAAATTTCACAAGTACTTAATGGTGTTGGTTTATACCTGCTTAAAAATATTCCAAAAAGCCCCTTCTAGCGTATTTGTTAAGAGACTTGAAATCGTTTAAATAATTTGATTATCGGTATGGTTAAATACTCGTCCGGCAGTATAATCGCAAGGAATCTGATAACATACTTGAAATTATTTGCTGACTTATAGTTTTATCCTATTAATTGCATTTAAAAAATTTTTTTATTTCGGCTGCATGACCGAAATAAAACTCTTCAACATCATAAAAAATATTTCCTGTAAATTGTATCAAAGACATTATTTAAATTGGGTAAATGACGCCGAGTTCAAGTAAAAAATAATTTACTAAAAATGATGATTTTCTATCTCTATTTCTTTTTTCAGAATTGAGTTCACAGTCCAAGTTTTTGCCTAATGAAGCTGACCCTAGTTTTCCTCGACAGGTACCTTTGGCTTCTTCTCCTGAGAGAGATTCGCCCATAAGCTCTCTTCCTCCTGCTCGTCCTGATTCCTCTGCCGAATCTTCTTCTTCTGACGAGCCACCAGTTCGTTGCAGGTCCAAGTCTCCTGGCGCCAGGGAAACTTGCGACTATTCTCGAATTCTTGGATATAGGCTTGATGAGCTTAGATTTCTTCGAATTGTTCCTCAGATTAATCCGAACCGAAAATTCCAACTTCGGCAATACGTTTTTCCTCCCGGTAAACCAATTAGATTGATGGAGCGAAAACGTCTCTACCCCATGCCAACTGAAGCACAATTTGTTTTGTCAAAGTCCAATGGTGACGCCATTGCAGTATTGTATAAAAGATCAAACAGAAACGCGATTTTTCGTGGAATATATAATTTGAGGTCAGCAAGAGTGAAAATAAATATAAGAAGCGGAGAGATTAAAGAATTAACCTCCGAGGAAATTAAGGAATCTCCAATAAACAACAAAATGGCAATCAGAAAGATGTTTCATGTTTATCACATATAAACTATGAATTTTTTAATCGAACAATGTTTAGTTTCTTAACCTAAAATTGCTTCAAATGATGTAATTTGTTAAATGCTCAAATTTATTGATTTATTCTTCAATTTAGATAAGTGATTATGATAGCGTAGTATAAATTTATATTGTTTATCCGTAAATCTTTGAACCGTTAATTTCATAAAAATTAAAACATTGAAATTTTGCAGTTTAATTGTTGAATGAGATCCGGGAATTGTTTTCCTCGATTGAAATTGTCACCCTGCTATTCTTTAAGGGTTAAAATTCGACATTTTTCATATTAAGTTGAACGATATTATATTAAATTTATGTTTTTTTTCTTTACATCGAACCGGGTCTACTTATGCATATATAGCAAAATAAAGTAACAATGTTATTTTTTCTAATTATTTTATTTTAGTTACCTTCGAAACCTTTCGTTATATCAAACTTATGTGAAGTTAAGCCTCAAGCAACCTTAACTTAAAAAAGATATTAAGAATCGCTTTTATAGGAATATCATTCTTACATAGTATGCGCATATTTCGAGCAAAAAAATTAAATAATTTTTTTTCAATCAGGGATTGTTAAGAACTAAATATAAATTAAAAAACAGCTCTACAAATTTTTTGCAATATTTTTACTGTTAAATTTATAATGACTTGAGAAGATATTATATGGCAACGTAAAACAGTAATTCGGTTTAGTTTTGCAGATATAAAAATATATTTAAAAAAGAAAACAGAAGATTTTAAGAAACTTCTTTTATTGTGCAGGATTCAAGCAATTTTAAGAAAAATGGGAATGAATTTCAATAATCTTTTGAAAAGATTTTTAAAAATGGTAAATGAATTGTAGAATTTTAAAGATTAACAAAAAAATTTCAAAGGTAATAATTTAAACGAGTTTTCATGGGCATAATGAAAATAGAACACAAATTCTGAGGTGGTTGTCGTGCCAAAAAATCAAGTCCCTGAAAAAATGAAATTTTTACAAAGCTTTAGAAACATATTATCACTCATGTCTTATAACAGAAAAAAACTTATTTTCTATAAAAAAAAGTTTAAGACTTACGAAGAATACTTATTTTACAATCGTTATCCTAATTTAATTTTCTCACTGTTTTTTTTAACAATTTATAAAAAATTATTAAGCTTTAAGAAATCATGGATCATTTTCATCCTCTTTTCCAAATGAAAGAAGGTTCTAAAAGTCTAAAAGTTTTAAAGCCATTGTACTATTGTTGTAATAGAAGAGAAATGACGAAACAGCAATATTTAATGAACTGTGCCAGAACGACACTTTGGTAAACACTTTTATTGCAGATAAGGTTAATATGGTATCACGTTATATTAGTCACCTTGCTTATATGGGTGATAATTCCTTTTGCTTAATCTTCATGTTTTTAAATACAAAATCATAATGATGATCAAAGGACCAAGCAAAGTTGACCTTGAAATTACCTTGAAGGTCAAGTTCAAGTCAAATTGAGGTTACCATTGTATTTCTCGTTGAAAGTTACAGCAAGAATGACCTTGATCTTAGGAAATAGAGAGCCGACCTATGACCTAAATTTGAAATTACCTTCAAGGTCAAGTTCAAGGTCAAATTGAAGGTCATCATTGGATTTCACATTGAAAGTTACTCGAAGAATGACCATGCCCCATTTAAATAATATTTTATCTGGACAGATATTTAAGTGTTCCCAGCTTTTTTGACACCTTGTATGGCCGACATTACCCATCCATAACTTGCCCGAAACCTAGGACTCCTTACACAATGGATGCATTTCCAGAGATAAATTCTAGTGCTCGTTTTTAAAAACGAAGATTATATCTAATATTGGGATGGTAACTCTGAAGAAGCTCCTAGTAGCTACTACTGTCAACTTCAACCATTTGGCCGCTGTATAAGAAAAGAAGGGTTGTGAGACGAAACTTGTACTAAACTACGGATAAAATCTACGGATTAAACTAGGTATTAAATATAGAACATCCTTATCTCATCATTCACTTGCCTTAGTGTGTGGATTATGATGAAAATCCGAGTTGATAATGCACATTTCTTATAAAAAATTATTTTAAAATCCTTTAAAATTCGTTGCAATACTTTAAGACCTCTTTAAATAGTTTAAATTTCGTAAAATGAATTATATAAATTTTAAATTATGTGTTTTTTGTGTGTGTGACGGTCTGCATAAATGAAAATAAAATTGAGCCAAAAACATTTTTCCGAAATCTGAATTTATTTTATCAAAAATTCCTGCCTGAATCCTCGACGTTCCGTAGTTATATTAAAGAGCACAATCATGGTAACACTGGCACACGAAGAAAAATCTGCCCTCTGCTGTTTTGGTTCACAAGATGAATGTTTTTGCACCCATACCCATGATAAATTCAATTACGTTGACAGAGAATTACGAAAATATCAAGTTGGTTTTGGATAAATTGAAATACTCAGAATATAATTAATGGGTTTTTAACGTTAAACACCCATGTTTTCTATACTTATTGGATGGCAGAGACCTACCTGATCATTATAGGAAGATTGATTGGCCAGCCATAGAAAGTTTTGATCCAGGATCAGCGAACATCATCAAAGTTCCACTAGTTGATACAGCGAGAGTTTTACTGCCACCTCTGTTTATAAAACTGGGAATGGTGAAGCAGTTTATATCAGGATTATAGGAACAAGATAGCTGTTTTATATATCTTGAAGGACAATTCCTAGAACTATCGGTAAAAGTAGGAATGTTCGGCGGACCTTAAATCCCGAAAATGTTTAGGGATCAGAATTGCGTTACAACTATTAAAAAAGTACAAAAAACAGATTTGTTAAGCCTCAAGAAAGTTTTTGAAAAATTTCTGAAGAACCACAAGAGGGACAACTACCAAACCATGGTGAGAAATACTATACAGAACTTCGGTAAAATGGAATTTAATACGAACTTGAAAATACATGTATTAAATTCCGATATCGACTATTTTCCAATTTAGTTGGGTGATTGCAGTGAAGAGCATGGAAAAAGATTCCATCAAGATATTGAAGAGATAGAACGTAGACACAAAGAGTGGCTGGAGACGTTGTTCATTTGGATACAGCGACCTCGAAAACATAGAATATGATCACTTTGCCTAGAGGGGAATCATATTTCACCTAAAATCAGTGATTTGCAACGATTTTTGAGGTTAGGGGCGAAATGTTGCGTGATTTGGAGAAACCTGGGGATTCGGATTCAGCGACCTCAAAAACGTAGGGTAAGCCTATTGTCGTTTCTGGGGCTTAAAACTAATTTTTTCCAGAGATGTGGTATCTTCCCTCAAAATCTTCAGTTTTTAAAGGTCAGAATGGACCGTTATAATAGACACTCGATCTTGCATTGTAAAAACTATTTGTCTCTACAACATAAGAGATTATGTAAATGCTGAAATCAGTTTTAATTTTATCAAATTTAAATATCTTAGAAGGACAAATTTGAGGCCTTTCATGCAAGAGATAGCGGCTATAGTATAGATTGCATAGGCTAAGGAACCAGTAGAATATTCAGTAGTCAAACTAATAAAAAATTAATTATTAGTACATTTAGCAGTTTGTCCTTCAGTCAGAAATATGGAGGTTGTCTATACTCTAGCCCTCTCCTTGGTTCTTATCCTCAATTATATTGGTAAGTAAACTATTATAATATATTTATGTTCTGGTAAAACTTTTTTCAAGCTATACGAACATCAGAATTCTACAAATATGGTACATTCATGTACACATATGGTACCCTGCCAACTATGCAATAGAGTTCACAGAGTACTTAAAGTTTATTATTTATTAATATTAAGCGATGAATGTCCGTACGTATGCATGTGTGAATGCCCTTATGTATGTATGTTTGTATGTATGTCTGTAAGTATGCTTGTATATATTTCTGTGGGCACAATAAAAAAAAGCTAAGAAAAGAAAAAAGTTGATTTTTCGAAAGCCAGATGAGCTTATCGTAACAACTTTTTAAATTGTTGTTGAATAATCGAAAATTCAGATCATGATAGCACACAAAATAAGGAAAAATAAGAAAACACACTTTTTGACAGAGGACGAAGTTTTTGTTTTATTCGTAAACAGACATAAATTGACGCAAGGCACGAAAGAAAAGAAATATACAAAAATTGTTTACCCAAAAAGGATTTCCCAATATTGTGGTTAATAATTTTACGATATGAGGCGTAGATTTTATTTTAATTATAAAAAATAACACTAAAAATAAACAATTAAATTTTTGTAAAAACGCGTGAAATAACATAACAGACGGAAACAATGAGAAAAACGAAAATTCTTCAGGAAAAAAAAGACTTGAAAGTTTTGTTATATAGTCTTTTTATAAGTACATATATCTTTGGGAATTGTGAGGGGCGAGGGGACCCACCTACTAAATGAAGCACCCCAAAGGGAACAGAAGTCTGCTGCGTCCGCGTCATCGTAATACGTATATGTAATAATATGTAATATGCCAGAACAGGGGCCCAATGACGTGACGCGAGCTGTGGCCGAGCAGGTTGAGGCTCCGAAGTTATCACCTATCACGCGCGCCATCAATGCTATTTGAATAATTCTATTTTGTTAACGAATAATTCAATTAAGATAATATTTTTCAGAAAACTTCATTATATTCAAATAAACCTTTATTTCACTGGAAGTTTGGATTTACTCAAAATTCCCTCGAAAAACGAAGCGTTTGAAAATTGTCTAACATTATTTTGATACTGCTTGCTTTAAAAAAAGTGTTACTTTTCTATTTAACAAAATCAATCAATTTTCAATTTTACATTATCTTAAGAACATTCTTAAGGACTAGATTTTTAATTTTTATCTTAAGATATTAAGAACTTTTTCTTTTGAACCGAGTTGAAGTGAAAATATTTAGTAAATTCTCTTGTCTCAAAAATTAAGTTTTTTTTTAATTTCTACAGAATTGGTGCCAGATAAAACTTTTTGCCGACAGAAAAAAGATGCGCCATGAAATTTCCTGCAAAGTGATATGTTAAAAAGTTGAATTTTCGAAAACTGATTTGCAAGCCATCAGGGGCCAACACGAGTAGCCTGATGCAAATTTTATCCGGGGTTATAGAATTCGGAGTCTCAATTTTGTACTTCAAAAAAATATGTAATCTTTTATTTCTTTTTGCAGAATTAAGCTCGCAGTCCCAGTTTTTTCAGGACGAAGATGATCCTAGTTTTCCACGTCAGGTACCTTTTGTCTCTTCTTCTGAAAGTCATTCTCCCGTAAAGTCTCTTCCTCATGCCAGTCCTGATTCCTCTGCCAAGCCTTCTTCTTCGGAAAACACACATCTTCGTGGCAGTTCTAGGTCTCCTAGTGCCAGGCAAACTTATCCTCGCATGCTTGGATATAGACTTGATGCGCTTCAATTTGTTCGACTTGTTCCCCAGAATAATCCGAACAGGATATTCGAACTTCGAAGATACATTTTTCCGCCCGATAAACCAATTCGATTGATGGATTGAAATCATCTTTACCCCATGCCAACCGAAGCACAATTCGTTTTGTCAAAGTCCAAGGGTGATGCCATTGCAGTATTGTATAAAAGATCATGCAGAAACACGGCTTTTCGTGGAATATATAATTTGGGCTCAATACGGGTGAAAATAAACATAAGCAGCGGAGCGGTTAAAGAATTGACTGTCGAAGAAAGCGCGGAGTCTCCGATAAACAGTAGCAGCGCAATCAAAAAGTGGTTTCATGTGTATCGTGTATGAACCATTAACTTAAAATCGTTCAATATTTAGGCTTTAGATCCTAAAATCGCTTGAAATTATATAATTTTCAAAAACACACAAATTTATTGACTTATTCTCCCATTTAAAGCAGTCGAGGGGCTGGTCACTGAGATTTAAGGTGACTTCTTGACTTACGGCAGACAGTAGGACTCTCTGAATTCTATTGCGTAGTTCCTTGGTAAGTCCCAGTTAGTATCATAGTAAGTCCCAGGGCGTCACAAGAACTCTCGCTCCAGCCGACCGATTCGGCGAAATCCTTGTCGGGAAAATTCGTAACTCTGACGGAAACACTCGAAAGATCTGTTCCAAATACCGCGCTTAACTTTTCGAGGGAGCCTCGTGGGAAGTCACAAGAAATCTGCATTAGTCCGAGGGAGGTCTCTACCAAGTCTTCGTTATTCCGGTGGCAGTCATTTGTTAGTCTGACTTCCTGATTTCTGAGTGACCAGCCCCTCGAAAGCAATGAATCTGATAGCGTAATATGCATTTATTTTGTTTACCCTAAATCTTTGAATCGTTAAGTTTTGTAAAAGGTTAAAAATTAAAATTTTCTAAGATAATGACCGAGTGAGAAACGGGAATTTTTTCTTCGCTTGAAACCGTTAAACTGCTTTTTATTAAGCTTATTTGGTTTTATATTCTTTAGTATTATATTAAATGTAGGTTTTTTAAATTTATGTACCTCAAAGCAGGTGTTCTTCTTCATAAATGTATTGCAAAATAAAGTAAAAATATTATTTCGCATTATTATTTTATTTTACTCACCCTTAAACCCATTTGATATATCAACGTTGCGTAAATATGACCATCAATGGCTCTTTTTTTCTCTGTTTATCTAAAAGAAGATTTGTAGGGAAATTTGAAAAAGACTCACAGGGTTAGCTTCAACCAACTTTAAATTTAAAAAAATATTACAAAGACTTTCTTTCCGTAATTTTGTTATTATAGAATGTTCGGATATTTACTGCAAAAAAAATCGCTAGAACTTCTCCACTCAGGGATTTTTAATATATTCCTTTTTCAAGAAAAGGTTATTAAATAACTATATTAGTGGAGTTAAAATTTGGAAAAGAACTTTTGAATTTTTAACAATTTAACAAAAGTTATTGAGTTTCGATAAATCATGGCTCATTTTTCTAGGGAAAAGATGTTATACAAATTTTTCGTTTCAAAATTTTTAAATACGATACTAAGGGAAAATTTTATAGCCGAAAACATTATTACAACTAATTTATCTTGTAAGTTAAAAATTTTATATTCTAAGCAATGCTAGTTATTTGATAAAACATCAGTAATATTATTTTCATTCTCAAAATTTTTTTAATCATTAACATTTTTTAAAAATAGCATTTTCATCTTCTAAATCAAGTTTATTTTCAAAATTCTTTAAAAATATACATTTCTACAAATATTTTTCATTTGGCTCTAAAAGTTTGCTTTTAAGAATGCTTTAGAATATTAAACGTTCTTTCGAAAAGGTAGGAAACCTTTTGGTATGTATAAAAACCCTTTTTTTTAATTCTTGCTCAAAGTTAATTTTTCAAAATAAAAATAATTTCTATTTTTAAACGAATATTAAGAATATGCTTTTCTTAAAACTTTTCAGGCCTTCTAATCTTTAAAATCTATTAAAATTTTTATTAAATTTTTGTTAAATTCTACAAAATTAAAAAAATCTTCTCAAAATCTTTCTGATTCTTCTTTAACAATTTTTAAAATATTTTTACATAATTTCTTAAAATTAATTGTTTTAAATATAAAATTATTTAAATTTTGTCTAGAAAAATAAAAAATTGTTTGTCGTTTTCGTGAATCTTAGAAAATTCCTAATATATCTTTAAAATGTTTAATTATTTTTGGATCTTTTCAAAACTCTTAATCTCGGACTTTTAAAAAGTTTAAGGAAATAATCTAATAATAATAAAGTCTTTCATATGCTTTTTCCATATATTTTGAAATCTTAGAAACTTAAAATTATTATTTCAAATTAGAACCTGGTTTAGAAACATTTGAAAATAAATTTTATGATGAGTTAAAATGATTTATTTTGAAATTTTTATACGCAAATTTTATGCTGCAGAAAATTTATAAATAAAAAATGTTAATTAATCGCTTCCAAATTAAATTATTGCTATTTTTGGGAGATCTTTTTCATTCATGAACCCAACGAATTCTATGAGGATATTTTTTGCAAAAAAAAATTAACAGGATTCACCTAAAGTTTTTTTTCTTATTCTTAAAGAGCTGCTAATGATTTAATTCGTTTCAAAAATCAGGAAATTTTTGTTGTTCCCCCTCAGATTTCGATAATTATTATAATAATATTAATATTAGTAATTATAAATATTGGAATGAAAACTTAATAATTCTCAGAGAAAGAGCATAATAATACTGACAGTAATATTATTTTTTTTAACTAAAGTAAAATATTCAATAAATGGGGATGATAGATATAATGAATTATGTAACATTTTTTTTCTTGTAACTGACTCTTATCAAATGCAAAGATCTCAGAAGGAGATCTTCACGCTTTCAATGCACGAGATAACGGCAATATACAAGATTGTAATAACTAATGACGCGGTAGAGTATTCACTCGTTACATTTTAAATCGAACTTATTACAATTATATCTATCAGTTTTTCCTTTAATCAGAAAAGATGATGATTTCCTGGACTCTGGTCTTGTCTTTTGTCATTATTCTTAATTCTATTGGTAAGTATTGCACATTTAATCAAACAATTCCAAAGTGTGTCCACTTGAAACAGCCACGATATATTTTAATTGAGAATCCTCACACAAGTCACATTCATAAAACTATATACATTGATCAATTATAATAAATATAAATATCACTTGAAAAACATTTTCTAGAGCATCAGCCCATTCATCAGTACAACATTTCCAGTTATTATTTCAACACTCGCGATAAATAAAACATTTCAATAATTAAAATATTAAAAATTGTCCATATTTTAAAGGAAAAACCTCATAAATTTCACTAGGCATTACTGAAAAAACTTACTATTGTTTTAATCCCTTCCACTAAACAGAAAAGCTTCTGGGGTTATTGTCTAGATGATTCAAGGAGTATGTGCATGAATTATACAATGTTGCAGGTCAACATGTATAACCCAGATATCATATTTTTGATTCTATTGCTAGTTTCCAAATCGCTCTTTGATATCAAAAAAACAATAAAATTTTTATTTGCAAAATTCGATTTTTTATTGAGCTGCAAAGTGAGGAGTAAAACGCTTATTTTGACGTGTACCGAAGGCCCGAGAAATCCAGCAACCCCCACTTTCTATACATCTTTCTGTTCTGCAGCGAGAAGATGTGGTCGTAAGTGGTGGAGGGGATGGATTGCGGATATTCTCCCCACTCTCTGATTATCTAACTTCGACCGGTTCTTCAACCTCTTCTACTAAGAAATTCGCCTATTCTTCAATCCGGTCTCTCAATTACAACCTTATTCACAACTCATAGTATACCTAAGAGCGATCCCCCACTTTAAACTATATACAATCCTCTATTTCTTATTGCAGAATTAAGTTCACAGTCCAAATTTTTGCCCGCTGATAAAGCTGAACCTAGTTTTCCTCGTTTTGTGCCTTTTGCTTCTTCTTCCGACAATGATTCTCCTAGAAGGCATATTGCTCCTGCCAGTCCTCGTTCCTCTGCCGAGTCTACTCCTTCCCCGGACCCTCCTCTTCGTGCCAGGTCCAGGTCTCCTCGCGCCAGGCCAACTTTTCGTAAAGTACTTGGATTTAAACTTGAAGAGCTTGAATTTATTCGACTTATTCCCCAGAATAATCTGAACCAGATATTCGAACTTCGAAAATATGTTTTTCCTTCCGATAAAAGAGTTGGATTGATCAACCGACTTCGTTTCATCCCCATGCCAAACGAACCACAAATTGTATTGCTAAAGTCCAATGGTGATGCCCTTGCAATATTAGATAAACAAACAAGCAGACACACGATTTTTCGTGGAATATACAATTCATTGTGTAACCGGGTGAAAATAAATATAAAAAGCAGAGTGGTTAAAGATTTGACCAGTGAAGAATGCGCTGAATCTCCATTGAGTAGAAAAGTTTCAATCAAAAAGTGGTTTAATGTATATCGCGTATGAACCGCAAATTTTCAATCATTTTCAATTTAGGGTTTTAACCTAAAATTGCTTAAAAGGATATAATATTTAAAATGCATAAATTTATTGATTTACTCCGGAATTTATAGCCGTCTGGCGCTTGCGCTCGAACGAATTGCGTTAAAAATGCGACATTCTCTATATTATGCTAAACTCTATTACAATGAATATGTGTTTTAATAATATCTATACCTCAAAGAGGGCCTTTTTACTCATATAAATAAAAATAAAGTAAAAATTTAATTCTCTTCCATTATTTTATTAGAGTTGTCCTAAAAATCTTTTCATTGATCAAATTTGCGTGAATGTAACCTTTAATGACTGTTTTTAAGGATCAAAGCAGGATTTTTAGTAAATTTTGAAATTACCATACTAAGTGAGCCTTAGCCACCATTAACCTAAACAATCAGTGATATGTGCATTATTAGTAGATGAAGCAATAGGGAACCACAACTGTGATATAGAACACGATGCGGTAGAAAATCCGAAGTTTACAATGTCTGGGTCACTGAGGTTAGGGATATAATTTGGAAGTTAAAAAAATGTTAGGCTGCTGTTTAGACCGTATTTGGAAAATTTAAATCGTAAAAATAACATTGGAAATGAGCAAAGTCAGTTGATGAAAAAACGAAACAAGTTGTAATAAAATGTTTAATAACAAATTTTTTTTTAAGAATGTGCCATTTTTTAAAGATACAATAAAACTACGTCTGTTTTAATAAGAATGCATGTTACGAATTGTAATAATATACATTTATGGAAATGATATACAATTTCAGGGACAAATTCGAGTGCCAAGCAGGAGATACGTGATGAGAATCTGTGCATATTTTTTCACTTCAACTAAAATTTTTGTTGGTTTAGTTCAGAAATCGTTGAAGCACCGACTGTTTTTTACCAAATGGACAAATTCCCTTCATCTGAATTTTAACTTGCAAACATGCATCAACCATTATTTTGGGTGTTCAAATAAATATTTTCCTGAGTATACCAGCGAATCTCTGATTCCTTATTTAAAAAAATGGTTTTCTTCATACTTTGTTTTTTACTACGTACATTTTTAATATTTGTCGTAATAGTACAATTTCTCAAATAAAATAGATTACCCAAGGAGAATCCAAGTTATTAACGAATAGAAATGTTATTTTTAAAATCGCTCCATGATTATATGAGATATATCAAATCAAATTCGTTCCTTGAATTAATCGATTTCAATCTGATACAGTTTCCTTAAACGAGCTTCAATTGCATGGATATACATTAAAATTTCTTTTAAATATTAAAATCATAAATAACCCTTTCTTTAAAAATCTCGTGAAAGTGTGATTTCTTGATCTCCCTTGAAATCTATTTAAAGTCTCCGAAGCTAAGAAATAATAATAATTATAATATTGTTCATTCATATTTATGTAATAAAAATATATCTATGGAAGTTTCTGCGATAGCAATTAGAACCCAAAGTAAAAGATTATACAAATTGTGACGTTAGTTTTGATAAAGTTTGTAACAATATGTTTTTTCTTGAAACTTACTGTTATCAATTGCAAATATCTCAGAAGGACAACCTGTATTCTTTAATGTTAGAGATAAAGGTTATAGAGTTGTTGGTATAAGCCAATGAAGTGGTAGTCTATTTACTTAATTATGGTTTTAAACAAAAGTCATTACTAATACATCAATCAGTTTGTCCTGTAACCAGACAACATGCGGATTGTCTGTACTCTACTCTTATCCTTGGCCGTCGCCCTCAATTCTATTGGTAAATATATTAACATTCTATCAATTTCAAGATCTATTTGATCAAACTATACAAAATTAAAAATTTTAGATATTAAATTTGCTCGGAGCAATTTTACACGTAGCCAACTGTGTTGAGTCTGATCTGAATGCGTACACATATGGTACCGTCTCAATTGTAAAATAGAGTTCACAGTATTTACACTTCACTATTAATTAATGTTAACTATTTTAAAATGCTTTTATAAATAAGGATCAGTTTTTAATAGTCTGATACAGTCAAAACTGGATTCACTGATCCTCCATTTAATGTTTCTGAGAATTGACGCCGCGCGGTGGGGACGAGTGAGAGGAGCTGCGGGAAGATGTGCGGTGCTCACTCAAGTGTCACAAAGCAGAGAGAGAGAAAAAAGGAAGAGAAAGAACAGGAGAGGGACAAAATAGTTTCGAGACTCTGTATTTAATGTCACGCTCATTTCCAAATTGATATTAAATCCAGGTTTGACTTTAGTTCTCTGTATTTAAGGGTCAAACTTGACCTTCAATTTGAGACACTAAAACATTTTACCAAGGACCAAACAAATCGTTCAACTCTTTTAAAAGTGATCGTACTTGCAAACGAAAATTCTACAGAAAGGCCTTCACACACACACATACACACACACACACACACACTCAAAGGCAGACTGCCAGACATACTGGTGAAAACATTCCTAAAAACCTGTTTTCGGATTAAAGGGGTTTCAAAACGAAGGCATTTGATAAAAATGGGGATAGGAGGAATTTCCCGCCTGCAAAAATTTGGTGGCCCTGCCTAGTGGATGTTTTACCAAAAAAAAATATTTGTCCTGGATAATAAATTTCGAGATTTCTCCTTTCACAGCAATTTTTGCAATCGAGAATTTAAACATACTTTAAACAATTTTAAACCCTCATTATTAAGTTTATTTCTCAAAGATGTTTCAAATCA
>JAWWLR010000034.1:95974632-95986885 GCA_035041075.1 Acraspis erinacei | reverse complement strand
TCTCATTTTTCTATCTTTTTTTTATTTTTGTCTGAAATTTTTGTTTTTAAACAAATTGTTTTCAGATTACAATTTGGAGCATTGGTTGTTGGTTTGTTGTGGTCCAAATTTGGTCGTTGGATTCTTGTTTTTTACAGGAGTTTTCATTATTGCTGATTATATCCCTAACCTCAGTGACACAGACTTTCTCAATTCAGTTTTCTAATGCATTGTATGCTATATCGCAGTTTTGGTGTTCTATAGATTCATCTCCTAATAGTCCTCTAAAATGTTCTCTCTAATTTTATCTTTACATTCCCTATATAATCGTTTGAGTAATCACTTATACTTATACTTATACACTTAGATGTTCAAAGTTCTCCTGTATGCTTCTTTCTTTGCTTTTTGGACAGCCGGAATTTAATCATTCCACCATGCATCACCAGAAATTCTTCCGACAACCGCGGTACCACACACTTCGATCGCACATCTCACCATCATATCCCGGAACTTAGTCCATGGTCCCTCTACATCTTCCTTTCGTAAAAGATCCTCCCAGGTAGCCTTACCTATGCTTTCGATTATTTTATTTTGAAAATTTATTCGAGCATCCAGTTTCTGTAGGTTTTCAATTTTTATTCGCGCTTGTTTTGTTTTCTTGGTTCTATTTCTTCTCCATCCCCGACCTAAGGTAATTTTTGGGATCAGAAGGTAATGATCGGTATTGCATTCAGAACCCCTTATGAACTTGAATCTTTGACTAGGTCTCTCAGTCTTTCATCCGCGAACACAAACTCAATTATACTGTGTCAATTTCCTTTAGACCAGGTGTACATGTGGATAATTTAATGTCTATGCCAAATATTTGTAATAAACAGACCCCTTTCTAAGCGTAAGTCAACTAATCTATGTTCGTTATAGTTTATTATTGGATCCCCAAAATTACCTAGAACTCTTTCTGTATCCTGATTTTGGACTTCCACCCACCTATTCATATCTCCTAGCAAAATTATTCTTTCATCATGATTGCAAACATTTATAGTGTAATTTAAAGTGTCCCAGAAGCCGCCTTTTACTTCTCTGGAATGATTATCAACTGGCGTGTAATACGATATGCTAAATGATCTTCTTAAGACTACTTTTATTCTAGCTTACAGCAATCTGGGAGATACGAAATCATGCTCTGCGAGATGCTACTTCGCTCTTTCATTCAAAAGCAGACCTACTTCTTGCCATATTTCAAATCCGCCTTTCAACATCCCGTTTTTTATGTCCCTACTTCCGCATACCTTTTTCTTTGTTTCAGAAACGCATAAAATATCTACTTTCTTTACGTACATAGTTTCACATGATTCTTTTACCTTGAGATCATTCACTCCCCTAGAATTCCACACACCCAGTCTCAATTCGTACATATGTACATATTTCTTGTTTTGTTAAATTTATTTTAGCCAATTTTAAAAGAAACAAATATTCAAACTTTAGATTTTTCTATTCGGTTTTTGCCACTTCTGTAAGTAGACGTCACATTCCCGGAGCCCTAATAATGCTACGACGGAAAATTTAAGAAAATTATCTCCTTTAACGTCCTTTCACATCCACTGAAATTTTCTAAGTGAACCGTCTAAAGAGTTTAATTTGATAAAACTTTACGCATTCTCGAATAAAAAGTCAAACCTTTCATCCATAAAACAGTTATATTAAATTTCGCATAAGTATTTATATTTCTGCCTACAGAATTATTATTATGTCTAAAACTGAGGACTATAGATGACTTATTTCCTGGAAACAATGGTATCTTGCCTGATATCGACGTATGTTCAACAGAATATATTCAACGCTTACAAAATTTCCGCAAACTAGAGAACTATGATATGGAACATACACCTGGAACGTTCTTAAAAAGGGGGGATGTCATCGTTGGAATCGGAGATGAGCATGGAAATATTCTTCCGCTATGCCTTTTGTTTGAATATGATTTGCGTCTGCAGCATGTCGTATTTGACGCAAGAAACCACGAGTATGTTGATACGCACGGTGCCGATTTTCTTCACATGGGGGCAAACCGTGTTTACGCATTTGTTCATGAGCGCGATTTAGCTGCAAGACCACTAAAACCAACTACTGACGATCCAACGTACCTTGCAGTACACCGTGAAGCATGCAGAGCAGCAGAACGTGCAACAGACGAGAGAGAAACCCTACTTACAAGAAACTTACGCCCTAATGAAGGAGTCCCTCAGTATATGCTTTCACAAATCATACGATAGTACAGAAATACTTTTAAGGAAGTAAGCGATGCGCACTTAAGACCAGTGCCAAAGTATCCGAAACAGCATCATTAATCAAGTCAAAAAGTGGAAATAAAAGGGGTTCACATTTTCTAACAGAAGCTTTTAAAAACATCAATGCCCTGGACATCCAAGTTCTTCAACATTCTTAAAAGGTACAATTTTATCACGTATTACTTTCTTGCAAGAGACAACACCTGTGATAACAAAACCAGTTGTGATGAAATAAAATCTACACAAAAGATTATTAGTAATTTCCTGACCCTGTAACGATCCCCTATTTACAATCGCGTATTCCAATTCAGGATGACAGTTGCGTAAAAATATAAAAGTGTAATGCGTTTGCATGTGCATATTGTTAGTCGTTATTAAAATGTATCATACGAAAACAGATTCGATAAGGACACGATTATTATGAAAAAATAAGCTGAATTACTTTATATGTATTAGATTTTTTAGATTAAGCAATATACATGCTTGAACATCACTTCAATTTGAATCAACCAATGTATTGGCTTGAATCAAACAAAAGAAACGATATATTCAGCAAATTTTTACAAACCTAAAAATATCCTGAATCAACTAATTATTTTGCTGTATGTATAATATCCTTATTCTAGTGCTGACTCAATGAATGGTTTGTTCATTCAAAAAAATATTCTTCTGAGTATAGCGAGTTTTCTCGGTGCTGTTACCATTTCTATTAGAATTCTGTGAGCAACACAGAAACTCATAGATCACGACAATATAAAATATCTTTCGGAGGGACAACGCTCGAGTTGTGCTGACAAAGGTCTGCTCAATGACTGAAAAAAAGTTTTTTAACGTACCTAACGAAAATTGCTGTGTAACGTTTAATTTAGCCAGTCTTGCTCAAAGGTCCATATAGAAAAGTGACCGTAATATTTGCTGCGGATAATTTTGTATTTTTTCCTTCAAGAGTAAGTGAAATATAGTTCTTACCGTCAGTTAAACGCGCAACGTATTCGTCAGCGCTAGCAAAACAATAGTTTAATCATCTATGGAATCGTATATTGCTTATGCGAAAGTACGCTTTTGACAAAAGCTACAGTTATTTAATCAATGACCATCCGAAAATTTCAGAGCCAGGTATGATTCGCTCTGAAACTTTCCGCTCTACTATTTTGGCCTGGGCCTCATCGAGGACACTTTTTTATTTATGTTTTGCGATCCTCTAAGATAAATGGGAATACGTCATGTATTAAATTTCTTGGATGCAACCTTGAATATGATTGAAGATAAGTAGGTAAATATAACATACTTAGTTGTTACTGTTACACTATTCCTTAACGCAGCATCTGTTGCCACATTTCAATTTCTTAAATTCAAGATTTTCTGATATATTATTGTAAGTATAAGTATATATTGAAAATATAAAAAATAAACATATTCTCTCTGAATTCGTTCTCATTCCGTATGAGTTCACTGCTGTTGCAAACCATCAGTGCGGAGACCCCACTGAGAATTTAAAGATAGTCTAAGTGTAGAATCCTAAATTTAAAAACAGGTTCACTAAACAATTTAAAATAATAAGAACAGAAACTCTACGTTCTAATATTGAAAAATGGATTGACGGAGCAGAAGGCCGAGAGAAGAAGATACATCAACAAACGGAACTCCAGATCTTGCAAAAATACCTCGGAATAATCAAAAACAATTCCTTATATCAAAGAGTCCATTTCAAATAATTTCCATGATGCTTCCTTCAAAGGATAGATTAGAGCGAATAAGCGTCTCTCGATCCAAATCCAAAGAGGCCAAAAGAAATAAGTCAGTTTCCGCTCCCCCAAGCTTCCTTTTTCCTGACTGCATTACGAATTTTTTGAAAACAACATTGTGGCGCCGCCTTTGGGCACGACTACTGAACTTGGTCTGGCTGAAATAGTAAGTAAATTACGCATTATACCTGTGACGTGATAATTAGCAGTTTGTTGTCGATAATAACATATTTTTAATTAGAGAATTTATTGTTCGGCTTAAAGCTACTCCATGGTTCACCTCTAACCCCTTGACCTGCTCGTTTCGGGGCCTATTGTTTCGCTCTGGTCGAGTCTAAGCAGTACAGTCTTCCTCAAGGTACTCTGCTACAACTTTACTCAGGCAAGCTGCGAACTATGAATACCAACTATGTGCAAGGAGTAGCAGGTGCAATTAGAAAAAGAAACATGAGAAAGAGAAAGGAAAGACAGTGCAGCGCAAAGAAATATTCAAATTTGATCAATTTTATATTTAGAGTGAAAAGCTTTTAAGAAATTCACTTACGCTGTGACACCTAAAAAAATAGATAGTAGCAGAAACCAAAAAAAAAACATGTATAAGAATGTTGGCCCTAAAGAGGGCCGATTTTTTTTCTGAAAAGGACAAATTATCTCGAATTACATGCTCTCGTCCATCATTGATGATAGCAGTATTTGCCTGCTTCCAAACGGCTCAAAATAGGTTCGACCTCGGTAGAGTATACATTTCTTCAAACATACTACACTAAATACCGCTCAGTCCTGCTAATTGACATTTTAACGAGGCACATGCGTAGATGCCTCTTGATTTTTTACTAGTGAACCTGAATGTTTCGACAGTGAACATCTCTATCGTTTGGATTTACAAAATTTCTAGAGTGGTTCACTGTACACTTTTTATACCCTCAATCACACGATGCAGGATTTTAACGTCACGGAATTCAACGTGAATCAAAAATTTCTCTTTTGTACTACAGTCAATTTCAGCGACAATCCACCTCGTACACATTTTCCGTATGTTTTAGTATCCAGCAGATTAAAGTCTGAATGATCACGATGATGTTAATTTTGACAATTTTAAACAAGTTTTCCTCCATTGCGTTAATCTTCTTCCTGTAGTCAGTTCCACTCATAATGATACGAGTTTTTTTTTCGAAGAGTTTTGAAGCTATATTTTTCTGTTTTTTTAAGCTCGATAGTACATTTGTGGATCAAGAATGCACTCACCTAGTAAATTTTCCAATCCCTCTTGCTGTTCACAATATCCTTCTTAGGCTATGTGGACATATATCTTTACCTGCCTGCCAACTTTTGCTGATTGAATTTTTAGAACAGGCACAGCATCTTGGAGACGAAATAGGGCTTCAGCAAGGATATTCAAGAATGGATTTTCATTAGCACTGGGTTTATCGACTAAACTGAAGATATATATCCCGTTATAAGCGATAACTATCACGAGACCTAATCAATGCCTGATTTTTGAGTGAAGCCAAATCATCATGCGCAGATACAAAATTCACGATTTGTGATTTCCCTAGAAAAATTTTATCCTTCCTGTAGATAATGCATGAGTTCACCATTATAAAAATAGAAGAATTTTCACTTTCGGTGAGATTTACTACGATGCTAAAAAAATAAGGTGAAGTTTAATTTATTCAACAAAATCTTTAATTATTCTACGAAACATAATTTATCCCCTTCAAAGTAATCCCCCTCCGATACAATACGCTTATGCCAAAGCGTTTTTTAATCCCCGAGGCATGGCAAATAGTCAGTTTCTGGGAAAGCTTTAATAGCGCGCAGCTATTCACGTTGAATAACTTAAATCGGCTTAAAGCGGTGTCCCTGGAGTGGTCTTTTGAGTTTTCAGAAGAGCCAGAAATCCCATTTTGATAAATCAGGAGAGTACGGTGCAATGTGAGATGGGCATTATCATGGGGCAAATACCAAGAGTACCAATCGAGATGCAAAACGTTTAAGACCCAAATGGTCCTTAAAAATTGTTCAAATTGATCCATATACTAAAACGCCAGCCATGTCTGCAAGGTCTTAATTCTTAATAGACGGTTTCGGAGCACCAAATCTTTGATTTTTTTGACGCGGCTATCATCAGTAGAGCTTGATCGTCGTCTAGGGCACTCCTTCTCTGCAACTCGTTCTCGGCCTTCTTAGAAAAGTTGATTATAATTTTTTGCCATTAAGGCATTTCCCTGTGGGGCTAGGCGTGATTCACTCCATGGGGAAGGGAGTGATATGAGGAAGGGTTTCTACCATTTTTAGATTTATCTATTACTCTTTGATGTTTAAAACCAAGTGTATCTTAAACATTAATAAATATTTTGAACTGAACTTTGACGCAAACGTCAAATAACGGCCTGCCAACATAAAAATAAGAAGAATGATCGAATTTGATAAATCCGAGAGGTCTAAATCCAGATTTCAGCTTATTTTTTTAGCACCGTAGTTTCTTCGTCTGCTAATCAAAAGTGCTCCCATCCATCGCTCCTCAATCCAACTATCTCAGCGGCACTCGCTTCTACACCTTGCCCACACAAGTTTCGAGTATGGTCACGTGAAATCTTTTCTGCTAGTCGCTTTTGGAATTCTTTATTGTTAAAGAAATAATTGTTTTTTCGAGGCGTCAATTTATAAAGTCGAGTAAGATAGCAACTTGCGGCCATCCATATACAACGTGAAAAATTTGTGTGTAAAGTGGCAGGAGGTGTTATAGGGGGAGTCAGCAAATAAAAATTGGCCAAGTGTCACGCAAACAGCCAAATGATAGAAGAATTATTATTTACTCACATAATCTATTTTACCTTGCCTTATTGTCGCCTTGTGTCTCAGTTCGCGAAAGATGTTCTTATTTGATAATGTTGCAATTAAAATACCCAAAACTATCGTTTTGGGACCTACTAAACCCGAAAAAAATGCTTTCATATAAACGTCTTTCTTTCTGTCTTGACACCAAGTTTAGCATTTACAAAATACAAGAAAAACCGACAATTTGAAGCCAAATGACACACAATATTGAAAAAGTCTAGGGAAGAGAAAAGTTGCTCCTTGACCATCCTACAAGATTATGACAACGCATTTTTGATCTTTTTTTGCAAAATTCAAAATTCAAATGATCGAACACAGAATAATATAAAATTCATTTTTGCGGTTAAAGTATGCAAGATACCACAAAAAAAGAGGAAATAAAAGTTCTGCACCCACAAACGATCTACAATTTGTAATGAATCGCTTTTTGATAGGATGCGTAGCAGATAAAGGCTTTTTGGTACTCTAGACAATGCAATTTTTTTAAAGATAAATATAATTTGCTCAATCGGGCGAAAAGTTTCATGGATCGGGCGTAAAGTTTCATGTCGTCTTGGCGGTGGAAAGTGCATGTGCGAAAGACGCTAGGCTGAAAGCAGTCCCATTAGTCGTAATCCACGTCAACCATCCTATCTTAAATCTGAATGATTAAAAATGCAAATATTAAACTTTCTATCAGCGATTTTAACTGATAAATCAGTTATCTTTAGGGGGAATAAATTCTCTTACACAAAATAAATGAGGGTAGTATATTGCATTCAGTTAAATCACATACGCTGTAAATTCTTAAAATTACAGGCGAAAATTTTGGTTTTTACAAAAAAGATGTCGCTTGCCGACATGAACGAAGGCCAAGTTAAATAAAGGCGTATAAAAAGAGGTTCATTTTTAACAAATGGAGGAAATTTATAAACATGCAAGATTCTTTATTCAAAAAAGGGAAAAAAATTCCACCAAATTGTTAAATTTGTAAGTTAAAGCGACAGTTTATAAAGCAAAAATATGAATTTTAAAAAGAAGTTTATTAGCAACCTATTCTTGGAGTTCCTCATAATAAAATTAAATTGTTAACCTAATTATAAAATATTTGATCAGTACATTTAAATAACGAACAAAAAATAAAGTAGTAGAATTTTATTGATTCAAATTTAGAGAGCATGAATCCATAATGCCAACATGTGAAATAATTGAAGCCTTAGAAGAGAGATGGTTTAGCCAATAAAAATCTGTTTTTCTGGAATCTTTGTCTAAACTATAAACAAGTGCTGACATAATTTTGTAAATTCCACTCTTTGTTCTGCAATATACAGGTTTATAAAGAAAGCGTTATCATGGAATGTATAAATCTTTTTTTCCGAGGCTTCAATTTAGGAGGCGGAGTGAGTCAGTAACTAGCGACGGTCAATATACGACGTGGATATTTTTCTCAGTATTATATTCTGTCATCAACTGAAATTAAAATGAGAATTACTAGTAGTCTTCTATTCTTAGCTTGTGCTGTCTTCCTTCATTCTATTGGTAAATATATAATAACATAGAATCATATTTAGAATTTTATGTTCAACAGCAAAAAAATCACGATTACTCTTAGAATTACAATTTTGCTCATAAAATGTTTCCACCGTCGCTACGCTGGGAATCGAACCACAGGCCTTTCGATTGCCGGTCAGGTGCTTTTACCACTGACGTACTAGAGAGATCGATAGAGAATTCTTTTCTTTTAATGCACCCTGTGCTTATGTATAGTGTGGAGTATTATGTATAATATTTAATTGTTTGTTACATTTTGGTGTAAAACCGGGCACTTCAAAATTTCATTTAATTAAAATGGGGTCATTTTGATTTTTCGAAAAATTGAACTCATTTTGCAGCGTTTCATTGAAACTTGTCAAGTTTTTTATGGATTTAAGAGGAGTGTACGAAATAAAACCATACTGATATCTTTCATTTCCAAAGGATTGGCCCAAATATGACTGAAAAATCAAAAAACTACTTTTTTGGTTTATTTTCAAAATTCTAAAAATCAAGCCAGAGATGTCCACTTTTTGAAATCGGTATCGTATGCTACTTTTTGTTGAATAATTACAGAATTTTGATACATTTTTTCTAATGTTTAATAAATTTCTATTCGTTTAAACGATTTTTATTGGCTGAAGCGATTATTTTACTATTACTCAAAACCTAAAATATAATAGAATCCATACAATTAATTAAGACTCTAAAACTATTTTTGGAAAAGCATTTATTTAAACAAAATATATTTGTTTAAACAATTAAAAAGTGATAAATGTATTCTTTCTATACATTATAAGTCAGAAACATAATTGTATGTTTTCTATTTTATTTTATTTTTTAGTTATCGAAAAAAACTGCTTGAGCAAATAAGATTTGTTTAAACAAATATAGATTTATTAAACAATAAAAGAAGTGAGTCAAAATGATGTAATTATTTTAAAAAACATAGCATAGGATACTAATTTAAAGAGAAAGTTCATATTTGTTGAAATAATTTACATTTGTTTAAACAATTGTAATTTTTTTAAACATTGTAAATATTCAAAGTGTCTATTAGTTCGAAAGGAAAGTTACTAGTATGGTTTTATTTTCTATAACTAATCTATTATACCTTGATTTGATTAATTGTATAATTTTCAATGAATATGGCCATCAAAATAGCTAAAAATTTCTAATATAAGGTCTATACTTAAAAGCAGTATGCTTCCCAATATGAAAAAAATTGTGGGAACATTTAAATTAGGGTGGTTATCATTTATATTCCATGGCATTTTTTTAGCATTTCTCTACCAATCTTATTGGTCTTTAAATAAAACCCCATAAGTCACATATTTAGATGTTACGTACCATTGCGCGAAATAAATGTATTTCCTATAACTCATAAGATTTTAAATCACTTATAACCACAAAATAATTTGTGGAAGTAATTTTATAATTACTTAAATAATGCGTTCTTATTTAATTATACAGTTTAATTGAAAAAGCAAGAGACGAAACTTATGTAAAAATATAATCTAAACATTTTAATAACTTGAAGGTGTAAAACAAATATGTAAATGAATTAATATTGTTATAAAAATTCAAAATTAGCAAACAGATGTCAGGGTCATTCACCTACTTAAAAAAAAAAATGATGACTTATGCTTTCCTCTTTTGTTTTTAGTACAATTTATCCGTGTTAGTTCCTATAATTATAGGATCTATATTTATCCTAAGTCAACACTTTAAAATTAAATGTTCACTATAGTTTTAAATCAAGGTAGAACAATAAAAGACTTCTAAAAAATTAGCTCGAGATATTTTTTGGCTCAAATACATGCTGTATGCCTGTATTCATTAATACAAGGTTCCTGTATTGTTTTTTTATTCCTTTACCTCTAAATTTAAAGATTGATTTTCTTCGTATTTTTATTTATTTATGTGAATTTTTCTAAAATCGCGACACAACGTACAACTAAACGATTTATAAATATATATATATATGTTTACATATTATTTTTGGTCCTTTTTTATAGAATAAATTAATTCTTTTTTTTTAGTTTCCTTAATATTCTACACAACATTTATTTGATCCATTGAAATCGTCTAATCTAATTTTGAGCAATTTGAATTTTTTAATTTTTTAAAACTGGCAAGACTGTTAATTGTGAATGACGAAAATTAAAACAGTTCATCCTACAGATATACATTTTTTAAATAAACAACTCATTAATTCTGATGATCGGAAATTCAAACTGCTACAATTTTGAAGAAATAAAATTGTAAATTCTTCAATTAGATGAATCCAAATTTTCAATAGGCTAATATATTTCACAGGTATATCATTTGTAGCGTTATTTTTTTTGGTTTAATTACAAAGTTACGTATTCATCATACGCGTCCACATATAAAAAAGAAATTTTGAAAAAATCTTAATCTAAGCATATTTTTAATTAATCCTAAAGTCAGATAGAAATAAATTTTTCTTTCAATTGAACAATTTGGAAACTTTATATCCTAATTGAAACTAAGGAATTTCCAATCAATCGCCTTAAATTCAAGTAGAAAAGGAATGCTAAAAAACGTGAATCTTACATGGGTGATTGTCAAATTGCAGGCAAACCGTAAGTCCCAGGAATATACCATTAAAATATAAACTCTTACTTATTTTTATTTTTATTAAATAAATACTTATTATAATCCTCTACAAAATGCTCAGTTCTTTTTTGTAAATTTATGTTCCTTTTGACTTAAATTTAATATAAGAACACCCAAAATGTCATTAGCGTTAGGTGTCCCAACTTCACTTTCTACAAGGAGATACGGATTTTCAACTTTATTTTATCAGTTGGCCTAAAAAACATACAATGTTTCAAGTTCCTAAACTTTAGAGGAACAAAACTTTAATTTATATAATTTTTTCAAGCCAAACAAATAATATTGTATAAATGTTAAAGTCTGTCCCTCGATTTATGTCGTTTTAATCGTCATTTGCGCGCGTCTTTTTTCTAGTAAAATATTTGTAGTTACAGTTGAGTAATAAATACAGAATTATTAAGCGTGACCGTGAACAAAAAATTTTAGAAAATTTACCGTAAAATATAAACATATTTTCTTTTAAATCGGATAATAAAACTCAAAATTACATTTTGACAACAAAATCGTTATCAGAAATATTGCTTAAGACAGTTTTGGAGTAAAAAATATATATACAATGCATTTGGTTACCTGCTCAGCAGGTTACTATTGAATGCTCAGGCATTTATTTGTGATTAGAATGTATTATTTTTTTATAAATATTAAAAAACGATAAACTTTATCGTTTTCCTGTCGTCATTCGTGTTATGCAGTGATATCGCATGTATCTGCACATGCACAAGAAAAACAGCCAGTCAGTCAATTAATTCTTATGGTTTTCCCCGTGTATACAATTATTGGGAAACTATTCGAGATCAGAATAGACCATCCTTGACGTTAAAAATTATTTTCTAATTTGCATACATTACAGCTTTTAAGCTCTTTAAAGGCTCGCGCTCTTTTTCAACAAAATCCTAATCTTAAATCCGCTTTCCATATTTAATGTACGAATTTAATTATTATTTCTTATTTTTAGAAATGCCCCTTTTGCGATTTAAATTTTCAAAAGTGATACAATAAGCTTCGGTTGTTAAATATGAAATTCCTAATGATAATGTGATTGACACTTCAGGTACTAAAGTACCTGAATAAATTCAAGAATTATTTTATATTATAAATTAAACATTGCCTGAGATCTAATTAATTAAAGTAATTTATTTTCTTTTTTTTTATTTATTTCCTTGAGACTATTTTATTTTTTACGTTGATATTATTATACCCTTAAGCCACTTCTCGTTCGGGGTGAGCATGACTCACTCGGTGGGCAAGGGA
>JAWWLR010000034.1:95861475-95873329 GCA_035041075.1 Acraspis erinacei | reverse complement strand
GAAATCGCGGTCCGAATGGCTGGCGTTTTCAAAACCATGGTTTTGAACTTTTTGTCCTCTCTTCCTTTTTCCAAAATGGCGGTTTTTGTGAAACAGCGTGATTTTAAACTTTATGATTTTTTTCTCGAAAACTATCAACTTAACGAAAAAATGGTATAGTACAAAAATTGTTTAGAATTGTCCGAAGAATACTTTTGCATTTTTTCATAAGGTTTTGGGCCAATTTTTAATTTTTGAATTCTGACCATTTTTGAAAAATCAAAAAATGGTTCAGAAACTTCTGAAAAAAAATCGTACGTATTCCTTGAATGATTTTAAGTACTTTTTATTCTATAAAATTTTTTCGTCAAGTTCATTCTTTTTGAGAGAAAAAATATGAAAGTGTATACGTATTACGTAATTATATGTGACGTGCGCTAAAGAAAGGGGGCTTACTCTAAAAAATTCTAAATTGAGATTTTTACACCTTTCGATAGTTTTTGAGTTGCTCTTTTTGATGAAACCATAAAAAAATAATTTCCAGCGTTATATGAAATACGTATTAATTACGTAATACGTAGATACATTCATATTTTTTATCTCAAAAAGAATGAACTTGACGAAAAATTTGTATAGAATAGAAAGTCGTTAAAATCATTCAAAGAACACGTACGATTTTTTCTCAGAAGTTTCTGAGCCATTTTTTCATTTTTTAAAAATGGTCAAAATTAAAAATTGGCCCAAAACCTTCTGAAAAAAATCATACATATTCTTTGAGCAATTCTAAGAAGTTTTTGTATTATAAAATTTTTTCGTTAAGTTTATACTTTTCGAGAAAAAAAGTCATGAAGTTTAACATCACGCTGTTTCACACAAACCGCCATTTTGGGAAAACTAAAAGGGGATAAAAAGTTCAAAACCATAGTTTTGAAAATGTCAGACATTCGTACCGCGATTTCTGGCGGTAATATGATTATCCAGATGCAGGAAGAATAACAAAAATTGAATTAAAACAAAAAATTATACAAAAATGTTGACTTTTTTGTTATTTAAAACTCATAAATAATAAAGTTATTCAATTTTAAAATAAAATTTTAATAATAATTTTAAAATTAAACATTTTTTTTATTCAAAATAAATTGCAGAATTGTGTACTTGAAAATGTGCATTTGCGCATTAATGGGTTAATAGAGATTTTAAGATAAAAGCAACAACAAAAATATATTGAGTGCTCTTCGAATAATTGTTTATTTCTTAGAATTTTTTACCACATTATTTCCAATTTTTACCACATTGAATTTTTTAGATTTTTATATTAACGTATAAATGATGTTTTATTTATACAATCTGATTTCAAAAATATTGAAGGATAATTTTTATAAATAATATCGAATATTATATTTGTAAAGTATTAATTTTTAAATTTATCAA
Organism: Acraspis erinacei; assembly: GCA_035041075.1. Lineage (NCBI taxonomy): Eukaryota > Metazoa > Arthropoda > Insecta > Hymenoptera > Cynipidae > Acraspis > Acraspis erinacei. The sequence continues at coordinate 95,871,919 of JAWWLR010000034.1, read as the reverse complement.
ATGTTTTATTCCACACTTCATTCCTCGTAATTTATTTTTTTCTTCTTGCAAATATTATAATGTTACTAATATTAATAATAAGAATAATAATATTAATGGTTTAATTTCTTTGACAGCGTTATATCTTAAAATATGAATTCTTGTTCAATTTATAAATTAAGTAAGAACTTTAAAAAATTGAATTTTATTACCATCTTTTTATAAAAATTATTTATATTATTCAAATTTACTTATCTATGTTATTTACATCAATTATTTAAATTTTATTTAATTAATAATATTTACTTGTATTATTTATTTAAAATTAAGTGTATATTTAAAATTGGTTGAATAATATAAAAAATATTTTTATATTTTTATTACATTACTGGACGTAATATTTAATCCAATACAAAAAATTAAAGTAAAAATTGAAGAATGATGAGAAAGAAATTGACATATTATACATAATAATAATTCATTACAAAATAACAGCTGTTATTGAAAGTCAAAGTAAAAAGACACAAATCGAAATAATTATCAGCGATCGATGAAAGTAGAAATCTACTTTTTTAGTTCGATTAATTGTATTTTTTGAAATTGAGACACTATTCTTTTAATATTCTATTAATTTATTTATTTATTTAATTATTTGATAAATCTCTTTAGATTGAGCCCACGAATTTATTTTTAACAAATGCTCTCGAGAAACATTTTTTTTGTGTTAAAAATTGAATAATTTTGTTCAAAATTAATTGTTTTAACTGGCTTGCACATTTTTTATTCCAAATTTATCTTCTTAAGCTGAGAATTCAAATATTTGGTTTGAAATTCCTGTACTTTATTGAACATTCGAATTTTTGTGGGAGGATATTTAAGCTTTATTTAAAGTTGAAAATTATTTTTTTTCTTATAATTAATTTTTTTACTGTAAATGTCGTCTCATTAGTTAATACTTCATTTTTTTGTTAAAATTTAATTTACGTGGTTGAAAATATAACTATTTTGTTGAAAATTCGTTTTTATTTTGATTGCAAATTTATTTTACTAACTGAAAATTTATTTATTTTATTCTTGGTAGAAAAATTATCTTTTTAATTGAAAATTCATGTTTTTGGTTTTAAATTGATTTTTTTTTAGTTGAAGATTTATCATTTTAGTTGAAAATTCACTTTAACAATTCTATTTTTTGTCAAAAATTCATTTCTTTGGTTGAAAAAAAAAATTTGTTGAATATTCGTTTTTTATAGAAAATTAATCTTTTGGGTTAAAAATTCGACTATTCGGCGAAAAATAGATATTTTTTATGAAAATTTGTTACTTTCTACTTAGAAATTATTTTTTTAACTGAAAATGCAACTATTCCATTTTTACTTGAAAATTTATATTTTTAGTTCGAAATTAATTAATTGGGCTGAAAACTTGGTATTTTTTGTTTAAAATTAATAATTTGGGTTTGTAAATTCATCCTCTTTAGTTCAAAATTATACATTTTATTGAAAATGTATCTTTTTTGGTAGAGAAATTCACCTTCTGGGTTTAAATTTTAATTATTTTGTTCAAAAATAATAATTTTTTTTTTGAAAATTGATTTTTTTTGTTTGAACGTTTATTTTTCTAAGATTTTAACTATTCTAATTTTGGTTAACAATTTGTTTGTTTTAGGTGAGAATTCATTTACTTTGTTGAAAATGAAGTTTTTTTTGTTTTCTGTAGAAATTTAATTTTTTGGGTTGAAAATAATAATTAAAAAAATAATAATTTACTTTCTTTCATTAGAAGACATTTATAAAAATTAATTATACTATACAAAATATTTATTTTTGCAAATATGTCAAATATTTTTTAACGCTTTATACTATAAAGAATAGGATTTATAGAGTAAATCAATATTTATAAAGTTGTAGAATAAGAGACTGTATTTGTGAACCATACCTTTAAAACAATTTTTTAAAAATAATTTTTCGATCACAAATTTAATAATTCCTGTTTTTAATATTATTGAAAATTCACGTTTAAAAACAGTTGAATTGAATATTTTACTCATTATCTCTCGTTTAAATTAAAAATTTTTTTACAGTGCAAAACTCAATTGTTAATTATTTGCGAATAAAACGAAAAATATTGCAAACATTTTTCCAAATTTTTTGATAACAACTTTAATGAATTATTTGATTGGTATTATTGAAAATTCATGTTACCAATAATTTGCGTTAAAAAATCTTTTAATTGCATATTGTTACTCATGATCTCGTTAACTTTTTCATATAGTTCAACAATTTGTCAATTATTTTCAAAATTAACAGAAAATATATTTTGATTTAAAAAAATGATTGTACTAAATTTTTAAAAAAATTTTATTTTCCGACGACAACTTTAATAAATTGTTTGATTATTAATAATTGAACATTGATTTTAACAATTATTTGCGATAGAAAAATCGTGAAAATTTTTACTAGATATATCTTGCGGAAATAAAAAATTGATCTTACAGTGCAACACGTTTTTGTCATTTATTTTCAACCCAATTTTAGAATTTGTAGACCAAAAATTTTAATTTTCTACAAAAAAGTTGCACTTTTTACGAAAAATATGAATTTTTTACAAAAAAGTTGAATTTTCAAACAGAAATATTAATTCTTAACAACAAATTAAATAGTGTCAAATCCCTATACAGATACATTTTCAAACTAAAAAGACTAATTTTTAACAATAGTCTATTTTTCAGAATACAAGGCTTCTTTGTACAAAAACGAAAAAAATTCATCCAAAGTTTTGCATTTTTAAAATAAAAAGATTAATTTTTAACTAAAAAATAAATACTTTAAACAATTAGTTAAACTTCTTAAACAAACTTCTTCACTAAAAAGCATTACATATATTTTTATTCAAAAAGATGAATTTTCAATTTTAAAATATGAATTCCCAAGAAAAATGTAATAGTTCATATCTCAACCAAAAGAAATATTTTAATTTAAAATTTAAAAAATTTGAATTCATTCAAAGAGATGAATTTTCATCAAAATAGTTATATATTCAACCAAGATATATTAATTTTGAACCAGACAGTTCCATTTTCAACCAAAAAATACTAAATTTCTAATAAAGGAGATATAATTTCAAACCAAAAAGACAAATTTTCTACAAAATATTTCGTTTTCAACAGAATAATTAAAATAATGTATTTGCAATAAAAAAGTTAATTTTTACCCAAAATAACGTAATTTTTACCCTAGTAACTTAATATTTAACAAAAAAGTATGACTTTTAAACATAATAATTGATGAATTTTCAACAAAAAAATAAAAATTGTATGCCAGAAAGATAAATCCTCCACTCAAAAAGGAAATAAATGCCAAATAATTGAAATTTTTGCAAAAAATAATTAAGTTATAACCATAAATAGTTGAATTTTTTATTGTCTTCTGTCAATGTTTTGTTTAAAAAATAAAAATAATTTTCCACTTCAAACTTTTTGATATCGCAATAGAAACTTTTAAATCTGAACTACAGAAAGTGTGTCGGACAACACGTTGTCTATTTCCAGGCGCAGAAAATTCAGCATATTTTTAATTAACAAAAAAAACAACAAAAAAACCTTCTTTTGAAAAAAGGGCTCTGGTCATGGACCTTTATAAGCCTTCAGATCATGTGATCAAAATATTAAATTAAACTATTTATCTTTGTAGTCGTATTTTTCATTATTCTAAAAACCGACTCATTTGAAGCACCTTAAGACTAGGAAATGAAAAATCCTTTGGGCCCTTTTTATAAAAAAATTTTTATGTAGAAACGATTTAAAAGTAGAATTAATTTTTTCAGAATAAAATAAAGATCCATCGGTAGTTATTGCTAAAACTTGATTTTTATTTAAAAAATATTTTTAAACAAAATTCTACAAAAAATTAATTGCTACATCATTGTGCATTGAATTTGAAGACTTACTAGTGTATTCTGCGAACCCACATATATTTTAAACCCAACAGTTTACAATTTAAAAATCCAAAATGAAAAATCAATTAAAAAACAATTGAAAATATGAATTTTGAAAAAAATCGGCATTTATGTTTAAAGTATTTAAACATTCTTGTGCGCCAAGTAAGGACGGATTGGCGGCTGACCTACAAATCTGATCTGTATCACATCTGAGGTTCCAAATATAATTATGAGCCTATAAAGCAGAGATGCGATATTGATTTATTTATTTATTTAGGAAATTCTCTCAAATGGAATTAAAGCAACTTTAATTGTGAGTTTCTTGCATTTACGATTTTGCAAATTATTAATATAGTCTGTAATCCGGGACGACTGAAAAATCCCGAAAAATAAAATTTCCGACATTTCCGAATTCGGAAATTTTCCAATTCAGTATTTTTATTTTTCGGGACCTGCTCAGTCGAAAATTCCAGATATTTTTTAATTACTTTTGAAGATACATACTACATCAAAATATTGCGGAAAATATAATAAATTAATGAAAAAAGTTTGTATTTATTTACAAATATTCTACTAATTCAAACACAAATATTATCAAAATAATAACTATTAAGTAAAATAAATAAATATTATCAAAATAATAACTTTTGATCGGGAATTTACTGAAAAAATGGAAATTCAGCGTTTCACTGTGTTTTAAATAAGGACTATTATTGACTGACATCTCAACCGAATTTCGGCCGTATCGCATATGTAATGAATACTACAAATTCGATTTATTTGCAAAGCCCTCGACAAAAGGTTTTGATTGAGGACTCAAAATAATTGAAAACTCCCATAGGAATTACATTTTACGAATATTTAAACAAATTTTAACATAAAAGTCTAGTTGCTTTTTTTTGTTTCTCTTTTAATTTCTGGTTTTATAGTGTTTGTAGGTTTAAAAACTAGCCTAATTAGTCAGATAAGAATAGTGTCTCATAATTAAGGCTAAATTCATCAATTAGAAAATTGTTGTAATTTTATAATTTTATTTAAGACTTTGAACATAGAAGTTGACTCTTCTCAAAAGAGTCTCTAAAATTACTTTTTAGAATTTTTCTCGAGCTTTAAGTATTTTGAAAATAATAGTTTTAAAAAATTAAAAAGGGCTTTATTAAATTCTTTCCAATTTTAATTAATTAATTGTTAACCAAGGTAATATTTTAACCAAGAAAAGGCTTTCATTTAAAATAAAAAAACAGTTGAATTGAACCAAAAAGAACGAATTTGCAACAAAATAATTTAAATCCTTAACCAAAACAAATTCATTTTCAACCAAAAAACTGGATTTTTAAAAACATAAAAAAATTTCATTTCTACCTAAAGAGATTAAATTATAAATTAAAATGAATAATTAGAATGAAAGAAAATATTTTAATTTAAAATTAAAAACGGCTGAAATTAATCAATGAAGACGAATTTTCCGAAAAAGACTTGAATCCTCAACTATGACAGATTAATTTTCAAAAAACTGTAGCATTGTTAAGCGAAAAAAAATTATTTCTAGCAAATGAAGCGAATTTTCAACGAAATATATCAATTTTCTAGAGCATAGTTACATTTTCAAGCAAAATTCGAATAAAAATAGAAATTCTCAAAAAAATTGAATTGTTAAATGTTCAACTAAAAAATTATTTTGCAACCAAGTACTTGGATTTTTAACGAAATGTTTCAATTTTAATCCAGAGAAATTAATTCCGATTAAATACATAAATTTTTAAAGCAAATATTAAATTATAAAAATTATCGGCTGAAAATTAATTTTCCACAAAAAAAAATTTAACCAAATAGTTCAATTTTAATCCAAAGAGATTAATTCCCAAATGAAATGATAAATCTTTAACTAAAATAAGTAGGGACTTAGTTAAAAAACAGATGTTCAACCAATTAGATAAATTTTCATATAAGCATGGTAAAATTTCAACAACAAGAAAACAGTCGAAATTCGAATTAAAAAAGATAAAATTTTGTAACCAAAAATTAAATTGTTAAATTTTCAGCTAAAAAATTATTATTTATTATTAATTATTTTTTATTTTAATTATTATTTATTAGTTATAAAAAATTAAATTATTAAAATAATTATTAAAACAGATCCATTTTGGAACAAAACAGCTGAAATATCAATTAAAAAAGATCAATTTTAAACCAAAAATGAAATACCTAAACTTTATTTAAAAAAAAATAATTATTAACAAAAAACGAAGTAAATTTCTAACCGAAAAAATTTATTTTCAAGAAAGTAGTTTAATTTTCAATCAAAATTTTGAATTTTCTACCAGATAGTCGAATTTTCAAATAAAAATACAAATTTTTTACAAAATAGTTTAATTAAAAAAATGGATAAATTTTTTACAAAATTTTAGAATTTTCAACAAAATGTCTTCTCTATAAGCATCCTTTAACACAACAGCTCAAAAAATTGTATAATAAATTGACTTTTAAGCAAATTCTTTAATTTTCTATGAAAATTATTAATTTTGAACAAAAAATGGAATGGTTTAACTTTCAATTTAAAAAAGTAATTTTCTACAAATTAGTTTAATTTTAATCCAAACTGATGAATTTTCAACTGGAACAGTTGAATTTAAAAACAAATAAGTTTTCAACTAAAAAAATTAATCTTAACTGAACTAATTAAATTTTGAAACAATAAGATAAATTCTTAAACAAAAGGATTCATTTCTTCCAAAAAGGACGAATTTTCAAACCAAAAATACTACATTTCATAAGAAAAAACCATTTTTCAATCAAATAGCTCATTATTATTAAAAAAAGAAATGAATTTTTAATTGAAATGATGAATTTAAAAAAAACTAATTTTTAACAAAATGGTTTAACTTTAAATCAAGTAATTGCATTTCCAACCTAAAAGATGCATTTTCAACTAAAATGATAAATATTCAAGTGGAAAATTCGAATTTTTAACCTAAATTAACCGAAAGAAAATAGGTAAATTTTCAACTAAATAGTTGAAGGTTCAATGTAAGAAGACAAATTTTCGGTCAGATTATTAAATTTTGACCTAGAAACGACCAATTTTCAACCAAAAATTGAATAATTAAATTTTCTGTTAAAATTCTCTTTGGTAACCAAAAAATGGATTCTTAGCAAAATATTTTAATTTTCTACTGGAATATTTAAATTCTTATTTAAAGAAATTAATTTTCAACAAAGTAGTTGCATTTTCAACTAAAGATGAATTTTCAATTATAATTATAAATGTTCAACCAAAAAAATTAATCTGATTTGTAATTCTTTTTAAAAAAATTTGTTTCAACTCAAAAATTTCCAAATCCTAGTGAAATTAGATTTATTTACGGAAACTCTGTCATAAAATAAAAAGGAGAATTATTTTCTCAAATTTCCTATTCCAGGTCAAGATAAATGAGGAGTAAGCTCAATGGGCGAGAGACAGTTGCGACTCTCACCTCGGCTGGGGCGCAGTGCGCGAGTACTCATTCGAGCATATTGCGCAATATTACGCATTCAAATTTTAAACGTTTTATGTGGCCCTGACTGCTTACATTTATTGTTTTTCGGGATTTAAACTTACCTTCGAAATCTTTCTCTGTGTAAGATTGGTGAGTGATTCGCACACCTGGATCTTTTGGTGCTTCATCATCACCTGTTCCACTTCCTGGGGCACCAATCTGGCTACCCACTCCACCAACTCCAGGCTGCATCCACAATCTATAATAAAAAAAGATAATAATAATATATGATAAATTCACATTTTTATTTAAAAAATGGAATTTTCCAGATTCTAAAAACAAAAACACAATCTCTTGCTGAGAGTTCAAAGCTCTTTTACCTTTCTTCAGATTCAGTACCTAACTCAGAAAAATTTTTAATCCCACTCTGAACAAAAAATAGTTGGAAAAAATGTTAATTCACAAATCGCAGTATAATTCAAATTTTTTAAAAATATTTTATAATTTATGGCTGAGAAAACTATATTATTTTATTAAAGCAACAATGTGGCTGACATGTTGCTAGTTAAAGAAACTCTCGAAAACTAAATTTTGGAAGGCGCTCCTCCTTCAGTAAATAGAAGCTCGGACAAGAAAAATGAACACTACGTGAATCGAAAGTGTTTTTTACAAATGGAAACTTTAATGTGTGAATATTTCCTTTTCACACATTCAATAACTAGGAATATTTTCTAAGAATGGCAAATACTTGTCACACTTTTTCATTAATGTTAAATTTCAAGTATAGGTGTTAGATTTTGTATTCTGCTTGTATATTATACGAACTTAAAATACGGTAACTTATACAAAGGTCGCAGTATTTTTTTATTATATAAAGCAAAATTTATTGCATTTCATGGTGAATAAAAAATATACATTTTTTTTTAATCTGGAGAAATTTAAAGCACATTACCAATTTCAAAAAAGGCAATAAAACAAATAAAGAAAACAGTGTGTTTTCAAACTTTCAACAAATTTTTTTTAAATTCTAATTTTATATTACATTCTGCTACCAAAACTATAATTAAAAAAAATTTCGATAATTTCTTGGCGCAGAGTAAATTGGTCCAAAAATTGGTCGCCTTCTTCAATTTTTATTGCTGGCTTTTTCCTATTTCTTATATTTGAAAGTAAAGTTTTTAAAAATTGTTATTTAAGTTGAAAAATTTAAAAAAATAAATATTTTTTTATGTTTTTGCTACATCCTTTGCCACATTCTTTGATATTTCCTACAAAATATAAACGTATGAACACTTAAAAATAATGTTTTATTGTTATAAACAAATATGGTAAACAAATTCATGAAATAGGTGGGTTTAGATACAGAAAAGGCGTTTTATTAGGAGCAATGTTCATTATGTTCCAAAGAATAATATTTTCAAGAATTATATTGGCACGCAACAATATTTTATATTGTTATGAACAATTATGATAAACAAATTCATTAAGTACCTGCTTTTGGATACAGAAAATTATCTTCAGTAGCAAAATCACTTATTTTATCCTCAAGAAAATTAATTGATATTAGCAAAATTTCTAATTGTTATAAACAATTGTCGTAAATAAATTTATTAAATATATTTAATTAAAAAGTACTTTAGCAGACAGAAAATGCTTTTTTTTATAATAATTTTTGACTATACTCTCGAGTATAACACTTTAATGGATTTAATAACATTTACGACTTTTTTAATTGTTATTAACAATTATCATAAATAATTTTATTAAATAAATTAAAAAATATGTGTTTTCGGAGACAGAAATGCTTTTTTATCATAATTATTTATTATATTCTCGAGTAAAATACTTCAATGAGATTTAATAACATCTTACAACGTTTATAATTGTTATAAGTAATTTTTATAATTATACTAATTAAATAAGAGACTTCGGATAAAGAAAAGTAATTTTTTGCCTGATAGTTCATATTCTTCTGAAACATATTGATTCAGATAGATTTATTGTTAAGTAAAAACATTTTTCATTGTTATAAACGATAATATAAACAATAATTTTTTTAGCGTATTTAAAAAAAATTGTAACTTCAACGCAAATTCAAGCGAAAAAAAGGCAAAAGAGTGAAAACAGATTTGTTTTGTAAAAATTTGCTGCCCTTTTTCAATTTTAATTAACATTTTTTTCCATTACATAACTGCCAGTTTAAAGGGGAAAAATACAAAAGGAAGCAAACCTGTCCCTAAATTGTTAACCAGAATTTTTAACCGTTTGCTGCCCCGAAAAATTTGCCGCCCTTTTTCAGTTTTGATTAATAATTTTTTCGCTTGCAGAAATTTCAAATGAAAAAGAACAATATAAGAATAAAATAAATTTTCCTTAAATATTTGAAAAGCATTTTTAACCACCCTAATGCCCCGAAAGATTTGCCGCCCTTTTTCAATTTTAATTAATAAATTTTTTCGCTTGCAGAATTGTCAAATTCAAAATAAAAGCAATACAAGAGGAAACAAATTTGTTTTAAAATAGCTGAACCAAATTTTTCACCACCCTGCTGCCCCGAAAAATTTCCAGCCCTTTTCCAATTCTATTTACTCATTTTTTTCTATTGCATAATTTTCAGCTTAAAGATGACAAAAATACAAAAGGAAGCAAACCACTCATTCAATTGTTAAACAGAATTTTTAAACGACTTGCTGCTCCGAAAAAATTGCCGCCCTTTTTCAATTTTGATTAAAAATTTTTTCGATTCCCGAATTATCAAATTAAAAACAGCAATATCAGAGTAAAATAACTTTTAATTAAATATTTTTAAAATGTTCTTAACCACCCTGCTGCCCCAAAAAATTTGCCGCCCTTTTTCAAATTTAATTAATAAATTTTTTCGATTGCAAAATTGTCAAATGCAAAATAAAAGCAATACACGAGGAAAAAAATTTGTTTTAAAATAGCTAAACCAAATTTTTAACCACCCTGCTGCCCCGAAAAATTTGCAGCATTTTTCCAATTCTATTTACTAATTTTTTTCTATTGCATAATTTTCAGTTTAAAAATGACGA
>JAWWLR010000034.1:95801616-95817520 GCA_035041075.1 Acraspis erinacei | reverse complement strand
ATAAATTTTAATCTAAAAATGAAATATTAAAATTTTTAACTGACCCCCCCACCCCAATGCTCCAGAAAATATTTTAATTTTCAATCAGAGAAATGGATCTCAACTTTAACTAATTAAACAAACGTTCAACAAAGCAGTTCAACTTTCAAGCAAGTAGTTGAATTTTTATTTTGAAAGAATAATTTTCCAGAAAAAAAACGAAGAATTTACAACAAAATACGTAAATTTTTAATTTAAAAAATGAAGTTTCAAAAAAGAAATTTAACAACCTTTCAACAAAATTGTTGAAACAACAATAAAATAGTTTAATTTCCTTTAAAGAAAATTAATTTTTAACAAAAAAGAAAATAATTTTGAACAAAATAATTAAATCTTCAACAAAATATTAGTATTCTTAACAAAAGAAGACGAATTCTAAACCAGAAGTATAACAGTAGAAATTTGAATTCCGAATAATTACCTTCGTTGTCATTTAAGCAAAAAAACAAGAAGTAGTGTTTCTCGAAAACAGACGGAAAAAGAGGAGTTGTTGGAAAAGGGGATAAGGATGGGAAAGTGTGTGAAGTCTTTATTCAGGTGCTTTATTTAGGAAATAAAATCATTAATTTTTATTTTCTTAAGAATTTAAAAAATTGTTAATGGTATCTATATGATCTATTTGTGTTTTCACCCCCCCCCCACCACACCCCCACCCCGCCTAGAATTGTCACAAAGTCGCGAGACGAGGAACTCGCAAAAACGAGTGAAACGTAGAAGCTTTAATGTAGACAAACTGACTGAATGAAGTCGTAGATTATCATAGTTGATAGTTATTCCACTTATTTAAGAGTTTTTTTTTTTATGAAATTTGAAAATATTGAAAAAAATTCACACCTTAAAACTACATTAAAACTACATCTGGCATGCGCCAGATGAAACTTAGAATTAAGATTTGAATTGATAAAGACTGACCAGAGATGCGAAAATCCAGAACACTTTTTATTTATTTATTTCTTATTATTTTTATTTTTTATTTACTTACGATGTGTCAGAGGAAGATCTTACTAGTCTAGTTTAGATTCTTATCACTGTTCTATTTTTTTAAAATTATTTTATGTCTATAAAAAAGAGAGAAGAAGATTCATAAAGATGGAGCGAAGCAAGAGATTTTTCGTAAAAACGCAATTGGGAGCAGTCCTGGAAGAGTTTATCATTTGTTAAGCAGAATTTTCTTTGGTCTGGTGGAAACCTTATCTCTGTGAATGATGTGTATGTAGAGAAATACACACCTGATGATAAAATTTAAATATCTCGTTTATGATAACGGCAACAACATTAGGCGTGTGGAAAACGTGTGGCGCGTATCCGCGGCGCGGCTACACTACTTGCCAAGTTGCCCAGCTTGGTATTGATCCTCGCGGATGGGGCGTACACCCCTTCTACTTTCTCCAACATGGGGTGAAGAGTTCACCTCAATCTGCGATCATCATCTGGACACATCCAGACTTGGATGCTGCGAAATCACATTTAAAAAAAAAATTAAAATCCGAAAAACATGGTCAGAAATAACATTATAAATCTGATTCAAAAAGGGATTGAAAGCTTTTGACATTCCAGGTGGAATGACCTCGAGTAGATATATTTCTCACTATATGCAGATAATATATCACATGAAAAGTCTTTTTAAAAAAATTTAAGAATTTCCCAAATTTTTGTACATCGACTTCAACTCATGCAAAGACGTAGAAAAATTGTGTTAAAAAATTAATTAGAGTAAGCTTGTGAATTTTTTTAAATTTAATTTGAGCTGAAAAAGCTTGAAAAATATTTACGGGTTCCCTAGATAGGACTAAAACTGTCCAAGCGTATCTGCGTCGAGTGCAAAGCTTTTCGACAGCAGTGAGAAAAGACTCTGTTAAATTTGGCATTAATTTGAACTGAGAATGCTTGAAAATCTTGAGGGGTTCCCAGATACGAAAAAAACTGTCCAAGCGTATCTGCGTTGAGGGCCAAGACTAGAAAGTCTAGAATTCAGAGAAAATAATCTGTGAAATTTTTTCATTAATTTAATCCGAGAAAGCTTTAAAAATCCTGATGCGTTGCTGAAATACGACTGAAACTTTCCAAGCGTATCTGCGTCGAGTGCAAAGCCAGTTAACAGCGGTGATCATCGAGAAATTCTGAAAAAACTGTACAAAAAATGTGAAATTCAGAGAAAAGAGTGTTAAATTTTGTCTTTAATTTGAACCGAGAATGCTTGAAAAATCTTGAGGGGTTCCCAGATACGAAAAAAAGCTGTTTAAGCGTATCTGCGTTGAGGGCAAAGACTAGAAAGTCTAGAATTCAGAGAGAAGAATCTGTGAAATTTTTTCATTAATTTAATCCGAGAAAGCTTTAAAGATCCTTATGTGTTGCCGAGATACGTCTGAAACTGTCCAAGCATACCTGCGTCGAGTGCAAAGCCAGTCAACAGCGGTGATCACTCAGAAATTCTGAAAAAACTTTAGCAAACATATGAAAGTCAGAGAAAATAGTGTTAAATTTTGTCTTTAATTTGAACTGAGAATGCTTGAAAAATCTTGAGGGGTTCCCAGATACGACTAAAACTTTCCAAGCGTATCTGCGTGAAGGGTAAAGACTAGAAAATCTAGAATTCAGAGAAAAGAATCTGTGAAATTTTTTCATTAATTTAATCCGAGAAAGCTTTAAAGATCATTATGCGTTGCCGAGATACGTCTGAAACTGTCCAAGCGTACCTGCGTCGAGTACAAAGCCAGTAAACAGCGGTGATCACCGAGAAATTCTGAAAAAAAACTGCAGCAAAAATCTGAAGTTCAGAGAAAAGAGTTTGTGACATTTTGTCTTTATATTCAGCCGAAAAACCTGGAAAAATCGTGAGGGGTTCTTGAGATATGAACAAAACTGTCCAGGCTTATCTGCAACGAGCGCAAAGCGAGCCAACAGTGGTGATCGCCGAGAATTTCTGGAAAAGCTTTAGCAACATTCTAAGATTCAGAGAAAAGAATCTGTTAAATTTTTTCCTTAATTTGAAATTGGAAAGCTTTAAAAATCCTTATACGTTCCTGAGATACGACTAAAACTGTCCAAGCGTATCTGAGTCGAGTGCAAAGCCGGTCAAAAGCGGTAATCGCCGAGAATTTTTCAAAAAACTGTAGCTAAAATCTGAAACTTAGAGAGAAGAGTCTGTGAAATTCTGTCTTTATATTCAGCCGAGAAATCTGGAAAAATCTTAATGGATTCATGAGATAGGACAAAAAAAATATCCAAGCGTATCTTCGTAGAGTGCAAAGCCGGTCCACAGTGGTGATATTTGAAAATTTCTGGAAAAGTTGTAGCAAAATTCTAAAATTCAGAGAAAAGAATTTCTGAAATTTTATTCTTAATTTGAGCCGCGAAAGATTAACAAATCTTGAAGTGTCCTCGAGATACGGCTAAAACTGTCCAAGCGTATCAGCGTCGAGTTCAAAACCGGTCAATATACAGTGGGAAAAAATTACTCTTTTGGTTCAAAATAACGCATAGCCCACGATTATTAACCCGTTTGGGCAAACAAAATCTGAAAAAAAGCTTATAAGATTTCTAAAAGAGTTGTCGAGCCTGATTTTTGAATTAGGCTTTCAATTTTTTTTAAATAAACAAATGTGATGAAAAAATGGGTATTTTATCTAATTGACGTTCCCAGTGCTTGTCAATATTATGAAAATGGTTGAAATCGTCTAATTCTCATAAAGTAAGATTAGTTAAAGATATTCCAATAATATGTAATAAACAAAAAAATGTTTATAAAGAAATTATTTGTTGAAAGAATGTGTTTTTTCGATTTTCAATGATTTTACGTACTTTTAAGTAATATTGCAAGAAATTTGCATAAAAATAATATAATTATGAAAGAATTTCTACTTCAGATTATTATTGTTAATAATATAAACAAATTTCATTTTAAAAAAAAACCTTTTTCAGTCATTTTTCGACAGAAAATAGTTTTTTTTCTATGCCACTTTTTTAATTAGGAACTTAATGCTAATTTTAGAAAACGTGATAAATTTTAAAATTATTATAACGATTTTTTTAAACAAATTTAGTAAACAAATGCATTATTCGGACATTTGTCGGGAACAAAATTCGTTTTTTTTCGATTTCAGTTCTTTCAGTTGGGAACTTCATGCCAATTTCAGCAACATTCATAAATAGTTTATAAAATTTATGATTTTTTAAACAAATTTAATAAATAAATGCAAGATAAGGCATTTGTCAAAAGAAAAATTCAATTTTTTCGAAGAAAACTTTTTCTGTTAGGAACTTCATCGTAATTTCACAAAAAAATCATAATTCATTAATCAATTTCATGACTTTTTTAAACAAATTTAATAAACAAATGCATTATTGGGGTATCTGTCGACACAACTTTTTTTCGATTTCAGTCTTTTGAGTGGGGAAATACATGATAATTTTAGCAAAATTCCTAATTAGTTGATAAATTTTATATATTTTTTTAAACAAATTTAATAAGCAAATGCTTGATCGTGAAGCTGCAGTCTTATGAAAAGAATGAAAGTAATTAGAAACTTAGACTGAAAGGACTGAGACTGAAAAGAAAAACTTTTGTCTCGACAAATGCCCGAATAATCCATTTTTTTATTAAAATTGTTTTAAAAAATCATGAAATTGATGAATAAATGATGTATTTTCTCTGAAATTATCACGAAGTACCCAAATAAAAAAGTTGACACAGAATTAAACGAATTTTTCTTTCGGCCTTATATATGCTTTTGTTTTAAAAAAATCACCAATTTAATAACTATTTATGAATGTTGCTGAAATTGTCATGTATTTCCCAAACTCAAAGGACTGGCATTGAAAAAACGAATTTTTCTGCCGACAAATGCTCGAATAATACATTTGTTTATTAAATTTGTTTAAAAAAATCGTAACATTAATCAACAAATTATGAATTTTTCTAAAATTATCATGAATTTTCTAATTACAAAAAAATGACATGGAAACAAAAAATTTCATGTCGAAAAATAGCTGACAATTGCATTTGTTTATAATATCAACAATAATAATTATCTCAAGTGGAAACTTCTTCATCATTATATTTTTTTATTCCAATTTCTTGCAATATAACATAAAAAAACGTAAAATTATTGAAAATCGTAAAAAACATTCTTTCAACAAATAATTTGTTTATAAAATTTTTTTGTTTATTATATAATATTGGAATATCTTTAAATAAATGTTCTGTATGAAACTTAGGTGATTTTAACAATTTTCATGTTATTTATGAGCACCGGGAGCGTCAAATATAAAAAATTGAAATTTTTTTCGTCTTATTTGTTTATTTATAAAAAATGTAAAGCCGATTTTAAAAATCAGACTCGACATCTCTCTTAGAAATCTTATCAGCTTTCTTTCAGTTTTATTGTCCAAATTGTTCAATATTTGTGGACTTTAACTGAAGCGCAAAAAAAATTGAAAAATCTCCACGAGTTCTTGAGATCATCGCAAATTTTAAAAATTAACTTTTTGTTGTGAATAAGAGGATAACTCGATTGTAAATCAAGCTAGAAATTTTTTTAAAAAAGGTATAGAAAGCTTATAAAATTCCAGGACGAATGACCCTAAGAAGAGATATTTTTTACTTTTTTAAGAGAATGTATCGCATGAGAAGTTTTTAAAAAGAATTCACGAAAAAAGAAAGAATTCAAGAAAAATTTTAGAGATAAATTAAAAATCTACAATAACCAACGCTATGAATAGATTCTGTCAGAAAATATTTAAAGATTTTTTTTCAAGTCTGGCTTTCCCTTAATCATCTGAATTGCTGCAAATATTCTTAAAAAAATGTATTTTTTATAATATTTGTTTATCTTTTACTAAATTATAAGTGGATAGGTTTTTTTGCAACAGATTTTTGATTGACTTAATTTTAGCATTCAGATTTATTACTTTTTTTAAATTTTCTTATTTATTACTTTTAGTTCTTTTATTACTTTTTTACTTTTTTTTATTTTTTTTTGTCTGAAATTTTTGTTAAAAAAAAATTCAGATTACAATTAGAGCATTTATTGTTGGTTTGTTGTTTTACAAATTTGGACGTTGGATTCTTGTTTTTTTACAGGAGTTTTCATCAATTTGATGATTGGACGTTAAATAGGATTTTTAATTGGGATTTTAATCTAATTTAAATTTCTTCAATTTTTCAATTCTTTTTGTAAATAAATGTTATTTTTACATTAATGCAAAGCAGTTTTAGCAAAAAGCAAAGTCTTTTACCGATAATTAAATTATTTACCAATTTAATTATGAAATTAGTTTAAAATAGCTAAATATATTAATTAAAAACTAATTTGTATTCTGCCAGCCACCCAGCTTTTAAAATTAAGTTGGGGCTTTAAATGAGTAAAGCTTTTTCTTGAAAAAATTATAAAATGAATTACTTGTTATTAACTTTTTGTAAATTAAAGTTTAATAATCTTACGAGGAATGTTTAAGTAATATCTACTTTTTGCTCAATAAACTTTAGTTTCGACAATAATTATTTTTTGCTGATAAGGCTCGATAAGATAAGTATCTTGTAACTAATTTTAAATTGTGCAAACAATTAAAATAGTTTGAACATTTTTTTCCTACTAGAAACCTCAGAATTAATTATTTTATGGGATTAATGACACAAAAGTACAATTTGTTTGTTTAAAGTACGTGAGAAGTATTTTAAAAAATGTCATTTGTTTAACAATTTTTTAATCCTCTAAATCGTGAAATAGTTATTATTTCTTGGAAATAATGTTACACGTAATTTCTTTTATCAATGAAATCGATATGAGAAAAGAACTATGAATAAAGTAAACGGAAAAATTGTTTAAAAAAATTATTATTACTATTTAAAAGATTAGCGTTAGGTTTTGAAATAAATTAATACTGAATCTGTCAGTGATACAAAGAAACTAGAATTTTCTGTCTTAACTTTTCAATATTTCCTAACAAAAATTTTGTTATGCAAATAAGAGTTGTTTTACTAATGTTTAAAAAATATTTGAATTGTAACAATAATTGCCAAATATTGTTAAAAAATATATGACAAATAAGATTAATTTTAGACAATCGTAACTTTCACGATTTAAAGAGGAAAAATTGTTTAAAGAGATAAAAAATCTTTAAATAATTACTAAATATAGTAAAGAAAAAACCTGCAATTCTTAAAATTCATCTACTGTATAATTTATCCAGAATTTTTTTCGCGATTTAAAGCCGAATCAAAAATTTATTAAACAAATAACAATTCTTTGAACAATTTGAAATTTGTTGAAAAAATTCTTGTATTCTTGTAAATTATTGAATAAAAATAATTAATTTAGAGCAAATATAAAAAAATGCTGCCTTTAGAATAAATTTCACATAAAACAGTGCATTTTTATTTTTAGGGATTTTTTCCGGGCACAATACAAGGGAGTTTAGGGTGTCCAAACTAAAAGTTATTAAGTGGAAATTATTATTAAATGATTTTGATACCGTTTTTTTCAAAATGAATATACAATATTTTTAAAATTGTGAATCTATCAAAATGGCTTTTCCATGATCTATTGATTTTCATATTGCATCTTTATTATCTTTAAGTAGACAATGAAGTGCGGTTAATAATAAAACTAAAAAATTTATCATACGCTCATGGTAAAGGAGATTCCCCGGAAAAACTTTGGCGACTTATCAACAAGAATCATGAAAGTGGATACCCTCAGGTGGTACATACATACGCTTAAAAGTAGATTTTAATCGATAAGTAGCCGCCTGATGGTAAAACAGGTTTCTCCTCACTCCTAAGTAGTTGTCCTTCCACACGCCAGATACCCCTCCTGACACTAAAATCGCTACCAAATGTATAGACTTTAGTTCTTTTTAAAGAAATTGTTTAAACTACTATTTATATTTTAATATTATTATTATTATTAATTGTTGCAAACAAATCTTATTAAAAAATAAACCAATTTTGTATTTTTTTAGTAAACAAATGCTTTGACATTTAATATGCTACCCAGTGGGCACAAAACTTTGAAAATCCCAAGAACGTCCTTGGGACGTTCCTAGGACGTCCTATGTCAGCCCAATAAACGACCTTAAGACGTCCAATGTCCTAAAGATGTCCTAAAGACGTCTTAACGACATGGACGTTCTTGGGGCATCTTTTGGACTGACACTAGACGTCTTAAGAGCATCCCTAGGATGTCCAAAAGACATGTTATAAAAGACGTCTCTAGGATATCCCTACTTTTTTACCACTGGGTTCGAAGTATCTTTTAAAACTTACTAATGAACTAAAAGAATATTTTTATCAGTTTAGCACTTAACATTTAGCTTTATTATAAATAGTTTAAGTTGACAAATACTATTTGCCAATTCAAATTATTTTTAATAAAGCGAAAGGAATGAAAATTGTTTATCTGTCAAATGGACAATTTTGTAATTTTGATCACAACGAACTTTTTATTTTTATATTATGAGTCAGAGTAGTTTACTAGACTTGCTAAAATGGAGATTATTGTTCATGCTTAACATTTTACTTTTTTATATAAATAATCTAAGTTAACACGTTACCAAAACCATTTTTAGCCTACTTTCGTGAAAAAATCGATATGTAAATTTCTGATGGTAAAGCAGGTTTCTCTTTATTCCTAAGTAGTTATTCTTCCGCACGCCAGATACCCCTACTGATATTAAAATATCTTTAAAATGTAAACCTCCCTAGTTATTAAAAATATTCTTATTATTATTAATGTTTATAAGCCAAATATTATTTAAAAAAATAAAAAACTTACTTTTTTCCTGAGAAAATTGCTTTGATATTTAATATCCTTGATTATGTCATTTAAAACTTACTAATCTACAATAAAATTCTTAGCATCTAATAGTTTGCTTTACTTTAGATAGTGTATCTAGATAAATATTAAATAGACAATTTTCATTCTTTTTGGAAAAAAGAATACCACATTTTAGATTTTTAGCACACCAAAATGTTTATTTTTATGTTGTGAGTCAGTATAGTTAACTAGATTTGCTAAAATATATATTGTTCACCCTTAACATTGAACTTTTTATAAATAATCTAAGTTCACAAATAAACAATTTTTATCCTTATTTTGCGAAAAATCCATAAATAACCGTCTGATGGTAAAACAGGTTTCTCTTTACATCTAAGTATTTGTTCTCGTACACGCCAGATACCTCCAGTGACACTAAAATCGCTAAATAATGTTAACCCCTCAGTTATTTTTAAAAAGTATTATTATTAATTCATATAAACAAATTTCTTTCTAAAAAAATAAAATAAACCACTCTCTTATTTTCTTCATGAAAAAAATTGCTTAATTAGAAATAATTAAGGTTGATAAATCGAAAATTTTCATTCTTGTTTGGAAAAAGAATACAACATTTTCTTGCCTCAGAATTATTATTTTTATATTATGAGTCAGAATAGTTAATTAGACTTGCTAAAATGAATATTATTTTTCACGCTTCAAATTGAACTTTTTTTATAAATAATATAAGATAACAAATAAACAATTTTCATCCGACTTTCGCAAAAAAACGATATGTAACAGTCTGATGGTAAAACAGGTCTCTTCTTACTTTTAAGTAGTTGTTCTTTCGCACGCCAGATACCACCACTGACACTAAAATCGCTAAAGAATGTAAAACCCTCTAGTTATTTTATAAAAGTATTATTATTATTAATTCATATAAACAAATTTCATTAAAAAAATTAATTTCTCTATTACTTTATTCCTGAAAAAATTGCTTTCATACATTGTTATCACTTAACATTTCACTTTATTATAAATAATTTATGTTGACAAATAGACAATTTATATTAGGTTTGAGCACCAATTTTTTTATTTCCATTTTATAAGTGTCAGAATAATTTTCTGAACTTGCTAAAATGGAGATTATTGTTCCAAGTTAACAATAAACTTTTTATAAATAACCTGAGTAAACAAATAAACGATTTTCATCCTACTTTCGCGGAAAAAAATTCGTTGCTATTTAATATTTATAGACGTAGCTTCTCAAATATAATAAGCTTCAGAAAGTGGTTGAACTTTAAAATTTAGCTTTGTTATAAATAATCTAAGTTAACAAGTAGAAAATTTCAATCCCTCTTTCACGAAAATTTTTTTTCCCTTATGTATCACAATAATTTATTGGATTTATTAAACAGCAGAATATTGTTCACGCTTAACATTATTATTTTTTTATCAATAATTTAAGTTAACAAACAGAACATTTTCAGGTATGAAATTTTTTTGTTTGTTTATAAAATTTGTTTATAGCATTAAAAATGTGTCTTTTTATTTTTTTCTATGGTTTTTTGTAATATTTTTGCCTCTTCATAATTATTTAAAGATTTGCAAAAAATTTTTTTTTCACACTCAGTACTAAACATTTTTTTTCATTTTTTACCAAAGAAACATGTTACCATTTTGCTTTTTTAGAGAAAAAAACACTTTTTGCTGTATAAAAACTTTAGGATTTTTTTTCGCAATTTGGAATACACGTTTTAAGCGGCACTGCCATTTTTTGTTTCCATAAAACCAAATAATAAAATATTTCTTTAATTCAAATTGAATAAATAACCGGTTCAAGGTATTTCACTTTTTTAAAAGTATGCATTTAACATATAATTTGTTGAAAATATTGTTTTTTGGTTAGAAATTAATTTTTTTTACTAAAATTTTAAACATTTATTTTTTTCTTTAAAAATGAATCTAAATTATTTACTAAATTTAACTACTTACTGATTAAAGATTCAAACATTATATTTTTGCTCGATTTATATTTTAGTCAAAAATTCCACTATTTTAATGAAAATTTCACTTTATAATCAAAAATTCCTGTATTTCCTTAAAAATTCATAAAATAAAAATTCATAATTTCCTTGGTTTAAAATTTAACCAATTTTTTTAACATTCAGTTTTTCATTAAACATTAACTTTTTAACTGAAAACATGATTTTCTATTTTTATAAATAACCTTTTTATTTTTGGTAATAATAAGAATAATTCATCTTTCTGGTAGAATACAATTATTTTTTATTAAAAATGGAAATATTTTCGAACTGAAACATCAAATATTACCTTTTTTGCGTGGAAAATTCGCTTTTTTGTGTTAAAAATCGATCGATTTTTTTTTATCGAAAAATCACAATTTCAGTTGAAAATTCAATATTTCCTTCTTTGTTGGTCTATTTTAGTTAAAAATTCAAGTACTTGAATGAAAATTTAACTATATGGTAGAAAATTCGTAATTGCATTTTTCTTTGAGAATTCATCGTCTGTGAATAAAAATTCAATATCTTGGTTGACACTTGAATAACTTTTTTAATAAATTATTTTGGAATTTAAAATTAATAATTTTAGTTCAAAATTCACCTGTTCGGTTGAAAATTAATTTTTTAGCTGAAATTTTAACTCTTTTATTTTTGGGTGAATATTTAGTGTTTTTAGTTGAAAATCGATTTTATACTTTTTTAACTGAAAATTTATATAATTCATTTTCAATGGGAATTAATCTTTTTAGTTAAAATTTTATCTATTTTGTTCCGTAAATTCAAATTTTTAAGGTGGAAAATTAATCTTCTTGGTTGAAAAGTAATTTTTTATAGAAGACCATATTCATATTTTTCCCATGTAATAAACTATTTCGTATAAATTCCCATTTTTTTGTAGTAAATTAATTATCTTGGGTCAAAATTTAAATATTTTGTTAAAATTCATAAATTTCGTTGAAAATTCGATTTTTTATTATATAATTGATATTCTGGGTTGAAAATTTAATGATTTTCTTACCAATTTTTTAAAGAATTTTCAACCCAAAGGACAATTTTAAATAACAAATATTAATTGTCTGTAAAAAATGAAATAATTACATATGCAGTGAAAAAATTATTTCTCAAGCAAAAAAATTTTTTTCGTTTGAAAATTAAGTTTTTTTATATCAAACTCAGCTACTTTTATTTCGGTTAAAAATATATAATTTTTTGATGAAAATTCCTCTGTCTAATTGATCACTTTTTTGAAAATTATTCTTTTCCGATAAAATTTGAATTTTTTGGTTGAAAATTCGGGATTTTTTATTTGACTTTTTCGGTAGAGAATTAATTTTCTCGATGGACCATTCATCTTTTTCCTTAATAATGTAACTATTAAGTTTAAATTCTTGTTTTTGGATGGCAAATTAATCATCTTTGTTTAAAAATTCAAAAATATTGAATTTTGTTAAAAACTCGATTTTTATTATGAAATGGATATTCTGGGTTCAAAATTGAATAATTTTCTTAATAATTCGTGTTTTTTTATTTAAAAACTATTTTTCTTATATGGAAATTAAGCTAGTCTTATTTTGGTTAAAAATATTTCCTTTTTAGATGAAAATTCCACTATTTGGTTGATCCCTTTTTTTTTAGATAATTATTCTTCTTCGATAAAAGTGGAATTATTTGGTTGAAAATTCATGGATTTTTTTATTTTGGATTTTTGTGTGCAAAACTAATTTTATAGATGGAACAGTCACTTTTTTCTTGATAATGTAACTATTTAGTTTAAGGTCGTTTTTTTGACAATTAGTGATCTCGTGGTCTTTGGGTTGAAGTTTAATTATTTTGTGAAAAATCAGATTTTTTTATCAACAATAACTTTTTTATATAATTATTCTTTTTCGTAGAAAATTACTTTTGGTGCATAAAAGTGGAATTATTTGATTGAAAATTCACGAATTTTTTTTTTCAATCTAAGTTCTTTGCAGAAAATTAATCTTCTTGTGGGAAAGTTTAACTATTTTCTTGCAAATTTATTTCTGTGATTGAATTTTAATTCTGCTTTTTTCAAATTTAATAATTTTGCTAAAGATTTAATTATTTACCTTCTTCGAAAAAATTGAAAGTTTAACTATTTTTTTGAAACTTTATTTGTTTGATTAAAGTTTAATTCTTTTCTTACAGATTAAATTATTTTGTTAAAGATTGAATCATTTATCCTCTTCGAAAAACTTGAATTATTTGGTTGAACATTCATGTTTTTCTTTTATTTTGACTTTTTTGATAGAAAAAATTTGTTTTTTTTTTCGTTTGACAATGAAAGTTTTTATGTGGAAATTGAGCGATTGTTATTTTTGTTAAGAATTATTTTTTAGATCAAAATTCCGCTATTTCGTTGGTATTTTTTTTTGTAGAAAACTATTCTTCGATAAAATTTGATTCGTTAGGCTGAAAAGTCATGTTTTTTTTTATTCGACTTTTTTGGTAGAATTCATCTCTGCCCCTTTGATAAAGTAACTATTCAGTTTAAATTCTAGTTTTTTGGTGGCAAATTAATCATCTTGTGCAAAAATTTGAAATTTCATTAATTTTTTTTTAAATTCGATTTTTAATTAAAAAATGATATTCTGTGTTTGAAATTGATTAATTTTCTTGAAAATTCGTGCTTTTAAATATTCTCTTAAAGGTTCATGATTTTTTTTTTGAAAATTCCATTTTTATTATAAAACTAATATTCTGGGTTGAAAATTTAATAATTGTCTTAAAAATTCTTTTTTTTTTCGTTTGAAAATGAATTTTTCTATTTGAAAATTCAGCTTCTCTAATTTTAGTTAAAAATATATCCTTTTTAGATTAAAATTCTGCTATTTAGTTCATCACACTATAGTTTAAATTCATGTTTGTTTAGACAAATAGTGATCTTTTGGTCTTTTCGGTTGAAAATTTAATTATTTTGTTTAAAATTCGTTGTTTTTAAACATTTTTCAATAACTTTTTGATATCTAAAGTTAGATAAGTCTATTTCGGTTAAAAATTTATCTTTTGTAAATGAAAATTGAACTATTAATTGACTACAAATTCCACTATAATAATTATTCTTTTTTGGTAAAAAAATCATTCTAGGGCATAAGAGTGGAATTATTTTATTGAAAATTCACGTATCTTTTTTTTCAATTTGTGCTCTTTGAAGTTTAATTATTTTTTTACAAATTTAATAAGTTTGTTAAAGATTTAATTATCAATTATATCTTTTGTTAAAAATATTATTATTTAAAAAAACTTATTTTGTTACCAATTTAAGTGTTTTGTTAAAAAATTATTTTTTTTTTAAAACTGCTTTTCAAATGAATATTCAGCTGTTCCTAATTTGCTAAAAAAGTACTCTTCCTGAACTAATATTAAATTATTTCGTTGAAAGTTCATGAATTTCTTTGACAATTTGAGTCTTTTTTTAGAAAATTAAACTTTTCTGTTGAAAATGTAACTATTATTCAATTTGAACAGTTAACCATTTGGTTGAAAAATCGTTTTTTTTGTTATTAATTTTTTTGTTTAATTAATTATTTTCTTTTAATTGCATTATTTTATTACAAATTTATCTGTCTTCTTAAATTTTTTGTTTGTTTCAAATGTAATCTTTTTCGCTAAAAGATGAATTATTTGGTTAAAAATGTATGTACTTTTTTTTTAAATTTTACTCTTTTACAAAAAAATAATCTTCTTAAAGGATCTTCTTTTTTTTTAGTTTAAAATGTAACTATTTAATTTAAATTTTTGTTTTTTGGTGGCAAATTATTCATCTTGGGTAAGAATATAAATATTCGGTAAATAAATCATGCATTTGGTTGGAGATTCGATTTTTTATTATAAAACTGATATTCAGTGTAGAAAGTTTATTAATTTTTTCCACAATTCGTTGTTCTTCCTGTGAAAATTAATCTTTTTTTTAATTTGACTCTTTTAGAGAAAATTAATATTCTTGATGGTGCATTATTCATTTTAATTTATAATGTAATAATTTAGTTTGAATTCTTATTTTTTGATAGACAATTAATGATCCTGGGGTCTTTTGGGTTGATAATAATTTTTCTTTTTTGGTGGAAAATTATTCTTCTTCGATAAAACTGGAATTATTTAAATGAAAATTCATGTATCTCTATTTTCTAATTTGTGTTCTGTATAAAAAATTAGACTTCTCAATAGACCATTCTTCTTTTCAGTTGAAAATGTAACAATTTATTTGAAAATTCTTCTTTATTTGAAAGAAAATTAATCTTCTTAAGGGAAAATTTAACTATTATGTTAAAAATTTATTTCTTTGGTTGAAAATTTAATACTTTTGTTAAAAATTTAATTATTAAAAAATTATTATTTAAAAAATTTAATTAAATAATATATCTTTTTTAGTTGAAAATTACAATATTTGGTGGATCACTATTTTTTGTTGTAGGAAATTATTCTTCTTCGACAAAAGTTGAATTATTAGGTAGAAAAATAAAATTTTTAAATAAATTTAACCTACCACCTCAGGTGCAGGTATGCAACTGTCTATGTATATTAAAGCCGAAGAATTTCACAGCTGTATAATTTCATTCTTCTGGTTATACCTAGACACATTTTGGACTTCGTATTTGGACATGTTTGAGTTTGAGGTAAAGGAAGAAGGATACTGAAATTGAAAGAAGAAGAAGAAGAAGAAGAAGAAGAAGAAGAAGAAGAAGAAGAAGGAGGAGAAGAAAAGGAAGAAGAAAAGGAAGAAGAAAAAGAAGAAGGTGCGTCAGTTTGTTCCTGTTGGACAGGTTAAAAATATCTATATCTATAGCTATATGTATATGTATATATAGAGACTCAGTCACTCATCAGCTATCTGCAGACTGCTGTAAAGAGTGTAGTAATCTACCTACCCTACCACCTTCCCATGTCTTTCTCCAACTCCTTATCTTAATTCTCAAACAAAGGAAGTGGTACCCTATCCAGCTATCTGATGTTCGCGTCCTGTCGAACTTACCCATTGCTTCCGTGTTATTCTTCAGATTTTATCACTCCGCCCACCTTGCCTCTCTACACTACCTATCTACCTACCTACTTTCCAGCCTT
>JAWWLR010000034.1:95787224-95801083 GCA_035041075.1 Acraspis erinacei | reverse complement strand
ATTTCACGGAATTCATTGAATTAATGCAATTCACAGAATTGAACTAATTCGTGAAATTCAAGAAAATCGTGACATTCATGGAATTCAAGAAATTCAAGGAATTAGTGAAATTCAACGAATCACGAAATCCATGGAATGTGTGGCTACTTTCTCTAGCTCCGTGAATTCCGTGTATTCCTTCATTTCCATACTTTCTGCGAATTCCGGGAATTGCATGCATTTTTCGATATCCGGGTGTTACGCGTATCCCGCAAAATCCATGAAATCTTTTAATTCTGCGAATTCATTCAATTCCGTGAATTCGATGATTTTTTTCGAATTCATGAAGTCTGTGAATTCCGTGAATTTCATGAATTCCGGAAATTCTATAGATTTCGTGAATTCCTTCATTTGCATGAAATCCGTGAATTTCAAGAATTTTATGAATTTCGGGAATTCCTTGACTTCGGTGAATTCCGTGGATTCCTTGAATTTCGCGAATTCCATTAATTACAATAGTTCCGCTAATTCCTTGAATTTCTCAATTTCGTAAATTCCTTGAATTCCGTAAATTCATTGAATTCCTTAAAATCATTGAATTCCGTAATTTCATTGAATTCGTGCGATTCCATGAATTTCGCGAATTTCGTGAATTCCATGAATTCCATATATTCCGTAAATTCCTTGAATTCCGTGAATTCCATAAGTCCGCGAATACCTTGAATTCCATGAATTCCGCTAATTTCTCGAATTCCGTGCATTTCGAAAATTCCCCAAATTCCGTAAATTCCTCAATTTCCATGATTTCTGCTAATTCCGTTAATTCCGCGAATTGCATGAATTTTTCTGATTTTCTGGCGTTACATGAATGCCGTAAATTCCTTGAATTCCGTGATTACAGTTAATTTTGTGAATTCCTTCAATTCCATGAATTCGGCAAATTCCATGAATTCCTCGAATTCATGAAGTCTGCAAATTCCGTGAATTTCATGAATTCCGCGAATTCCCTAGATTTTGTGCAGTCCTTCATTTGCATGAAATTCGGGAATGTCATGAATTCCGTGAATTTCATGAATTTTATGAATTTCGTGAAAAAGCAGTAGAACTGTATTCTTGAAGTTTAATTATTTTTATTGAAGATATCATTTTTCTTGCAACTTAAACTATTTCGTTCAAAATTCATTTATTTTTGTCTGTCACAATTAATTTTTTTAATTGAAAATTGAATTATTTCATTTTTGGTTGAAAATTAAGATTCTTCAATTGAAAATTCAAGTACTTGATTGCAAAAATTATGTATTTTGTTAATAATCCATTATCTTTTGTAAAAAAGTAATTTTCTTGGTTTAACATTCAACTATTTGGTTAGATTTTGAACTCTTTCGTAAAGATTTGTTTCTTTTGCTTAAAATTAAACTATTTTCATAAAAATTCGTTTATTCTTTTGTTGAGAATTAATTTTTTCACTAAAAATGAAACTGTTTTATTTTTTTGGGAAAACTATTTTTTTAATTGCAAATTGATCTAATCTATTTTTAGTTGAAAATTCATATTATTTAACTAAAGTTCCAGTAATTTGTTTAAAAATTATGTCTTTTGTTGATAATTCCTCTTCTTTTGTAAAAAAAATAATCGACCAAATAAATAATGAACCAAATAGCGAAATTTTCTTCTAAACAGATATCTTTTTTAACCAAAATAAGAGTATCTCATGGTTTTCGAAAGAATATTTTAATTTTTACCTAAGATGATTAATTTGTTACAAAACAAAATAATTTAAACTAAATAGTTACATTATCAAGGAAAAGGATAAATTTTTCATCTAGAATATTAATTTTCTACTCAAAAAATCTAATTAAAAAAATTTATTTTAAACCAAATAATTCAACTTTTATCGAAGAAGAATAAATTTCTACAAAAAAAGTGATCAACCAAATAGTGGAATTTTAATCTAAAAGGGATATATTTGTACCCAAAATAAGAGTAGCTGAATTTCAATATAAAAAACTTAATTTTGAAAGAAAAAAAAACAATTTTTAAGAAAATTATTAAATTTTCAACCCAGATTATCAGTTTTATAATAAAAATTGAAATTTCGACAGTATTGAAATACAATAATTTGTTGAAAATTCGATTTTTTATTTAGAAATATAATCTTCCCGGTTGAAAATTCACTTATTTTGTTGAAGCTTTAACTATTTTGTTAAAAATTCCTTTTTCTTTGTTGAAAAATAATTTTTCCGATCTGGAATAAAAGTTTAATTATTTTATAGAAAGTTCATAATATTTTGGAAAATTTAAGTTTTTTTATTAAAAAAATATCCTTTTTGATAGAACGTTCATCTTTTTATTTGAAAATTCTTATTTTATTAATAAAAAATTAATCTATTTAAGTCAAAATTCCTATTTTAAATTCATTTCTTTGATTGAAATTTTTTTTCAAAAATTGAGGTTTTTTGTTAAAAATTAATCTTCTAAGACAAAAGTGCTAACTGCTACGTGAAAAATTCATTCCTTTTTACAAATTAATTTTTCTACATGAGAATCGAACTATTGCTTTCTTGGTTGAAAATTCAAATATTTAGTTTAAACTCATCAATTTATAAAAAAAGTTCTCTTCTTAACTAAACTCCTTTGCTGGAATTTAATTTTTGTAATTGAAAATATCATTTTGGTTGTAAATTAAACTATTTTGTTAAAAATTCATTTATTTTTGATTGACAATTAATCTTTTTAATTGCAAATTTAACTATTTCATTTTTGGTTGAAAATTCATATTCTTAAATTGAAAATTCAAGTACTTGGTATTTTGTACATAATTCATTTTCTTTTGCAAAAAATGAAACTTTTTTATTTTTAGCTGAAAATTAATTTTTTTAATTGAAAATTTATCAATTCCATTTGGGTTGAAAATTCATATTTATATAATAGACCAAATAAATAATCAACAAAATAGCGAAATTTTCATCTAAAAAGATAAGCTTTTTTGAAAAAATAATACTAGCTGAATTTGCATATAAAAAACTTAATTTTCAAACAAACAAAATTGAAGAAAATTATTAAATTGAATTAAATGAATTTTGTTAAAAATTCCTCTTTTTTTGTTGAAAATCAAGTTTTTAATAAAAATTTAGCTGCTCCTTGAGTAAAAGTTTTATTATTTTGTAGAAAGTTCATTCATTTTTTGGAAAATTAGAGTTTTTTCGGTGAAAAATTATTCTGTTTTATAGAACATTCATTTTTCTATTTGAAAATGTAACTATTTATTTGAAAATTCTTGTTTTATTGCTAAATAATTAATCTTTATGGGTGAAAACTTAACAATTTTAAATTCATTTCTTTTGTTGAAAAATTAATTTTTTTCTTCCAAAATTTAGTTTTTTTTAAGAATTCAATTATGCAAAAAAAAGAATTACTTTGTTAAAAATTTAATTATCATGTTAAAAAATTGTTTATTGAAAATTCACGTATCTTTTTTTTAATTTAAGATTTATTAGTGGAAAATTAATCTCCTGATGGACCATTCAAAAATTCATTTCTTGTGTTTAAAATTCATATTTTTGTTCATAATTTGCCACTTTATTATAAGAAATTATTCTTCATGGATAAAAATTTAACATTTTCCTAAAATTTTGGTTGTTGTAACTATTCCATTTTTGATAGAAAATTTTTTCTTATTGAAAAATGACCTTCTGGTTAAAAATTCTTGGAATTTGTTTATATTTCTTCTTCTTTTGTAAAAAAGTAATATTCTTGCTTTAAAAATCAATTTTTTGGTTGAATGATGAAATATTTTCTTAAAAATTAATTTATTTTGTTGAAAAATTCTCATTACAGTTGAAAATTTATTTATTTAGCTTAAAATTGACCATTTTTCACAGAAATTGGCTGAAAATCCAATTACTTTATTGCAAAATTATTTCTTTCGTAGATAATTTGTCCTTTTTTTGTAAAAAAAATCTTATTGCTTTAAAAATCTATATTTTTAGTGAGATCTTTTTTTGAAAATTAATTTCGTTTGTTAAAGAATCATTATTTTAGTTTAAAATTTATTTCTTGGGGCTTAAAATTGAACTATTTTCATGAAAATTCCTTTTTTTTTGTTTTGTTTTGAGAATTTTTTTCCCCCTAAAAATGTAACTATATTATTTTTGATTGAAATTTTATATTTTTTTGTTGAAAATTTAAGTGATTGTTTCGAAATTTACCCATTTTATTGATAATTCATCATTTTTTCGAAAAAATTAATAAACTTTCTACACTGAATATCAGTTTTATAATAAAAAATCGAATTTTCAACCGATTTCATAATTTTTTTATCGAATATTTATATTTTCACCCAAGATGAATAATTTGCAACCAAAAAAAATGAATTTAAACTAAATAGTTACATTTTAAACTAAAAAGACGATTGATCCATCAAGAAGATTAATTTTCTGTAAAAGAGTCAAATTAAAAAAAAAATATGCATTTTTAACCAAATAATTAAAGTTTTACCGAAGAATATTAACATTGAAAGAAAGAAAAAATTTAACAAGATAGATACATTCTTAACAAGATAATCTAATTTTAAAAAATTTATTAAAAAAACATTAAATTAATAACAAAAAATGAATTTTCCACCAAATGGTTGAATTTTCCATTGAATAGTTACATTTTCAACTGAAAAGATTAATTTTTTTGAAAAAAAATCAAATCTGCAAAGAAATTTATGAACTTTCAACGAAATAATTTAATATTAGTTAAGGAAGAGTTTTTTGTAGCAAAATAGGAACAGCTGAATTTTCATTTGAAAAACACAGTTAAAAAAAAAACTAATTTTTCAATAAAATAATTAAATTTGTAACATAATCATTTCTTTGAAATAATTATATTTTGAACCAAAGATATAATTATCAAAAAAATATTGTTCTAATAGCAGTTAAATTTGCAACCAATGACATTAGTTTTCCATACAAAATAAGCATTTTTAATTAAATAGTTACATTTTCAACTGAAAAGTTTAATTTTCTAAAAAAAAACTCAAATTTTCAAGGAATTTTATGAAATTTCAATGAAGTAATTTAATATTTAGTCAAGAAGATTCATTTTTTATATAAAATTTTAACCAAAATAGGAACAGCTGAATTTTCATTTGAAAAACTCAGTTTCAAAAGAAAATTTCAACAAAATAATTAAATTTGTAAGAAAATATTTCTTTTTAAATAAATATATTTGTTTAAATAATTAATTTATCAAAAAAAATTAATTTAATTTTTTGAAACAAACTCATATTTTCAAAGAAATTCATGAACTATCAACGAAATAATTTAATATTAATTTAAGAAAAGTACTTTTTTACCCAAATAGGAAAAGATGAATTTTCATTCGAAAACTCAGTTTCCAAAAAAATGATTAAAAAAATAACTAAATATTCAACAAAATAATTTTTTTAAATAATTATATTATTAAGAAAAGAATTAAATTATATAAAAAAATTTCAATCAAATGGTTATATTTTCAATTGAATAGTTACATTTTCAACTGAAAAGTTTAATTTTCTGTAAAAACTCAAATTTTCAAAGAAATTTATGAACTTTCAACAAAATAATTCAATATTAATTTAGGAAAAGTACTTTTTTAGCAAAATAGGAACAGCTGAATTTTCATTTGAAAAACTCAGTTTCAAACAAACAAATATTAACAAAGTAACTAAATTCGTAACAAAATAATTTTTTTATAATTATATAATAACAAAAGGATTAAATTATCCAAAAAAATGAATGTTCTAAAAATGGTTTAATTTTTCACCGAATAGCTTTAGTTTTCCATTAAAAAAACAAGAATTTTTAATTGAATAGTTACATTTTCAACTGAAAAGTTTAATTTTCTAAAAAAAAAACTCAAATTTTCAAGGAATTTTATGAAATTTCAATGAAATTATTTAATATTTAGTCAAGAAGATTAATATTCTAAATAAAATTTTAACCAAAATAGGAATAGCTGAATTTTCATTTGAAAAACTCAATTTCTAACAAAAAAAGAAAAAAAACTAGTTTTTCAACAAAATAATTAAATTTTCAACCCTGAAGGTTAGATTTCTATCTAAAATATTGAATTTTTAACAAAATTCATGAATTTTGAAGAGAATATTTAAATAAAATTAAACAGCCGTGAAATTTTTCAACTGCAATATGTATAAATAGAGAGTTGCATACCTGCACCTGACGCGGCCGGTGCATACTGGTTCAGATCTCAAATTTACTCCTCAGGAAAGTCCAATTATTCAAATTCCTTTTAGTTATCATGGAATTTTCTGGATGGCGTCTTTTTACCGGAAAATATCAATCTCCATTGAGAAATGCCCGAAATATAATGACCAAAGTAGAAAGTTACCGGAAAAACCAGAAATTCATTAGAGAATGCCGGAAATTTTGAATTACTAAAATTCCTATTTTGTCCGAAATAATTAATTAAAAGTATTTGACAGTAGTATGAGAATGCTTCTAATTAAATTCTTTAGACATTTTTTTTTGTTGAGAACATTGATATAATTTAAAGATTAACTTAAATAAGCCAGATTAAATTAACGGATTAGGGCCCGTCTATAAAATATTTCCCCCCTTTTTTTTTAGAAAATTCTTATTTCAACTCACTTCCACCTTTGCTCGCTTTTTCGCCAAAATTTCATCTAAATTAATATAATCCAATAAATATATTTTTTTTGTTTCGAAATTCATCTCGTTTGGTCAAAAATTCTACTGTATGGTTAAAAATTTAATTATTTTGTTGAGAAGTACAATTTTTTGGTCAATAATTCAACTACTTGGTTGAAAGTTGAATTACTTTGTTGAAAATTTCATTTATTTGTTGTTCACAATTAATGTTTTTAAATGAAAATTTAATTATTCCATTTATGGTTAAAAATTCGTATTCTTCAATTGAAAATTCAAGCACTTAGTTGAAAAATTAGGTGTTTTGTTAATAATTCATCTTCTTTGATAAACAATTAATCTTTTTGGTTTAAGTATAAAATATTTGTTTATATGTTGATCTCTTTTTTAAAAATTAGTCTATACGATTTAAATTTTGAGAATACGTATATTTTTCTGATAATTCATCATTTTCTGGTCAAAAATTAATCTTTTTGGTTGAAAATTTAACATTTAACTAAAAATTGTAATAAAAAAAAGTAATCTTCTTGCTTTAAAAATCAACTTTTTTGTTGAATGCTGAACTTTTTTCTTAAAAATTCATTTCGTTTGTTAAAGAATCATCATTTTAATTAAAAATTTATTTCTTTGCTTGAAATTGAACTATTTTCCTAAAAACCAGTTTTTTTATTGTGAACTAATATTTTCACTGAAAACGTAACTATTTTATTTTTGATAGAAAATTAATTTTTAAATTAAAAGTTTATCTTATTTCCATTTGATTAAAAATTTTGTATCATTTAATCGAAATTTCAAATACTTTTATGAAAAATTATGCTTTTGTTGATAATTCCTCATCTTTTGTGAGAAAATAATCTTCTTCGTTTAAAAATAAAATTTTTGGTTTAATTTTGAACTCTTTTCTTAAAAACTCATTTCAAAAATAGTTTCTTTTTTTTTGTTGAGAATTAATTTTTTCCCTGAATATGTAACTATTTTTTTGTTAAAACTTCATATTTTTTAGTTAAAATTTCGTCATTGATTAAAAATTTATATATGTTGTTAATATTTATTCCTTTTTTTCTAAAAAAATTAATCTTTCTGGTTGAAAGATGAACGTTTTGGTTGAAAATTCATATATTTGTTTAAACTCGTTGCTTTAAAATCAATTTATAGTAGTAGAAAATTTAAAATCTATCTAAAAATTTATTAATTTTTGGCTTGAGAACTAATTTTTCACTAAAAATGTAATTATTCCATTTTTGATAGAATATTGATATTTTAAATTAAAAATTGCAAGTGCTTGATTGAAAATTAATTTATTTTGGTTAAAAATTCAACTATTTGTTCCTGAATAAACATTTTATTATTTTAAAATTCATCTTTTTTATTGCAAATTCAGGTCTATTGGCTGAAAATTAAATTTCCTGTCGAAAATTGTACTTTTACGGTTAAAAATGCAACTTTATTTCTAAAAAATCGGTTTCGTGGCTTGAAAATGTAAATATTAGCTCATAGAGTTTTAAATTAAAAATACTGGCGTTGACAAAGAAATTTTTGACTTGTACTAAAAAAAAAATTAATTTTTTTTCAAAAACTGTATAATTTTTTACCATATAGTTGACTTTTCTCTCAAAGTATTCAATTTTCTAGCGAAAAAGTAGATTTTTCTAGAAACTTCTAGAAACTTCTAGAAACTTCTGGAATTTTTCCAGAAGTTTAAGGGATACTTAGAAATTTTTAAGCTTTTCAAGAACCGAGAAATTCAATGACTTTTTAATTTCCAAAATTAATTTTAAGAGAATATTTAAAAATAAATCAAAATATTTTAAGGAATTATAAAATTCTCAAAGAAGAATCTGGAAGATTTTAAGACAATTTCTTTTAATTTTTTAGAGTTTAAAAATATTAGAAGGTTTAAAACTATTAAAATGATTTAAATTATTTTTTTATTTGAAAAATGGACCTCATGACAAAATGGAAAAATATTTCAAAACATTTTGAAACATTTCCTTAAATTTCAAAAAGGAGTAGAAGATTTTAAAACTAAGTGTTTCGATTTTGTAAGATTAAAAAATAAAAAATAAAATAAGAATAGAGTAAATTCAAGAAATATTGAGAAGATTTGAAGAAATTGAAAAAGAATTTTAAACTTTCAAAGATTTATAAAATGCCTATTTTTTAATAATTCGTGGAAAGATTTGGAAGATGTTAAGGCAATTTTTTTACGTTTTGAATAATTTTTCAAAATTGTAAGAAAAATTCGTTTCAGCTAAAAATATTTTTAGGAATTTGAGAGATTTTGAATAGATTAAAAAATTGAAAACTTGGAAGCATTTCCGAAAAATAATGAAAAATTTTTGTTATTTCTCCCACACTTCTAGAAGTTTGGAATCTTCCCTAATCATATCAAATAAAAAAGATTCCTTTTGTGCACATCTGAAATATTACAGAAATCTGCAATTATTAAATAATAAAAAATCATGATAAATGATTTATAATAATTGAATAATGAATTAATAATAATTTATAATGAAAATTACAAGAAATTATCTACTCAAAATTAAAAAACAAGATTAAAAAAATAGTTGAAATAAGTTTGCAAAATTCTATAGTATCATTTTTGGGCATCCACTCAGAAAAAAGATTCATTGTTGCGAGGAATTTTTTTTAATTAAATGAAAATATTGATTGGCTCGCAATCGAAGGAAAGTTGCTTTGATTAAAAAAGATTTTTTCTGACTCAAAAAAAGTCTTTTGTTTCGATGAAAATTTTTCTTTAATTCAAGGCAAATATTTTTCTCTGTATAACTTATATTCAATATTATTTTTCCGTGATATTTAGTATAGTGAAGAAGGATTTTCTTTTCAGTTTACGTTTGTACTTTGGGAAAAATGTAGCCTTTTCTCACAGGTTTTGTTTGCTTTGCACTTGTGCAGGCTGAAATGAGCAGTATTAAGGTTTTCCGGTTTCGGGTTTATTTGCAGTATCAACAAGCTTAAGTTTCACTTTATACAATTTTACCAAATTTTCAATTATTACATTTTTTTCGATCAGAGTGAAAAAAAAGGATTAATTGAGGCATTGATTTAACATAGTAATTTAACTGGGTATTAAATCATAAATCCCTAAACAAAAACTATTTCCGTGAGAAAAAAAAACTGTTTCTAATTTAAGATTTATGGTTTCGTCCGAGGTTTCGTGTGAAGGATGCCTAGTTTTATGATGGCGAATGAATGCTTTTAGATGTTTTAAAATTAAGCAATCCGACACTTAATTTCTTTTTCATAGAAGTGTTAATTAATATCTAGGAAGCCTCAAAGAATTCTGTCCAAAACTCAAGCGCATTTATCCTGTAGTTTGATATATGGGATTTTATCAACTAACAGACCTTTCATTTCTGATGACGTCATCACTTTTCAAACCTTACTCAACAATTTTAAATATAACAATCTTCATTTTTAAACATTTTAAAAATATATTTTCAAGAATTTGTAAAATTCAAATAAGAGAATTGAACTATTTTTGGTTGGGAAATTCATCGATTTGGTTAAAAATTTAATTATTGTTTTGAAATTTAACTACTTTTAAAAAAATTCAAAAATCTACTGAAACGTCATCTTTTTATTCGAAAATTTAACATTTTGTTGGAAAATTCGTCTGTTGGGTTATAAGTTCATCTATTTTGGTAGAAAATTAAACTATTTGGTCAAAATTAACCGCTTTCTTAAAAATTGATAATTTCTGCTATACGATTCAAAATCTGTTGCTTAATGTCATTTTTTATTTTTAAAATTGAAGTGATTTAGTAAAAAAAAATTTTTTTAATAATTTCTTTGATTTGAAAATTAATCCGCTCTGGTTGAGCATTCAAATAGTTTGTTCGAACATTGTCTCTTAAGGTTTAAAATTATTTTTTTTTTAACTAGAATTAAAGTATTCATTTTTTAGTTAAAAATTAATCGTTTTTAGTTGAAAATTCAAACGTTTTTTCTTAAATGCATTTGTTTCGTAAAAAGTAATAATCTTGGGTTAAAATTGATCTTACGAAATTAAATGAAATTTATTTTTATCGAAAATTTAACTATTTTCTTCAAAATTCCTGTATTTTGTTGAAAATCATTCTTTCTTCGTAAACTCAAATTTCTTGGTAGAAAATCAATCTTCTCGGTTTTAAAGTTATCAGTTTAGTTAAAAATTCATATCTTTGGCTGTAAATTTTACTTTTTTGGTTGAAAATTTATGTGTTTTAGTTAAAAATTTAACGGTTTGGTTCAAAATTCATATATTTGGTTAAAAATTTGACTTTTTTGGTAGAAAATTAAGCTTAATTTTTAGGCGGATATTTGACTTTTTTCTTTTTAAATTCAAGCATTTTGTTGAATATTTTAAATTTTTTTAGAAATCTATTTTTTTGTGGTAGAAAATTCATTTCTGCAGTTGAAAATTTACCTATTTTGTTAAAAATTCCTTTCTTTGGGTTAAAAATTAAGTCTTAAAAATCAATATTAATGTATTCCTATTTTGTTGAAAAATTTATATTTTCTCGATGAAAATTCAACTATTTGGTTAAAAATTCTCGCATTTGGTTGAGAATTTGACTTCTTTGGTAGAAAATTAATCTTAATTCTTGGGTGAAAATTCATTATTTTGTTGAATATTTTAATTTTTTTTATAAATTTAATTTTTGTAGTAGGAAATTTTGTCTTGATATGAAAATTAAACTATTTTGATAAAAATTCGTTTCTTTTTGTTGAAAATTACGTTTTTAAAATAAATATTAAGCTAATCCTATTTTGTTAAAAAATGTATCTTTTTTTAGTTGAAAATTCAACTATTTGGTTAAAAATTCTCGTTTTTGGTTGAGAATTTCACTTTTTTGGTAGAAAATTAATCTTAATTTTTTTCTGCAGTGGAAATTTAAACTATTTTTGCAAACATTCGTTTCTTGATAGAAAATTAATTTTTTTAAGTGAATATTAAGCTTTTGATAAAAAATGTATCTTTTTTTAGTGGAAAATTCAACTATTTGGTTTCAAATTCACGTATTTAGTTGAGAATTTGACTTCTTGGGTAGAAAATTAATCTTAATTCTTGGGTGAAGATTAATTATTCTGTTCAATGTTTTAAATTTTTTTATAAATTTAATTTTTGTAGTAGAAAATTTAGTTTTTAATTGAAAATTAAACTATTTTGCGAAAAATTTGTTTCTTTTTGTTGGAAATTAAGTTTTTAAATGAATATTTAGCTATCCCTATTTTGATTAAACATTTTTCTATTTAGTTGAAAATTTGTACTATTTTGGTTCAAAATTCATGTTTTTATTTAAAAATTCTATTTTTTGTAGAGAATCAGTGTTTATTGTTGAGTGAAAATTCAAATATTTTGTTGAAAAATAATGTATCCTATTGAAATTTCGTCAGTTTGGTTAGAGATCATTGAATTGAATATGTGAAAAAAGAGGAAATTTTAAATATTTTGTGAAAAATTTGTGTGATTTTTTCTTATTAAAAATTAAGTGTAGAATCCATATTGAACTAATTCTATTTTGTTTAGAAATTTCTCTTTTTTAGTTCAACATTTCTACTATTCTTGTTGAAAATTTACCTTTTTGTTTACAATTTTATTTTTTTGGTTAAAAATTAAGTTTTTAATGAATATTAGGCTATACCTATTTTTATTAAATATATTTAGACATATTTGTTATAAATATAACATTGCTGGTTCAAAAATTATTTTTTTTGCTTCAAAATTAAACTACTTTGTTAAAAATTCGTTTTTTTGTTGAAAAATTAACTGTTTTGTTTCAAATTCTTTTTTTGTTGGAAAATTAAGTTTTTAAATAAAAATTAAATTATTCCTATTTATATTAAATATATATTTTTTAGTGGAAAATTTAACGATTTGGTTGAAAGTTGATGTACTTTGTGAAATAATTTACATTTTTGTTAGAAATCTAATCTTGTTGGTTGAAAATTTATTTCTCTGCTTCAAAATTAAACTACTTTGTTAAAAAATTCGACATTTTTAAATAAAATTTAAGCTATTCTCATTTTTGTTAAAAATTTGTCTTTTTGACTGGAAAATTTAACTGTTTCGTTAAAAAATTTATTTGTCATGTTCAAAATTCGACTTTTTAGTCAAAAATTATTCTTCTTGTTTAAGAACTCATCTTTTTGATTAATAATTCTTTTCTTTCATTGTAAATTGTACATTTTAGTTGAAAACTTCTGTTTTTATTGTTGAAAATTAGTTTTTTTTTAAACCTGAAAATTAAATTATTTCATTTGTGGCTTAAAATGGATGATTTAAGTTAAAAGTTCTCGTACTGCCTTCAAAATTTTTTGTTTTTCGCTCGAAAATAAACCTTCTGAGATAAAAACTCAACTATTTGGTTGCAAATTTGACTTTTTTGATAGAAAATACTTCTTGTTAGAAAATTCTTCTTTCTGTTTGCAAATTCAGTTCTCTGGTTGAAAAAATTAACTATGGTTTTTAAAATTTTCTTTTGTTTTAGTAGGACGTTAACTTTTTTGCTGAAAATCTAACGATTCCTTGTTTGGTTAAAAATCTATCTTCTTTAGTGGCAAATTAAATTATTTGTTTGAAAATGCATGTATTTAAAGTTTTTTTTAAATTTTTTTGTTAAAAATTAATCTTCGATGTTAAAAGTTCATCTTGTTGGCTGAAATTTACTTATTTTACTAAAAATTTAATCATTTTATTTTTAATTGAAAATTTATTTTTAAGCGACCGCATTATCCATATTTCACTTAATTATTATAAAAAAAATTTTATAAATTAATTCTTATCTCTACCTACCTTA
Source organism: Acraspis erinacei (assembly GCA_035041075.1). Classification (NCBI taxonomy): domain Eukaryota; kingdom Metazoa; phylum Arthropoda; class Insecta; order Hymenoptera; family Cynipidae; genus Acraspis; species Acraspis erinacei. The sequence continues at coordinate 95,787,645 of JAWWLR010000034.1, read as the reverse complement.
TATAAAAACATTTTTGTCTTAACCCCAATTACTATTGTTCGGAAAAGCATTTTCTAATTTTCTTAGATTGAAATTTTAATTTTTGGTCCTGGGGAGAGCTCGACAGGTGGATTTGACACTTACTGGTTATTTCTGGAACTGAAAAGAGCTGGACAGGTCATTTTTTGGGCGGAGGCGAGTTGAAAGAGGAAGCTTGACACTTAGGAGTAATTTTGGGGGTTAAGGGGAAAAAGGGGGATCTGACACTTAGCGGTTCTTCTTGGGACTAGGGAGAACTGGACAGGGGGATTAGGAATTTAGGGGTTATTTTTGAGGTTAGGGGGAGCTCAAAAGAGGGATCTGACATTCAGATGTTTTTTTTGACTGAGAAAAACGATACAGGGGGATTTAGAACACAGGGGTCATTTTTTGGGTGGGGGTG
>JAWWLR010000034.1:95760421-95771083 GCA_035041075.1 Acraspis erinacei | reverse complement strand
TAAAAAAAATAATTCAAGAATAACAAAAATTTTAACAAACAATTTAATCCTTAACCAAATCAGATTAATTTCTAAAACAAAAAGACTATGGTTTCCATGAAAGGAATTAAATTTTCAAACAAGAAAGATTTTTCAGTCAATAGAGAAAAAATGTCAACCAATGTGTCGAATTTTCAACCAGAATCATGAATTCTTTAAACAATAGTTGAGTTTTCAACAAAAAACTATGAACTTTCAACAAAATAGTTGTATCCTTAAGCAAACAAAAATTAGTTTGTTGTGATGAATTTTCAACAAGAAAAGATTTTCATTCACAAAAGAAAATAAATGTTTTGCAAATTTTTGAATCTTCAAGCCAAAAATAAATGTGTTGAGTCTTTAACAGGAAAAGAGTTTTCACTAAAAAGAGGAAAAAATGTCAACCAAAATTTATGTACTTTCAAACAAAAAATACCAATTTTCTAAACAAAATTAGAATCTTAAACCCAAAAAAATGAATTTATATAGCCTAAAACTAGTTCAACAATCAAACAAGTAGTGAAGTTTCAACAAAGAAAATAAATTGTCTATTAAAAAAGAAGAATTAACCAAAAATAGATCAATTTTCTATAAAATTGGTGAATTCTCAACTTTAAAACGTGAATTTTTAACCAAAAATCAGACAGTTAAAATATTTCTATGAACAACCAAAGGGAAAGAACTGAAAGAATAAATTTTTCAACATCAATTTGCTAGATTTTCGTGAATGATTGAAATGAACCATAAATTACTGATTATTTGTTTGGATTAATTCAACTGTTTTTTATTTAAAATCAAAGTTTTCTGCGATTGCAATCTCAACAATTTGACATTTTTTGTTAAGAATTCATATTTTCTTATTGAAAATCCAATTACTACTTTGTTAAAAATTGAACTAAAAATTATTAATTTAAATTTAGGAATTATTTAAACATTCTTTTTTTGAAGATTTATCTTTTTCGTTCAAAATTTAAGTTTTTTCTAAGAATTTATACCTAATTTGATCAAAATTGATATTATTTACTCCAATTTTTACTATTCGGTAAGAATTTCTATTTTTAGCTGGAAATTTGGCTTTTTTAGATTATATTTGAATATTTGAATGAAGCCACTTCTGATGTAAAATTAAAATCTTATTTCTTTAGAATACATTTTTTTGGTAATTGATTTTTTTTTTAGTTGAAAATTCAAATATATGATTTTAAGTTCAACCACTTTGTTTAGGATTAATTGTTTTAAAGATTCTTCATTTTGGGTTGACAATTTATAATTTTCGTTCAAGGTTCAACACTTTTATTGTCAAATTAACTGTTTGGTTTAAAAAAATATTTTAATTGAGAATCAATTTTCTTAAATAAAAATTTAGCTATTCCATTTTCCAGAGAAAATTGATGTGTTTTTGTTGGAAATTTAACTATTTGCTTCAAAATGTATTTATTTTTATGAAAATTAATTTTTTATGGTAGAAAATTTAACTTTTTGTTAAAATTCGTTTTCTATTTTTGTAGAAAAACAATCTTTTTTATCCGCAGTTTCTCAATTCAATTAAAATCAATTTTTTTAATTGAAATTTTGGCTATTCCTTTTTTTGTAAATTATTTTTGATTGAAAATGCAACTATTTCGTTCAAATTTAAATAACTTTCATTAAAAATCATTTTATTTGTTTTAAATCCATTTCCTTACACAAAATTTTAATATTTCTTGGCAAATGTTTCTTTTTGGATAGAAAATTCGTCTATATGGATCAAAAATTTATCTTTTTTGGAAAAAAAGTTTTGGTTTCAAATATCGTCATTCTGGATTGAAAATTCAACTATCTCATAGAAAATGTATGTTTCTGTTTAATGATTTAACTGGTTATTTGAAAATGTTATTGTAAGAGTTTAATTTTTTATTTGAAAATGTCACCATTTTGTTGTATTTCAACTTTTTAGGTTGAAAATTCAACTATCCTTCTAAGAATTTACCTGCTTGGTAAAAAAAACCACGTTGCAAAAAACCATGTTGCAAAAAATATTTCTGATTTGAAAATTAATTTTTTCCGATTTAAAATTCAATCTTATTTATTGAAAATTGTTTAAATACGATTATTATTGTATAATTTTTTTTAAATTTAAGTTTGGGCGACTAACTACTGAAAATACCATGCGAGTGCCTGTGATCTGTGTTTGAACGCCACAATCTTAATAATTTTATTTAATAATTAAAAAAAAAATTTATTTCGTTTAAATCTGACTATTTTTTTAAATCGTTAAAAATTTTTTTATACTTAGTGGCTCGATGAATGTTCTGGATTAAATGCAATGTTACGTAAGTTTGGACGATCAAAGAATAAGATAATGGCGATTTCAGTTTTTCAATTTTGTGCACAGCCCCATTTGAGTGCTGGATTTTTTTTTAATATAACGATTTTTGTTTAAATTTTTTGTAATCCAACCACTTTTGTTTAAATTGTTTAAATCCAATCAGCATTTAATCCAAAGAGTTTTTTAAATTTGTGTAAATTCAAAGACTTTTGTTTAAATTTGCTTAAATCCAATTATGTTTGTGTTATTTTATTTAAATCCGATTATTTTTATTGAAATTTGTTTTTAATCCTTGCTTGGTTGAATATTCTGGATTGAATGAAATGAATGTATGTTTTTATGTACGTATTTGTGTATGAATGTAAGTTTGGGCGATTAAAGAATAAGAAGACACGATTCCAGTACCTCTAATCTGCGTTTGAACGGCCGCATATTCAGCATTTAATCTAAAAATTTTTTTAAAAATTTGTTTATATCGAACGAATTTTGTTTTATTTAAATCCGATGCTTTTGGTTGGAATTTGTATTTTTTTAAATTATTGATTGGTTGCACATTCTAGATTCAATTTAATGGATGTAAGTTTGGGCGATCAAAGCCTATGAAGATGCAATGCCAGTGTCTGTGATCTGCGTTTGAACGTTTCCTATTTAGAATTTTATCTATCGATTTTTCTTTAAGTTTTGTTCAGGTCAACGACTTGTGTTTAAATCTGTATAAATTAAACCAGTTTTGTTCAAATTTGTTTAAATCCAATTTTTTAAATGAAATCCGATGATTTTTTTCTGAAATTTGTTTTTAATGACTGGTTGGTTGAATATTCTGAATTGAATGTGATTCGTGTATGAAAGTTTGGGCGACAAAGACCAAGAAGACACGAATCCAGAGCCTGTGATCTGCGTCTGAACGGCAGCATATTAAGCAATTATTCTACCGATTTTTGTTTAAACCAAATTACTTTTGTTTAAATTTGTTTATATCCAATGATTTTTGTAGAAGTCCAATGTTTTTTTTATCAAATTTATTTAAGTCCTTATATTTTTTGTTGCAATTTGTCTTCTTTTTAATTATTGGTTGTTGGAACATTCTGAATTGAATGTAATAGATCTAAGTTTGGGCGATCAAAGTCTATAGAGAGGCAATACCGGTGTCTGTGATCCGCATTTGAACGAATGCACATTCAGCATGTAATCTAACGATTTTCGTTTAATTTTCTTTCAGTTCATCAACTGGTTTTTAACTTTTATGTAAATTCAGCGATTTTTTTCAAATTCATTGAATTCCAATTCTGAATTGAATGTAATTCATATATGAAAGTTTGGGCGACTAAAGACCAAGAAGAGACGATTCCAGTGCCCGTGATCTGCATTTGAACTGCCGCATATTCATCAACTATTCTAAAGATTTTTGTTTTAATTTGTTTAAACCAAACCACTTTTGTTTGAAATTGTTTATTTCAAATGATTATTCTAAAAGTTTGATGTTTTTTATTAAATTTATTTAAATCCGATCTTTTTTGTTGGAATTTGTTTCCCTTTCAATTATTGGTTGGTGGAACATTCTGGATTGAATGTAATAGATGTAAGTTCGGGCGATCAAAGTCTATAGAGATGCAATGCCACCGCCTGTGATCCGGGGTTGAACGATTGCACAATCAGCATTTAATCTAACGATTTTTGTTTAAACTTCTTAAGATTAGATGACTTTTGTTTACATTTATTTAAATCCGATGGTTTTTATTGAAATTTGTTTTTAATAATTGGTTGGTTGAATGTTCCGGATTGAATGTAATGTAATTTAATGTTTTATATATGTATGTACGTGTATGAATGTGTGCATGTGAGTTTGGGCGACTAAAGACGGTCAAGAAGACACGATGCCAGTGCCTGCGATCTGTGTTTACTTGTGTGCCGAGCGTTGAAGCGCGAAACAACTCAAACCTTTTAGTCATTGTTTGCTCCATTCTTTGTATTATATTTGTATAACCGCTTAAATACTCAGGCTGGTATAAGCCACAAGGCATAATCTCGTCTCAGTTCGAGCATCCTCCAATGTGCAAGTCCAAACGATGCATGCCACTTTCGACCTTACCTTACCTTACCTTACCTGCTCAGTTTACATTTGACAAGACTAACTTATTCCAACATTATTTTCTCATGCAGAAAACGAGTCTTTAAGGTCTTTAAGGTCTTTAAGGTCTTTAAGGTCTTTAAGGTGGCATGTCATCCTCGACTCACGTATCAAAATATACAAAACAGAAATCCGAAATGAAGACATCAGAATAGCAGCTGGATATGGACCAAAAACTTCGTTTTAGAGGATGAAGACAAAAAGCTTTCTTCGAAGGCTAATCCGCTTCGAATTTTTTTTTATCCAAAATAGTATTCCAGTGTATTTCTAGTCATACAGTTTAATCGAAAATAGTCCACTTTAAACCAGATTTTTCAAAGTCATTTAGACAGAAAAATTAATTTTTTTTCTTGAAAATTCGTTTTTTGGTGAAAATTAATTTTTGCAATTTATATTTAACTAAACTAACTTCGTATTTTTAGGAGGAAATTACTCTTGTTACTTGAAAATTCTTCTTATTGTTGGAAAATTAAAAAATTTATAGTGTAATCGAAAATAGTCCACTTTAAACCAGATTTTTCAAAGTCATTTAGATAGAAAAATTAATTTTTTTTCTTGAAAATTCGTTTTTTGGTGAAAATTAATTTTTTAAATTTATATTTAACTAAACTAACTTCTTCTTTTTAGGAGGAAATTACTCTTGTTACTTGAAAATTATTCTTATTGTTGGAAAATTTATAATTTTAGTTCAAAATTTATATCTTTGATTAGATATTCGACTAGTTTCTTGAAACTCGTTCTTATTGGTCGAAAATTAATCTTTTGGATTGCAAATCCTTCTATTTGGTGGAAAATTTAGCTTCTTTGTAAAAAGTTAGACTACTTTTATTTTACATTCATTAATTCGGTTTCCAATTCCGAATCTTCGTTAAAAATTTATCTCTCTGTTTAAAAATTTTACTACATTTTTGAAAATTCTTCTTTTTGGTTGAAAATTCTTCTTCTTGGATGAAAATTGAAATCGCTTGCTAAAAAATTGACCTGTTGATTCGAAAACTCACTTTTTTGTTAAAAATGAATTTCTTTAATGGAAATTTTTATTGGAAGTTTGCCCTTTTCGGTAAAAAATTAATCCTCATTTTTGAAGTTTCAGGATTTTGGTTGAAAATGACACTATTTCATAATAAATTAATCTACCTTGTTGGGCATTCAAGAACTTTCTTCAAAAGTTTTTTTTTTTTTTTTAACTGCTTTGATAAAAATTCGTCTTGTTTAGAGGAAAATTATTCTTGTTGATTGAAAGTTCATCTTTTTGTGTAAAAGTTCAAATATATTTTACAAAAATTTGAACTATTTTCTTCCAATAGATATATATTTTAAATTATTTTTTGTTTAATTGAAAATTTAAACATTTAATTTTTCAATTGTGAATTTATCCTTTTTAGTTAAAAACTCGTTTGAAAATTTATAGAATTATTTGAAAAAAAGTCTTCTTAGTAGAAAATTAATCTTCTTTGTTGAGACTTAATGATTATTGGTTGCAAATTCAACTATTTTATGAAAAATTAATCTACCTTGTTGGACATTCAACATTTTTGATTAAAAAAACTCATTTTTCTAAAATGCAACTGTTTTGTTAAAAAAATTCGTCTTGTTTGGAAGGAAATTAATCTTATTCCTCGAAAGTTCATTTTTTAAATTGAAAATTGAAATATTTTGGCGAAAAATGTAACTATTTACTTCCAATTTTGTTAAAAATTAATTTAACTAAAAGTTTAAATGCTTCATTTTTCAATGTAAATTTACCTCGTTTTCATCTCTTCGGTTGAAAATTTAAATATTTTGCTATAAAAAACTCAACTATTAGCTTGAAAATTAATTTTTTGTTCACAAATTTTTTATACAAAATAGTTTCTATGGTATAAGATTCAACTGCTTGGTTGAAACCCCGTGGTTTTTAGGTTAAAAATTTATTTTTCAACTAAAAATTAAACTGCTTTAGTTGATCTGTGGTAGAAATTTTGACTATTTTGTTAAAAATGTGTTCAATAATTTTTAGAAATTCATTTTTCTCGATAGAAAATTAGTCTTTTTGATTAAAAATTAATGTTTTGGTTGAAAAATAAAGAAGCTAATAAAAAATAAATTTACTTTGTAGAAAATTAATATTTTTGGTTAAAAATTCAATTATTGGGTTTAAATTAATCTATTTCGCAAAAAACTCCAGAATTCTGTAAAAGTAATCTTCTTGGTTAAAAATTCAACTGTATTTTAAAAATTCTACTTTTGAGTTAAAAATTTCACTACTTTGGTAGAAAATTCAAATATTTAGCTAACAGCTAATTTTTTTCTTGAAAATTCTTCATTTTGAGTTTTTTGTGAGAATTCATCTCTTATGACGAAAACTTATTCTACTATGTAGAAAATTAAACAATTTTATTCCATAGTAATTTTGTTGTTGTTAAAAATTAACTATTTAATTTTTGCTTAAAAATTCTTTTTTTTTAGTTAAAAATTTATGTATTTTGTTGAGGGTTAAACTTTGTGGTAGAAAATTCATATTTTTGGTTAAAAACTAAACAATTTGGTGAAGAAAAAATCCGCTAGGTAGGAAATTCACCAAATTGGACCTAAAGTCAATTTAACAAAAAAATCAAACTGTTTTGATACAAATTCGTCTTTTTGCGTTCAAAAATTAACTATTGTCGCAGGAAGTTTATATACTTAGTTTCAGAGATTTTAAGGTATCTATAAGATTTTGAAATATTTTCAAATATTCAATAGATACTAAAATACATCAACGGATTTTAGAGGATTTCGTGAGATTTCAATAGATAGAACGCAATATCAATGGATTTCCGAAAGTCATTAATGATTTTAAGGGATTTGTTGGATTTAAAAGATTTCAAAGATTTTAACTGAATTTTAGAGATCTTAAGGGATTTAAAGATCTAAAGGATTATAAGGGATTCTTATGGGATTTTGAAGATTTTAAGCGATTTCAATTATTTTCACAGTTTTAAATGGTTTTAAGGATTTTCCAGGGAGCTCAATAGTTTTAAAGGGATGCCAGGAGATTGCAGACGATATCCACAGAATGGAAAAGAATTTCATGAATTGGATAAAAGTCAAATATGTGTTGGGAGAGTGTTGTGTCAGTGTTTATTATTTTAATTAATTTACTGTGTTAGTATTTCTGAAGCATTCTGACTGGTTAAGAGTTGGATGAGAGTTGGATGAGTGTTGGATGAGTGTTGGATGAGTGTTGGATGAGTGTTGTATGATTGTTGGGTGAGAGTTAAGTGAGCATTTATTATTTCAATTAATTACTAATTATTTTAGTATTTCTGAAGTTTATGATTTCAATTAATTTACTAATTATTTTAGTTTTTCTAAAGTATTCTGACTGGGTAAGAATTGGGTGAGTGTTGGATGAGTATTTCTGAAGTATTCTAACTGAATGAGAGTTGTATGAGTATTGGATGAGTGATGTATGATTATTTGATGAGAATTAGTGATTTTTTATTATTTTAATTAATTTACTAACTATTGTAGTATTTCTGAAGTATTCTGACTATGTAAGAGTTAGATGAGTAATCAATGAGTGATGTACTCATATTGGATGAGAGTTAAGTGATTCTTTATTATTTCAATTAATTTTGCCAACTATTTTAGTATTTTGGAAGTATACTGTCTGGATAAGAGTTGGATGAGTGTTGAATGAGTGTTGTATGATTGTTGGATGGGAGTTAAGTGAGCATTTATTATTTCAATTAATTTACTAATTATTTGTCTATTTCTGAAGTATTCTGACTTTATGAGAGTTGTATGAGTATTGGATGAGTGCTGTTTGAGTATTGGATGAGACTTAAGTGATTTTTTATTATTTTAATTAATTTAATAACTATGGTACTATGTCTGAAGTATTCTGATTGTGTAAAAGTTTCTTGAGTGTTGGATGAGTCATGTATGGATTTCGGAGGTATTCTAACTGAATAAGAGTTGGATGAGTATTGGATGAGTGATGTATGAGTATTGGACAAGAATTCTATGGTTTTTTATAATTTCAATTAATTTACTAACTTTTTTAATATTTCTGAAATATTCTGTCTGGCTAAGAATTGCATGAATGTTGGATGTGTTGTATGCATGTTGGATAAGTATTTTATGAGTTTTGGATAAGTCTTGGATGAGAGTTGACTGATTATTTATTATTTTAAATAATGTACTATTTTAGTATTTCTAAAGTATTATGACTGGGTAAGAGTTCGATGAGTGCTGAATAAGTGATGTTTGAGTATTGGATGAGAGTTAAATGATTGTTTATTATTTAAATTAATTTACTATTTTTGTATTTTTGAATTATTCTGACTGGACAAGAGTTGAGTGAGTGTTGGATGAGTGTTGTATGATTGTTGGATGGGAGTTAAGTGAGCATTTATTATTTCAATTAATTTACTAATTATTTTTGAATTTCTGAAGTATTCTGAATGGATAAGAATTGTATGAGTGTTGAATGAGTGATGTACGAGTATTGGGTAAGAGTTAAATGTGCAGAAAAAAATTCTGATAAAGTTAGAAGAGTTTCAGTTAAAACATGGACAGCATAGATTTTCTGTAAGGATTACCGAATTTTCTGCAGATTTTTCAAAATTTTTCATTTATTTTATAAATTTATGGATATTTTCTGTAAGATTTACAGACTTTTTCATGAGATTTTACAATTTTAATAAAATTTTGTAATGCAGTGTCTGCATTACAAAAAGTTTCTAATTTCTAGCCTACAAGAAAGGTTGATAGTTGAAAATTTGCAAATTGAATTATAGTTGAAAATTTCAAAATTGATAGTCTGCTTGAAAACTGTAAAATATTCCAAAAAATTAGAGGGGCACATTTTAACGAATCTTGTTGAATTTTATACTATTTATCTATAATTAATTGTACTCTGTGATAATTTTTACTGAACAAATTTTATAATAAGGTTAATAAATAATTAAATAGTTTTATTTATAAGCAACTCTAGAGCTTGATGTTCCTGAGAAAACATTATCGAGAACCTTCCCCAGTAGTTCTTTTTTTTTTAAACTTAATATTCGAACGGGCAAGATCACGCCGAAACTGCTTAGATCGATTTGGATGTGTCATATCGAATTAAATCGACCCACCTCTGACTGGTCGTTGGCCGCTACCATCGTTTACGCTATCACTCTCTACTAAGAGGGACACGTTCTGGAATGGGATTTTGTGAAACGGGATGGGAGCTAGTATATAATTATCTACTCTCCGAATCTGGAACTTTGTTCTTTTTCTCGATTAAGTAGGTGGATCGTGTTTATGAAATAGGATAGGATAGAATAGAATGGGATAGGATAGAATAAGACAGGATAGGATATGATAGCAATATAGCAATATAGCAATATAGCAATATAGCATCATCCACGTGATCACTAAATTAAGCCGGATTAGCCTAATCGTACTGGCGGATCGTTAATTAATGAGACTATTAGTCAGAACCAAGGTCTATAATTAATTCGGTCGATAGTCCTGTCCCAGTCCCAACGATACGTTATGGCAATATCGTGTATTTGTCACTATCGTCCAAGTCACAAATTGGATACAGCGCTCGACTCGGGGTCACCACGGGAGTTGAATCCAGTTTTCTTAATCTCGTTTTGCTGCTTTTTCTTTATTCTTTACCTATATTAGCTTCAGCTTCAGCTTCAGCTTCAGCTTCAGCTTCAGATTCAGCTTCAGATTCAGCTTTAGCTGCAATCCTCACACGGCAAGAATACGGTTATATTATTTAGCTCTGAAAAAAAATCGTCTCTAACTCCGCTGAGATACGAACCCAAGTCTATGACAGATTGCTGATCAGGTCCTCTATTCCAGTAAGCTACCGAGGGACATAGTAGCTTATTGGGCTAGAGAACCTGAACGGCAGACAGTGGAGAAATAGTACATTTTTTAGTTCAAAATACAATTCCGGCTGAACCTGTCGACCGATTTGGATGTTTTTTTTTTAATCTGATAACATTTTTAAGAAATTTGTAAATAAATTTATAAAAAATTTATAAATAAATAAATATGACGAAAAAATGGCAATTTTTTCTATTTGAGGTTCCCGGTGATCGTCAATATTAGGAAAATTATTGTAATCGCCGACGTTTCATAGATTTACATTATATAAAGATATTCCATCATGATACAATAAAAAGAAACAAAAAATTGTGGTGAACAAATTATTTGTGGAAAATGTGTTTTCTATTTT
>JAWWLR010000034.1:95679379-95696965 GCA_035041075.1 Acraspis erinacei | reverse complement strand
CACAAGAGCAGCATATGCATGTACACGTGCACCAACACATGGATACTGCTTAGTTTCTCTGCCCGACAGAGATGGCGTTGAAACACGGGTCCGAATTTTCCCACGTAGTCGACCGACCCTGAAGGCGACGGTTGAGATATGATGGTTTTGTGCTGTGTACGTGTTTTTCTTCGGTTTATTCAAAATAAAGTGTCTTTTTTGTCCTCCAATGTGTCCTGTAGTGGTTATTTCTTACTTTTACCCCCTATTGTAAAACATTCCGAACACATGACGAGATTAAATGTAGTTGAGAAAAAATGAGCTGTGGACACAAGAAAATCTGGTTGCTTTTACTAATATCTTTGCTACTATAACGTGATTACTAGTCATGTGTCTTATATTTTGAGTTTCTGATTTCAGTAACTAGTAGACGTAGTTAAAAATGCCCTTCACTTTATGACTGCGTTGTCGGCCAAAGGGAATCGACGTTCGAATAAAAGAAGATTGTGTTAGCTGTCAGGTATGCTCGGGTCAACTCGGGTTGGATGTTTTCTTTCACCGTTTTCAACATAATGAAGGGCAGGTAAGAATACTCTCAATACTCTTCATCATAATGCTATTTTAATTTTCTCTGGATTGCCTTGTGAAGCTATCGGTGATCGACATTCTACCCTCAACAAAGACAAACATTCTATTATTTTGGGTATAAACCAAAAAAGCTCTAGAGTTACATAGAATAAAATCATTTATCTTCGAAATTACTGTGTTCAATAAATTTTGGAAACCCACTTTTAAAATGCGTTAGATTGATTGATTATTTTGATTAATAATCGTACATTTTATATAAGAATTTTATCTTTTCAATTTCCATTTGATATTTTGATAATGATTATAAACTTTTCATTGTGAATTATTTTAATTTTAGAAACAAATTTTTGAAAAAAATAGTTTTCACTAATTGACGCATCAAAATATAGTACTTAAGTGATTCGTCGATGCAAAGTTGGAAATGTGGTCATCGTAATGATACAACCCAGTCGTAACAATCAACGTATAATCGCTGCATCTAGATTTTCTCATTCCAGTGGTCACTTTTCCTAGGTGCCATAACGGGTAAGAAATTTCTCGATACAGCTATAAAAATTAGTTAATGATATTTTTAACTATGCAGAAGCACGTTCCCACTTCCAGAAAATTATCTCAGTGTACATTTCCGTATATGAAAATGAGTATATCGCTGGCATCGTAAGTTCATTTTAACGCACTAAACATAAATTTTTACGAACTTTGCGAAAAAAAAAAACATTTCCCGAGTCGAAATTGTGGGACCCTTTTTTAAAGCTTAAACTACTACATGTAGAACTTGTGGTATCAAAGCAGGTTCTCTATAATATCACACCAATATGGATGAATAAAAATAGTGTGAGATTTGTTATTTATCAAAAAAAAATAAAATAATATCTGTGATATAAACATCAAGGATATTCGAAATTATTATTTAGACATATTTTTCAGTGCACAGTGCACTGAAAAATCCGCAAGTGCGAAAAAACGAACCCGTGATTGCAAGCACGCACTGAGTATTTACCAGACAGATGCGTTCCGCTAGAACCTCCACAACGACCGATTTTTGGACTGTTTTAGTTTTCTCTAAAAACCAATTTTTGGGTGTAGGTGCTGGCTGCTAGCACCTCCAGTGCAGAAAATTTGAAAAATTAAAATTAAATCTGCACCTAAACTAAATGTAAGCATGTCAGAATTTTGGGCTTTCTTTGGCTTTTGTTTGGGCATCGATGCCGATTTTTGGGCTCTCTGATTTTTCTCAAAAAACCGGACTTTTAGGTGGAGTTCTGGCTGACAGCACCTCCAGTACAGAACATTTGAAAAATTAAAAAAATCAAGAGCCCAAGAATTTTGGGCTTTTTTGGGCTCTTCAAAAATGCAGAAATTAAATTTGTAAAAACAACCCCTATCTTTTAAAAATTACCCTTAAAATTAAATATGCACATAAACTAAATGTATGCATATCAGAATGTTGGACTTTTTTTGGGGTCTTCTTGGGCACCAATAACGATTTTTGGGTTCTCTTATTTTGATAAAAAAAACCGGGTTTTTCGGTTGAAGGTGCTGTCCGCTAGTACCTCCACTACAGAAAATTGAAAAAATCAAGATCCCCAGAATTTTGGGCTTTTTTCGGGGTTTTCAAAAATGCAAAAATTAGACGAGGAAAAACAACCCCTATCTTCTACAAACTCCCATTACAAATGTACATGCACCTAAACGAAATGTAAGTATATCAGAATTTTTTGCTTTTTTGGGCTCTTCTTGGTCACCAATTCCGATTTTTGGGCTCTCTTATTTTTCTCAAAAAAAACCGGACTTTTCGATGGAGGCGCATCTCCGCCCACACCTCCACTACAGCAAATTTGATAAATTATTTCTCAAAAACAACCCCCGTGTCCCCAAAATTACCTCTAAAAAACTTACGCACCCAGCCTCAATGTAAGAATACTCGAATTTCAATGAGTGCAAGAAAACATATACCGCAGCACTATGGGGGAAAAGTACATTTTTTGGTTAAAAATACGATTCCGGCTGAACATGTGGACCAATTTGGATGTTTTTTTAAAGCTGATAAAATTTCAAAGAAATTTGTCGAGCCTGATTTTTAATTTAGTTTTTCAGTTTTTTATAAACAAATAAATATGACGAAAAAATGACAATTTTTTCTATTTGACGTTCCCGGTGCTCGCTAAAAATAGGAAACTTGTTTTAATGGCGTACGTTTTATAGATTTATATTATATAAAGTTATTGCATTATCAGACACGAAACAAAACAAAATGTTATAAACAAATTATTTGTTGAAAATGTGTTTTCTATCATTTTCAATAATTTAACGTTTTTTTAAGTTATATTGCAAGAAATTTGAATGGAAACAATATTTTAATGAAAAAATTTTTTTCTTAAGACTATTCTTCTTAATATTATAAACAAATTTAATAAGCAAATCCATTATTCGAGCACTTATCGACGGAAAAATTCGTTTTTTTTAAATGCCAGTCCTTTTAATTGAGAACTTTACAATAATTTCAGTAGCACTCATAATTAGTTGATTAATTTTATGCTTTCGTTAAACAAATTTAATAAACAAATGCATTATTTGGGCATTTGTAGACGGAAAAACTCGTTTTTTTTCAATGGCAGTCCTTTTGTTTGAGAACTTTCCGATAATTTCAGTATTATTCATAATTAGTTGCTTAATTTTATGTTGTCGTTCAACAAAAATTTAATTAAAAAATGCATTATGCGGGCATTTGTTGACGTAAAAACTCGTTTTATTTTCAAAGTCTGTACTGAGTGAAAAAAAAGATTTTTTTTATGAAATTAAAAGGACTGAGTTTGAAAAAATCGAGTTTTTACGTCGACAAATGCCCGTATCATGCATTTTTAAATTAAATTTGTTTAAAAAAAAATTAATCCAGTAATTATGAATGTTACTGAAATTATCGTTAAGTTCCCAATTAAAAGGACTGGTATTGAAAAAAACGAATTTTTCCGTCAATAAGTGCTGGAATAATAAATTTGTTTATTAAATTTGTGTGATAAAATCATAAAATTCATCAACAAATTATGAATTTTCTAAAATTATCATGAGGTTCCTAATTTAAAAAAATTTTTATCGAAAAAAACGAATTATTCTGACGACAAATGCCTGAATAATGCATTTCTTTATTAAATTTGTTTATAATATCAACAAGAATAGTCTAAAGAGAAATTTTTTTCATTAAAATATTATTTCCATTCAAATTTTTTGCAATATCGCTTAAAAAACGTTAAATTATTGAAAATTATAAAAAATATATTTTAAACAAATATTTTTTTTATAAAAATATTTTTGTTTATTGTATCATGATGGGATATTTACATAATGTAAATCTATGAACCGTCGGTGATTACAACAATTTTCCGATTATTGGCGAGCACCGAAAACGTCAAATAGAAAAAAATTGCCATTTTTTCGTCATATTTATTTATTTATAAAAATTTTTTTAAATAATTAAAAATCAGGTTCGATAACTTTCTTTGAAATTTTATCAGCTTTAAAAAAAAACATCCGAATCGGTCCACAAGTTCAGTCGGAATCGTATTTTGAACCAAAAAATGTGATTGATCATTTTAGTTGAAATTTCATCAGTTTGGGTGAAAATTGATCTTTTCTTATTCAAATTTCAACCATTTGTACAAAAATTTGTCTTTTTGAATTGAAAATTCAACTACTTCATTGAAACCCCACATACTTGGTTGAAAATCGATTTTTTAGTAAAAAATTATCTTTCAATTTTCAAGTTAATCTTCCGGATTAAAAATACTTAATTTAGGTAAAAAAAAGATTACTTGGTTAGGTTACTTTAATTAAATCATAATTTATTAATGATTTTTATTGATTTATTTTTTAAATGAACTGGTCCTTTGAAAATTGATGAACTTTGTGAAATATTCGCCTTTTTTGTAAAAAATTCATCTTTATGGTTTGAAATTTATCGTTTTTTTTTTAAATTCAACTATTCCAGTTGCAGATTGATCATTTTATTTTTTTGGTTGAAAATGATCTTTACTTGTTCAAAATTTAAAAATTCGGATGAAAATTTGTCTTTTTTAATTAAAATATCAACTATTTAGTTGAAAACCCACATACTTGGTTGAAAATCAATTTTTTGTTTGTAGAAAATTATTTTTCTCTTTTGAAGTTGATCTGCCTGGTTAAAAATGCTTCTTTTCGGTTAAAAATTCAATTACTTTAGTTAAATTTTTATTATTTTAGTAAAAAATTCTTCTTTTAAGTTGAAAATAAATCTAGTTGGTCGAAAGTAAAAATCTCTTTGTTTGAAAATTAATTTTTTTTGGTTGAAGATTCATCATTTTAATTAAAAAATGATTTCTTTGGAAATTACCGGGAATTTAATTTACTTCTGATAGCAATAAAATTTAATTTTTCATTATTTTAATAATCATGATCAATTTAGAAAAGTGATTTATACTTTATTTACAGTCGCGGACTTTTCATATTATCTTAGTTCACTGTATAATTGAATAATAATTTATTCATGAATTTTTATTTTATTTTTTTTAAATTTATTCAGTCAATTAAATGGTTCTTTGAACATCTGTATATTTTGTGAAAAATTCGCCTTTTTTTTATTGAAAATTTAATTATTCCAGTTGAAAATTGATCACTTTAGTTGAAATTTCATCAGTTTGATGGAAAATTAATTCTTTCAACTGAAAATTTGAATATGTCCATGTTTGGTTGAAAATTTATCTTTTTTTGTCGTTAAAATTCAACAATTTGGATGAAAATCTGTCTTTTTTAATTGAAAATTCAACTATTTCGTTGAAAATCCATATATATTTTGTTGAAAATCGATTTTTTTTGTAGATAATTATTTTCCTCTTTGCAAGTTAATCTTCTTGTTAAAAAATTCTTCTTTTTCGGCAAAAAATTCAACGTGGTTGAAAGTTAAACTCTTTTGTTGAATGTTTTTTTATTCGTAATTTTTAATTAAAAATTAATTTCTTTGTTTGAAATATATGAGCTATTTGTTTAAAAAATTGTTTTTTCTTTGGATGAAAATGATTTTTTTTGCTGAAAATTTAACTATTTTGTTGAAAATTTGTTTCTTTTTTGGCAGAAATTCGTTATTGTTTTTTAAACCGAAAATGTAACTATTATTCTAGTTAAATATTTTATCATTACAGATCAAAATTCATCACTATGGTTAAATATTAATTTTTGTCTCAAAATTTAATTATTAAATTTTTTTTTCAATAACAACTTTTTTTGTTGAAAATTCATCTTTTTGGTATAAATTAATCTTCCTAGCAACTATTTTGTTGAAAAATAGTTTCTTTTCAAAAGATAGCTTTTTGTGAAAAATAATTTTTTAAACTGGAAATTTAACTTATTATACGCAATATTCCATAGTGTTATTGGAAAATTCTTATGTTTCGTAGAACATTAATTTTTTTAATTTAAAATTTAATTATTTAAGTTTTGATTGAAAATTTATTTTTTTAGTAAAAATTAATTTTTGTTTGTTTAAAACTCATAACAATTTCAGTTTACAATTAATTGATTTAGATGATAAATCATCTTTTTGGTTTAAAATTTAAATATTCCAGTTGAAAATTCACCATTTTAATTCAAAGTTCAGCAATTAAATTGAAAATTGAACTATTTCCTTGAAAATCCATTTTTTTCAAAATTAATTTCTTCGGCTCAAAGCTTAATTATTCCATTTTTTGTTGGAAATTGATATTTTTCAACTACAAAAAATCTTCAACCAAATAAATAAATGTTTAACAAAATACTAAGATTTGCGACTAAAATGATGAGTCTAAAAAAATTAACTTTAACAAAGTAGTTCAACTTTAAATAAAAAACAGTTTAATTTAACTAAAAAATCAAAGAATTTTTTTTAGCAAAAAAATTAATTTGGAAGAAATTAGTTTAAAGATGAATTTCTAACCAAATAGTTGAATTGTAAGCCAAAAATACGGATTTTTAACCAAAGAGATTAATTTTCAAGTAAACTTTTTAGTTGAAAATGTATCTTTTTCTTTGAAAATTCAACTATACTTTGTAGACAATTAAACTATTTGTTTGAAAATTCACTTTTCTGTTAAAAATTAAGATTTTTCAGTGGAAATTTCTCTTCTTTTTATTTAAAAATGCATCTCTTTGGTAGAAAATTGAACTAATTTGTTGAAAATTTGCTTCCTTTTTGTTAACAATTAAGTCTCTCAATTGAGAATTTCAGTTCCATTTTTTGTTGAATATTTATATTTTAAGTTGAAAATTCATGTCTTTGGTTAAACATTATAATATATCTTTTACAATATCGTGTTTTTTATCCGAAAATTATTTCTTTCAAATGAAATTTTTACTTACATTTTAGGATGAAAAGCTGCCTTTACAAATTAAAATTTTTCCTGTTTTGGTTGAAAATTCAACTATTTTGGTAAAAAATTCAACCATTTATTGTAAAATCAACTCTTGTTAAAAATCAATATTTTCGGTCTGAAATTTTTTTCTTCAATATTTAAATAGTTAAATAATAGTTAATAGTTAAGTTTTTAATAAAATTAATAGTATTTAATAATAATAATAGTAATTAAAAAATAATAGTAATTAAAAGTAATAAAATAAAATAAATAAAAGTAAAAAAATAAAAAAATAAATAAATTAAAAGTAATAAAAAGTAATAATAGTAATGAATAGTAATTAAAAAATAATAGTAATTAATAATATTAATAAAATAAAATTAATAGTTAAGTTTAAAAGTTTAAATATCACACTTTTGGCTTGAAAATTTATATTTTTTGGTAAAAATGTAATTTTTTTAATATAAAAATGATACTATTTTGTTAATAATTATTATTTTTGTTGAAAATTCAACTACTTTTTATTAAATTATTTTTGTATATTCAACTATGTATTTGCAAAATTAACTTTTTTGTTGAAAGTTTATATTTTCCTTCTTCCTTGGCTTGAAAATGTTTTACGTTTAAAAAATCGTCCTTTTGGTTAAAAAAGGTTTTTTTTTAAATTGTTATAATTTTCATTTCTTAAAAAGTAATGTTTTTTTCAAGGTTTATCATTTTAGTTCAAAATTCATTAAATTATTTTTTGGTTAAAATTTAATTTTAGTAATTGAAAATTTTTGTATAATTTTTAGTTAAAAATGGATCTTTTTTAGGTGAAAATTAATTAATTTTGTTAAAACCCCTTTTTTATATTTTAGATTCATAGTTATAGTTGAAAATTCATCCCTTCAATTAAAAATTTGTATATTATGTTAAAATTTCGTTTTTTATTTTTTTTTATTGAAGATAATTTTGCATGGTAATTGATCTTCTTTGGTTAAAAATTCAACTACGTGGTTGAAGCTTGAACTAATTTGTTAAAAGATAATTTTTTTATTTACAGATTTATCATTTCAGTTAAAAATTCATCTCTCATAGAAAATTTATCTATTTTATTTATAATTTAAAAATTAGAATTTTTATTTAAAAATATACTATTCGGTTGAAATTTGAACTTTATTAAAAATGAAATGTGTTTTCATAAAATATATTTTTTTTTCGTGATCAGTTTGAAGTAAATTGCAAGAATTATTAGGGAATGAAGTCTAACAAATTTTGACTCTGTGAAAGAAAAGTTGCATTTGCAGAATTATAAAATAAAATTGCATCTCTTTTTTTTTGAAAAATCAAAATTTCTAACAGGTATGGTCAATTGCTCAGCAATTACGCAGATAATTTATCGTGTCAGTGTTAGTGAAAAAGTTGGCGAAGTTAAATGAAAAATTGCAGAAACTGCCAGCGATTATACAGAAGGGTCGCATTTTGTTTTTGTTTTTAGGGCAGCGCGAGCGGCCGCGTCGACTGCAGCCGGGCATTCCACATGTAATTGCTTCAAATTTTGTTTGCTGACAATAAACCGCACGCCGGTAAATACTTACTTGTGTCTTTCTCTCTCTCTCTCTCTCTCTTTCTCTCTCTCTCTCTCTCTCTTCATTCCTTTTCTTCTCCTGTCTTATCTTTCTTCCCTTTCTTCTTCCTCTTATTCTTCTATAACATTCTCTCTCTCCCCCCTCTCTCTCTCTCTCTCTCTCTTCAACCTTTTGCATTTGGTCTCTTTCAAAGAGTCCCATAAAGCGCACGCAGTTTAAATAAAGAGGATCTACCAAGTAAAAACGTAATTGGAGTCGTTGCTCGAAATTAGTTGCGCACTTCTACCTATATATGATCCGTATAATATGTAACACATGTGTGGAGACACACACACTACCCTCGAAAATTTATTGAATTTTTCACCTCAACTTCAACTCGTGATAAAACCCAGAAAAGTTTGAGCAAAAGTCTGATATTAAGAGGAGTTAATCCTTTAAACCTTATCTTTAATTTAGGCTTAAAAAATTAGAAAAATCTTTAAGCATTCTTGAGATATGAGGAAAAATGTCCTAGCGTCTCTGTTTCGAATTTGTACTGCGACTTCAACTCGTGTCATCACCTAGGAAACTTGCAACTAAAGTTTTAAATTTACAGGTCGTACTGTTTGAAACCTTGTATTTAAAAACAGATAATTAATCTTATGAAATCTTCACAGGTTCCCGAGATATAACTAAAAATGCCCAAGCGTCTCCGCATCAAATTTCAGTTCAGAATTCTTTCAATTTTGTACTGCGACTTTAACTCGTTTGCAAATGAAATCTAAACAGATCGCCTTCTTCAAAATCTTATATTTAATTAAAGCAAATACAACTTAAGAAATCTTAGATTCTTAGCAGGTTCTCGAAATATGAATAAAAATGTCCAAGCGTCTCTGCATTGAATTTCAGTCGATGATAATTTGTCGGATTTTGTACTTTGAACTTAAAGTTGTGCTATAAACAAAATAAAATATCCAAAAATATCACTAGGAATGTCCAAGCGTACCTATTTTGAGTTTCTGTCGCGGAAACATTCTCAAATTTTGTACCTTAAATTCTTAGGGATGATTTCGCGGATTTCTGAAATTCAGAGGACGCAATTTTCGAAATCTCGCCTTTAATTTAAGTCAAGAAAACTTAAAAAATTCCAACGAATTCTCGAAATATGGCTAAATATCTCCAGGACCGGCAGTGTTGTGGTTAATAATTTAAAATTTACCTGGCGAAATTTTTGAACTCTTGTAATTAATTTCAGCTAAGAAAACTTTTGAAATCTTGAATGCCTTCCAAAATATAACTAAAAATGTCCAAGCGTATCCACGCCAAATGCTGCAAATATTTAAAAATTTTTATTATCTTAAATTAAGGATAAGATTTACAAGATTGAGTGCTCTAATTTCTAGGTTTTTGACACATTTTTTTCTTCTATAGAGCACAAGTTGAAGACTGAGGTACAAAACTCGTCAAGATTTTCCAAGTTTTCTTAAATCTAATGAAAGAAGACATTTCATAGATAGCGCACTGTAAATTTTGCGTTTTGGTCAGATTTAAAAGTTGAATTTGAGGTACAATATTGGAGAAATGTTCAGCGATCGAGATGGAAACGCTTGGACATTATTATTCATATCTCGGAAACCCATGAAGGTTTTAAAAGTTTTCGCGGCTCAAATTAAAGAGAAGATTTCATAAATTGCATCCTGTACATTTTTCGTTTTTACCAGATTTGTTTCTAAGTTACAACACAAGTTGAATTTGAGGTACAATATTTGATAAATTTTCAGCGATCGACGCAGAAACGATTGGACATTATTGGTCATATCTCGGAAACACATTAATAATTAAAATTTTTTCTTGGCTTAAAGTAAAGGTAAGATTTCATAGATTGCGTTATGTAGATTTCAAATGTTTGAAATATTTTTGTTTATTTAAAAGCATAGGTTCAAGTTAAGGTAGAAAATTTGATAAATTTCCGGCACAAAACAATTTTTTAATTTGATTGTCACAGAGATGTGCTTTTAACTAAAATTTTGAATCTTTCACAACAAAAACCTAACTTTCAACCAAATAGATAAATTTTTAACTAAAATGATCGATCTTCTGCTAAAAAATAAATTTTGAACCTAGTAGTTCTACTTTTAACCAAGTAGTTAAATTTTTAATCAAAAATATTAATTCCCTATATAAGAAGATACATTTTAAACCGAATACATGAAGGTTCAACTATATAGTTACATTGGCAACAAACAAAAAATTTTAATTAACAAATTATATGAATTATTAACTAAGAAATAAAAAAAATTGTCACATTTATTGACTAAAAATCAGTTGTTTCAAGTAATTGTTGATTGAACATTCATTCGTTTCGTTATAAATTTAAAAAGTTTGTTAAAAAATAAATGTTTTGATTCTTGATTGAAATTCAATTTTTTGATAGAAAATGAATCTTTTCGACTGAAAATTCATTTCTTTTAGCGGGCAATACAATTATTTTGTCTTTTTTAGTAGTAAAATTAATCATGTTGGATAAAATTATTTTTTTGTCTAAAATTTATTCATCTGGTTGCAAATTTAATTAGTTTGCTAAAAATCCTTATTTTTTGTAGTTAAAAATGATTTTTTTATCGGAAAGTTTAACTATTCTATTTTTTATATGAAACTGTGAAAATTTGGGCTAAATAAAAAATTCCTTAGCTGAAGATTGATGTATTTTGTTGAAAATTCATATTTTTTACAGCAAATCAATCTTCTTCGTTACAAATTAATTTTTTATGGTGAAAAATTCAGCTATTTTGTTAGAAAATTAAACTTTTATTTCATAACGTTAATTTTTGCAATTAAAAACTTAATTTTTAGGTTGAAACTTTTGAACGATTTTGTTAAAAATTAATTTTTCTTTTTGAAAATTCTTTTTTTTTTACTTAAAGTTTAATTATTCTATTTTCCGTTGGAAATTAATATTTTTTAGTGATAAATTTAACAATTTGGTTGAAAATTCATATGTTCGGGTAAAAAATTAACACTCCTTATAGAAACTTCATCTGCTTCTTTAAAAGTTTATCTTTTTGTTATTAAAATAAAAAAATTTTATATCTTTTAGTTGAAAATTCATGAATTTTGTTGAAAAATCATGGTTTTTGGAACCGCTGGTTGCAAATTTAACTAATAAGTTGATTAACATTTTTAAGTAACAAATTTAAATATACGGTTAAAAAAATCGTCATTTTTTGGTAGAAAATTACGCTTTCTTAATTGAAAATTGATCTGTTTGGTTGATAATTCATTTCTTGGGTTAAAATTTGAACCATTTTATTAATTTTTAAAAATTTTAAATTATAATTTCTTTTTAGTGAAATTACTGAATTTTTTAAAGTTAAAAATTCATCTGTTTGCTGCAAAATACGTCTTTCTTAGCAGAAATGAATTTTCTTGGTTGAAAATGTACCTTTTTTAATGACAATTAAACTATTTGTTTGAAATTTGGTTTGTTGATTACTTGATTACTTTAATTCGGTATGCAGTACTTTTCCCCACTCGATCATCATCATTCATCAATATTATGACTTGACAATTTTTTCCATCCATCTCGTACTGGTTTCCCCTGTGGAGCTAAATAAAGGGATGCTTTGAATTTTTCCCAGTGAGGTGCGCCATGCAACGATGAAATTTCTAAAATAATTCGCTGGTTAGTTATATCCCGATTTTTTGCCCCAACAGTAGCGAGCAGACCCAGAAGGAAAAAGTGGTAGGAATAGAAAAATTCGAAACATTTCACTGAGAAAGTTTCGCGTATAGCCTAAAAGAACTTAAGAACTTGAGAAGAGAATTCGCGAGGAGATCCGGTGCGATCCTTGAGGTCTCGAGGAAGATGACGGCGAGGAGGAAAAAGCCCTCGGGGGTCCATAGCTACGCTCGCATTCCGTCCTGCGCTGCCTGCCTTGCTGCGTTATTCTCTCTCCCTCCCTCTCTCTCTCTCTCTCTCTATCTCTCTCTCATCCCACCTTGATTCATGTCATGACTGTTAGTTGCGCGAAGAGCAGAGTGCCACAGAATGAAAAGGAAGAAAAAATGAAAGTGCCACAGAAGGGGTGGGTGGGGAGCAAGGGTGGGTGGGGAGTAGGGGTGGGTGGTGAGCACGGGTGGGTGGGGAGTACAGGTGGGGGGAGGAGGAATCAGGCTGGAGGAGGTACGAGGAGAAAAAAGAGAAGGAGGAAACTGAGCGGCGCGGAGTGTGAGTTGGTGAGAATGAGAGCGTTCAGCTGAAAAAAGAGGGATGGGGGCCAAAAGGGTGGGAGTGAGGAACAAAAGTTTCTTCGGCGAGAATCCGATTCTGGAGAGGGTTCTTAGAGGCGGGGCTTCTTTCGGGACCGCCCACAATTTCCCCTCACACACCACGTGCTTCAGTCTCAGACTCTAAAGACTCAACTTTACTGAAGTTAGAACATCAGTGTCAGTCAAAACTTTCGCTTTAGACTGCGAAAAATTGATTATAGGGTTTATCATCTCTCGCTTTTTAATTTGGGATATTGAGTTTTATAATCCAGGATTTGGAAAATTAGGATACAAATTGTAGGGGTTGATGTATGGAGATTGCTGTATCAAGTTTTGAAATTCAGGAATATTCAACTGGAGATGGAATATTAGGAGCGCCAGTCAGTCTTGATTGAAAATACTTTTAAAATCCTGGATTGCAAACGGTATAATCCATTTTCTCAGTGTAAAACTGTTAATCCTGTTAAAATTTTCATCACAGGACTCGACCTGTAATTTTACAGTTTCATTCAAGCTAAGGTACAATTAAGTGCATCAACGTTATAATGTGAATAATGAGAGATTTAATAGCCCTTGAATGAAAGGTTCAATTTACGGAATTCTTCCATCTCAGGGCAAACTCCATGCAAATGCAGTTAAGGCAAATTTTTCGTTATTTTCTCTTTCAGGATTAAATTATTTTTTAATAAATTAAAAAGTGATTCGATCTACAATTTATTATTTTTATCCAATTTGGGCATTATTTAAAAAATTAAAGCTAATAAAATTTTAGAAACATTATTTTTACAAAAACCTGTGTAAAGACAAGAACTGAAAAAGGTATTTTTAGCACAATTATTTTTTAAGATGGAAAAAGAACTTGCAGCTGCTTAGAGTCAATAAAAATTTATGTATATGCCACGCAAGAACGTAAATAAACAATTTTATAATTAATTCAAATGTTATACACAATTTTTTCAAATAAATACTCAAAATTGTTAATTTATATTGATTTTTTCGTAGCTAGTTTAAACTTTCATAACAAATTCTTGCATTTTTCTCCGAGAGAAATTATTTTTCCATTCGAAAATATTCAATTGAAGTATTTGTTTATATAATTCATTTATTATAATAATTATTATTTATTGAGCGCATTTTTTAAAGTTAAATAGAATTTAAAGAACGTTTTTCTGGAATGAAAGTTAAAAAACCATTTTCTTTAAGGCGAAGATGTTATAATTGTTTATTTGTTAATATAAATTATTTATAATTATATCAATTTTTCATTTTTAGTATTTTTTAATAAGAGGTAAAATTTTTATAACATATTGCAGTAATTGCACCTAAGAAAGTTTTTTTTACCAGTATGAAATTATTAAATATAAAATATTTGTTTATTCGATTTGTTTATAACAATTAAAATTCTTCATTTATATATTTTTTGTTAGTAGATAATTTGCAAATATTGAACGGCGGTAATATTAGAGTCCTAATTTTATGAAGAGACGTCTCCCGGAAGGTGGCGCCCTCTACGAGAGTTTATTCTTGCATACCAGCTTCCGTGGAATCTAAAATCTGTTCTAATAGAAAAGAAACCACAGTTTTTTTTGCCTTTGATTTCTGTCCGCAAATCTCAGATTTGTGTGATTGTAAATCACATTTGTTTATAACTATTGGTTTAGTTCCAAGATTAATTATTTACGTTTTCTTCTTGCGTTTTTATTTTGATATTTTATTCATTTTTATCGATTTTAGGTTTATTCAAATTATTTAATCCAAATAAAAAATGTATTTGATTAAAAATACGTCTGTTTTGTAGGAAATTAGTCTTCTTAATTGAAAATTAATTTTTTAAAGTGAAAATTGAACTATTTAATTTATTGGCTGAAAACTCATGTATTTTGCTAGAGATTCTTTTTTTTGGCTAGAAAATTATTTTTCTTGTTTGAAAATTCATTTTCATTTAAAAATTCATCTCTCGTTAAATTTTCATCATTTTAGTTAATAATTCATTTTAAAGTGATTATGTAACTATTTCATTTTTTCTGATATTTTTATCACTTTTTAGTTAAATATCCAACTATTTGGTTGAAAATTCAACTTTTTTATTGAAAATTTATATATTTTATTGAAAATCAACAGATTTGGTCGAAAATTCGAATTTTTGTTGTTGAAAAATAATTTTTTAACCAAAAATTAAACTCCATTTTTTGTTGATTCCTTTTTCTTTCTTAGTAGAAAATTCAACTATTTTGTTAAAAATTTCACTTCTTTGTTGCAAATTTCTTTAATTTTTGGTATTAACTATCTATATAAAAATTATACTTCTTGGTTCACAATTAATTTTTTTTTGGTTGAAGATTTATTATTTTAGTTGATAATTTTTTACTTTGGTAGCAAATTTGATTAGTTTTTTGTTAAAATTAATCAGTATAGCTAAAATGTTAACTAATCAGTTAAAAATTAATCCATTTTGCTGAAATTTGGATTTTTTTGGTTGAAAATTAATTTTTTTTAACGAAAATTAATTTTTTAAACTGATAATTACACTGTTATATTTTTAGTTAAGAAATTATCTTTCTTGCTAGAAAATTTATCTCTTTGGTTGAAAATTGCACTATTTGGTCCAAAAAATTTTGTTTATTGTTGCAGATGTATAATTTTCAGTTGATAATTTATTGTTTTGCGCTAGAAATTTGAACTATTTTGTTCCTTAAACTTGATTTTTTTACTCAATATATTTTTTATTTTTCCTTGAAGATATTTATCATCTTATTTGAGAATTCATTGCTTTGGTTCTAAATTGTATAATTTTTTGTTGTTAAAATTGATCTTTTTCAGTTGAGCGTTCAACTGATTGATTAAAAATTAATATAATTTGTCAAAAACTTGAATTTTCCACAAAGAAAGTTAATAATTTTGTTGAAATTTCGATTTTTTCGCTTGAAAATTAATATTCTCACCTAAAAATTTAACTTTTACATTTTTAGTTGAAAAATGCTCCTTCTTAGTTGAAATTTCTAATATTTTGTTAAAAATTGGTCTTTTTTGGTAGAAAATTAAACTTCTTTGTTGAAATTTCACATCTTGGTTGAAAATTTATATCTTAATTTGGCAATTCTACTATTTGTTTAATAACTCATTTTTTTCAGTTGAATATTTATCATCTCAGTTGATGAATTATTGCTTTGGCTGAAACTTGAACTATTTTAATGGTTGAAATGGATCCTTTTCAGCTGAAAATTCAACTATTTGGCTGAAAAGTAATTAATTATATTTATTTATGGACGAATTCTAATAAGAAATTTAAAATTGGTTAAAAATTATCTGGGCATTTCTACCAACCCTAAAGTTCCTGACTCAATTGGTAATTTGAGTATAGGAAAATTATTTAAAAAAAAAACCTTCTACCGCAACAAAAAAACTTTGAATTTAATCTACGCAAATAAAAAAAGTAATTTCTAAATTTTCTACAACAGTCTGTCGTTAACGAATAATCGCAACAATCATAATTTTGTTTTACTTCTGGCGATACTTTTAGCCAGCAGTGAAGGATATATTTACGATATTCGTTTCCAAGGAAACATGCAACTTTCTCTTATTACATAAACGTTCCAACTTGACTCTATAGTTTGCATTAACAAATATCTGATGCAGAATCTAAATCTAAAATCCCACTTGTCCCCTTTTACCAAGAAACTATCCACTAGAAACCGATGCGATTCCCGATAAAATCTTGTCTTGAAATCTGCAAGACATAATGCTCGTATCTATAATGCGATAAGGATAAGCAAGAAAGAGAAAAAGTCTCAATCTGAAAGATCCTTATCAAAAACACAACTATTAGGGTACGGGCGATCGCAATTTCCTTCCTTCTGCAGAGGCTTCTCGCAGGAATTATAAAGATCCTGGGAAGGAGAAAGAAAGGAAGCTGTCGAGAAGCTGGAGTGAGGAGACATCGTGAGAGGAAAGGGAGAAGGCTGGACTGAGAGGCGGGGCAAGATTGGATCGCTCTTAGGGGTCCGGAGGACCCCAGTGGGGGGATGGGGCTCTCTCGAGAGATCGACTCTTCCGCGGACGAACGCGTGCAGTTGCTAGCCGAGGCCTATACTTGTTCGTCGATGAGCATTTTAAACCCACGTCCTTTACCGAGTGAAAGTTCAATCAAATCCCTAGCGACCCAACCTCACGAATCCTCATAAAAACCCCAACAGAAGGTCTTCTCGAGTGGAGCAGTAACTTGGAGCGTAGCTTTTTCGAATAGAGGAGCCCAAACTTCGGCAATAAAGCCTAAGCCTCAGATCTACGGTTGCAGGAGAGGGACCGAGAGAGAGAGAGAGAGAGAGAGAGAGAGGAAGAGAGACTAATTGAAAATCTACCTGCCGGGTCGGTCAGTATCTGGGGGGGCCCAAAGTACCATCTTCACTCGTTTCCCCCACCACTGTCAGTCGATCAGGACTCTAAGGGAAACACTTCCTTCCCCTTAGGAACCGAGGTGAGGGTGAATTTTCAACGCCAAAGGCGAAACGCACTTCAGTGAGGCACGAGTCTCTGAGGACTAAGTGCTTTCCCCAAAGAGGACCGACTCCGTCTTCAAGTCTACAACACTTGTCGCCTTTTCAGAATTTGAGGATGTTCTCCATGATCGTGGGGTTTTCATCCGATTAGTCGAGTTTATCTTCCGGGAGTGGAAGAGACGGTCGAATGCGTGTTCTCGCGAAAGTGATACAGTTTTTAATTTTAAGTAGTCCCGGTCGCTTGGCAGCGCTTGCGAATACAGTCGTGCGAGGTTTTTTCGGTGGCGACGTTTCGTCCGGGTTGCGAAATGTACTTCGAATCGATAAGAACTACTCTAGTGTAATTGG
>JAWWLR010000034.1:95585822-95605965 GCA_035041075.1 Acraspis erinacei | reverse complement strand
TTTCAATTTTTAAACCCTCAAAATAAAGTACGAAAGATACGAAAATATCGTCTTCGCAGACTTCACTGACCAAAATTAGTTTAAAAAAGGGAAAATAGGGTCATTTTCCATGAAGCTGTAATTGCATTTTCAATCAATAAAATTAATTTTCTAAACAAATATATGAATCTACAATAAAATATTTAATTCCGAACCAAATTAATAAATTTTTAACGAGAGATTAATTTAAAACCAATAATAGAATATTTAAATATTTAGTTTAACAAAATTAATTTTTACAAAAATAATTTAATGTGGACCTAAAGAGATAAGTCTTCAACAAGAAAAATTAATGTTTTACAAAGTAGTTAATCTTTTAACCAAAAAATTAAATTTTCCCTTGAGAAAATAAATCCGCTACTAAAAACGAAGAATTTTTAACTAAGTATGTTTTTAACAAAATAATTCAATTTTCCACGAAAAAGAGTCAGTTTTCAACCAATAAGGAAGTAGTCTAATAATCAGCTTAAAACATTAATGGGTAACCAATTAGTTAATTTTTCAGACAAAAAGAATAATTTTCCACAAAAAGAAATCAATTTTCAACCAATAATAAAATAGTTGAATTTTAAGTTTAAAAATGATCTTTAATAATAATAATTAAATCTTTTATCAAAGATTATTTGGTCCTTAAACCAAAAAATTAATTTTTTGCGGACAAGTTTAATTTTGAAACAATTAGTTGAATTTGCAATCATTTAGATAATTAGTCTACCAAAAAACGAAAATTCTAAAAAAAACACTTTTTGAACCAAATTGTTAAATTTTCTACTAAAAATGTTCAATTTACATCCGAAAATAGAATACTTGAATAGTTAGTCTGAAAATTTAATTTTTAAACAAATAGTTGTTAGAAAGATGATTATCAACAAAATAGTTAAATTGTCAATCTTCAAAGAAGAATTTTTACGCAAATCGTTAAATTTTTAAACAGAAAATATTGAAATTCAACCCCGAAAAGCTGGAAATTTAAATAAATATTTGAATTTTTGAGAAAATATTAAATTTACCAAAAAGATCAATTTTAAAGCAAAATTAGAATAGTTACATATTCAGTTATGAAAATTAATTCTCTGCAAAAAAAATAGTTTTTAGCACAATTATTATTTTTATCTAAAGAATTTATATTTGCAAGCAAGAAAAGAATAGTTATTTTTTCAGTTTAAAGAATTTATTTTTAAACAAAACTTAAATCAATTTTTAAACAAATTAGTTGCATTTACAAGAAAAAATTAGATTTTATAACAAATTGTCGAATTTTTAATCAAACCGGTTGGATTTTGAACCGAAAATATAATGATAGACTTTGAAACCACAAAATGAGCTTTTAACGAAAAAAGTCAAATTTTCTTATTAGGTGCTACTAGCTCAGTTCAAATTCAATCCGAACACTGGATCTGTTATAAGTTACCATTAGTCGGTAAAGTAATGCCCTCCACTACCGACAGCTGGCAATGTAGAAATCTACATTACAGGAAGATGCCAATACAGAACTCTACCTAGCCGACTGTTGATAACGTATTTTGCTATAGGCATTTCGACAACTAGTTATTTATAAGTTTAAAAAAAATTTCTTTTTACTTTATTTATATTTAGTTCTTTTTTTTTAATACAGTGATTTTATAAACTGAACCTAAAATTTACAGTAGTTTCCAAGCTTCAATTATATTTTTTCACCACGCATTCTACATATTCCATAAAATATAGTCACAACGTTTGCGGTCTCATTGACAACGAAATAATTTAATACGAGACTATAGTCGATCTTTAAGACAAATATTTTTCAAAAAGTAATTAACTTTTGACAACATTTTGAATTTCTTGTATGAGAATGAGGTCTAAATCTTTTTTAAGTTAACATCAGTCGATAATGTAATAAGGTATATTATCGACCATCGGTAATGCAGAAAATCATATTATCAAGATATGTTAATGCAGAACTCTGCCTTATCAAATGTTGGTAACAGATTTGAAGAGAGTAAAAAAGATTTTTCAACTGTAGAAGATTTAAAAAAATACCGATTTATCTTCAAGTTTTTTAAAAAACAAAAAAACACCCAGACGTAATAAACGCGAAAGTCTGGACACTAATATTTTTCTGCAAAATAAAAAATTGTGGATAAAAAGTATGGACAACTTTGGAATATTTTGAGGCAATTTTTCCCATTTTAAATAATTTTTCAAAATTTTAGGAAAAATTCAAGTCGGCTACAAATATTTTCAAGAATTTGAGGGCTATATAAGTGATTAAAAAATTTTTATAACTTGGAAGAATTTTCAAACATTAATAAAATATGTTTTAATTCTTCAAGATTCTAGAATTAATAAATATATTTTAAAATTTTAAATCTTTTGCATTTGAAAAATCATCTGTTTTAGTAAAAATATCATTTTTTTAAATAAAAATACAATATTTTGGTTAAAAATTCTTCTTGTATTTTATATTAAAGATTTGATTTGGTTTATTCACGTTGTTAAGAAATAATTTTGTTGTGCTTAAGGATTTATATTTTTATTTGAAAATTAATATTTTTTAATTGATAACTCGACAACTTGGGTAAACGTTAAACTAGATTTTAAAAATTGTAATTCATGTTTGAATGCTTACGACTGTGCTTCAAAATTTAACTGTTTAGTCGAAAAGCCTTTTTTTGGTTTGAAATTATTTTTTAACTGAAAATGTAACCACTTAGATAAAATTTTATTTCTTTCTTGATTGAAAAATCTTATTTTTTCAAAACTCTTCTTTGGTTTTAAAATTTGTTGTTTGTCATAAATTTCATCTCTTTATATTGAAATATAAACTATGATAGTTTTTTGTTGGCATTTTATATTTTGATGTTGCAAATTCAATTATTATGTTCAAAATTTAATTATTTTGAGGAAAATTTAAGTATTTTGTTCAAAAGTCATTTTTGTTGTAGAAAATGCATTTTTTTGTTTTAAATAAATTAAAAATTTTGAAAATTTTAAATTAGTAACAGAAATACTGTTTTATTCCGTTGAAAAAAGATTCTATGTTATCTCAACGAAAAATAAAAAATTTGATTTAAATTTTTAAAATTTTAAATCAAAAACAGTCTTCTGTACCATGGATTTTTTTAAATCCAAACAACGAATTTTAAACAAAAAGGTGAATTTTCAAGAAAAGCGGATTAGATAAGTTTTCAGTTAAAAAAAATTACTTGTCAAAATAAAAGAATTTTCGACGAATTGAAACCGACGAAAAAAAGTTGTAAGATTTATAAAACTAGTTTTGAATCAGAAAATAATCACTAAAGATAAATTTTCGAAAAAATAGTTAAGATTTTAAACAAAAAAGATTAATTTTCACCCAAAAATAAAATCTCTGATTTTGAGTTTAAAAAATTAATTTTCCAATAAACAAAATAAGAAGTTTTAACCGGTTTAATTTCAGAAAAGTAAGAAAATCGTTATGTAGATACTTACATCCATAATGAAAATGATAAATTTTTTAAGAAACACGATTAATTTTTTATCCAAATGGACGCATTAAAAAAAGATATGAATTGGTTTTTTATTCCAAAAAGGATTAGCTTTCTACCAAAGACTAATTTTTTTCCCAAAAAATACGAATTCTCAACAAATTGCATAAATTCTTGACCAAAAAGATAAATTTTCAAGCAAAATTAGAATATTTACATTTTTAGTTATGAATATTAATTCTCCACAAAAAATAGTTTTTAGCAAAATTATTATCTTTATCTAAAGAATTTAAATTTGTAACCAAAAAAGGATAGTTAATTTTTCAGTTTAAAGAATTTATTTTTCACGAAAGCTTAAAGTAGTGGTATTTTCAAGAAAATAATTAGATTTTCTACCAAATTGTCGAATTGTTAATAAAAACGGTTGAATTTTGAATCGAAAATATAATTTTCTTACTAGTTTTTACTATTTCAGTTCAAATTAAAGCCAAACCGGGATATTTTATTTGTTACCATTAGTCGATAAAGTAATACCGTCCACTACCGACAGCTGGAAATGTAGAAATCTACATTATCGGAAGATCTCAATACAGAACTCTACCAAGCCGACTGCTGATAACCGATTTTTCTATAATACTCATAAAATCGGCATTTCAATAACTAGTTATTTTTTAATTAAAAAAAAGTATTGTCTTCTTTTATATCCAGACCGTATTTGTTTAAATAATGCAGCGACTTTATTCATTGAACCTGAAATTTAGTTTCATGTGCAATTTGTATTTAAACTTGTTCACCTAGAGTTCTAAATATTCCATAAAATATAGACGATAGTCTATCGATTAGAAAAATATTTTTCAAAATGTAATCAACTTATGACACTATTTTGAATTTTCTTAATGAGAATAAGGGTTGGATCCTTTTTGAGTTAGCATCAGTCGATAATCTAGTAATGTATATTATCGACCCTTATTAATTCAGTTAACCACAGTACCATATTATGTTAATGCAGAAATCTTCCTTATCAACTGTTGGTAACCGATATTCTATAGTACTCATAAAATCGCTATATCGACAAATTGTTTTTTCTTGCACAGAACAACAATCTTGTGTTGGCTTTTTTTATATCCAGATCCTATTCGGTTTAAGAATCTAGTGATCGAATCTAAAATTCACATTCGTTTTAAATTTTTATTTAAATTTTTTTTACGTGTCGTTTAATGCTACTTTTGAAAACCTTTTGAACTTTTGTATTGAATCCTAGACCCAGGTTAATTCTAAATTAACACCAGTTCATAATTAATGTGATAATTATCGACCGATGTTAATGCAGGGGGCTACATTATCAGGTGATGACAATGCAGGAATCTGCCTAACCAACTGCTGGTAACCAATTTTCCTAAAGTGGTCATACAATTGATATTTCAGGAATTAATTTATTTTTTACTTGAAAAAAAAACATTTCTCGATTATTCTTTTATATTCATTCCGTATTCGTTTAAAAAATGCAATGAGTTTATCCACAGTTGCTAAAATTTACATTCGTTCTCGAGGAAACGATCTTTTAAGCCACTAACGTCGATCGATTAGAGGACCTTCCTTCATCACGAAAAACAACGCGATGATTTACATGAATGTTAGGTTTTTTAACGATCCCTCGTTAAATGCAAATTACTCAAATCAGAAATCTAGCCACCCACACAGCGAACCGCGGAATATGCATCGCAGATCTACATAAAGCACACAAGTTTTCTGCTTTGTTACCTGGGGTATCATAAATTCTCAACATGTGCACTCCACAGATACCAGGACTCACTATCAAAGTTCACATCTCCTGCGGATATAAAGATCCTTCATAAAGATCGAAAAAAATCGGCACGATTGTAAATATGAATAATATCGTGCGTCGTTTCATCTAATCAACTAATGTGAGTCCGTTTCTGGAATTTTTTTTTATTTACTGCAAAATATTAGATGTTAGACTACAAAGTAGGACGTTCATTATAAATTTGAATTTTTGAAGACTGCTACACTTGAAATGGAAGGTAAAGTTGCAAACATGGTATTGGAATGTCGAAATTAATATAATTAAATTTATTAAAATTAATATAATTAAATTATATTAATTCCTTGAAATTTCATCAATTCCGTCATTTCCTTAATGACGGAATTTATGAAATTTCAAGGAATTCATGGAATTCACAGAATTGAAGGAATTCCCGGAATTCATGAAATTCATAAAAATCACGAAATTCATGAAATTTTCGGAATTCATTATATTCACAGAATTCAAGAAATTCATGGAAATGAGGAAATTCACGAAATCTATAGAATTCTCGGAATTCACGAAATTGTCCAGAAGTTTTGGAATTCGCAGAATTCATTAAATTCGTGGACTTCACGAAATTAATGGAATACACGGAATTCATGGAATTCAAGGACTTAAGGAATCACGTAAATCGCGAAATTCATGAAATTAAAGGAATTTGTGAAATTCATGGCATTCATGAAATTCACGGAATTTATGGAATTCGCAACATTCACAAAATTCATGGAATTTACAGAATTCCCGGAATACGCTTAATTTACGGAATTTACGCAATTAATTAAATTTTTAGAATTCATGGAATTCACGGAATTTAAGGAATGTACGGAATTCATGAGGTTCCTAAGATCATTCGGACTCGCGGACTTCGGGAAATTCATGGAATCGGAAGAATTTCAAGAATTCAAGGTATTCAAAGAATTTCGGAATTCGCGGAATAAGATTATTTTATGGAATTCATCGAATTAATAGAATTGAAGGAAATCACGGAATTTACAGTAATCCAAGAATTTACGGAATACTTTTAACGCCCTGAATTCACAGAATTCATGCATTTCGGCGAATTCGCTTAATTTAGGGAATTAAAGGAATTCGTAAAATTCGCGAAATTCATGAAATTAAAGGAATTTGTGAAATTTATAGAATTTACGGAATTTATCGAATTCACGGAATTCATGAAATCATTGGAATTTATGGAATTCGCAACATTCACAAAATTCTTGGAATACGCTTAATTTACGGAATTTAGGGAATTCATTAAATTTTTAGAATTCACGGAATTTAAGGAATGTACGGAATTCATGAGGTTCATGAAATCATTCGGACTCACGGACTTCGGGAAATTCATGGAATCATAAGAATTTCAAGAATTCAAGGAATTCAAGGAATTTGGGAATTCGCAGAATAAGATTATTTTATGGAATTCATCGAATTCATAGAATTCAAGGAAATCACGGAATTGATTGTAATCCAAGCATTTACGGAATACTTTTAACGCCCCGAATTCACAGAATTCGGAATGCGGAATTTATCGAATTCACGGAATGCAAGAAATCATTGGAATTTATGGAATTCGCAAAGTTCAGGAAATTCATGTAATTTACAGAATTAACGGAATACGCTTAATGTCTGGAATTCACGGAATTCATGAAATTCACGGAATTTGTGAAATTTATTGCATTCATAAAATGCACGGAATCCTGTAAAGGAATTCAAGGAATTCTTGGATTTCGAGGAAATTATAGAAATCGCGAAATACGCTTAATTTATGGAATTCACGGACTTTAAGGAAGGTGCGGAATTCATTGGTTTCGCGGAATTCGCGAAATTCATAGAATCGAAGGAATTCAGAGAATTCGCAGAATTCATTAAATTCGTGGACTTCACGAAATTAATGCAATTCACGGAATTCATGGAATTCAAGGACTTAAAGAAGCACGGAAATCACGAAATTCATAAAATTAAAGGAATTAGTGAAATTTATGGCATTCGTGAAATTCACGGAATTTGTGGAATTCGCAAAATTCACAAAATTCTTGGAATTCGCAAAATTCACAAAATTCTTGGAATTTACAGAATTCACGGAATTCTTTATACTTTTAGAATTCACGGAATTTAAGAAATGTACGGAATTCATGAGAAATTCATGAAATTAAAGGAATTTGTGAAATTTTTGGCATTCCTGAAATTCACGAAATCCTGTAATAGAAAGCAAGGAATTCATGGGTTTCGAGGAATTCGCGAAGTTCTCAAAATTCACGAAATTGAAGGAATTCACGGAATTTATAGAATTTACGGAATTTGTCGAATTAACGGAATTTATCGAATTAAAGGAATTCACGGAATTCATCAAATCATTGGAATTTACGAAATTCGCAAAATTCATGGAATTTATGGAATTTGCAAATTTCAGCAAACTCATGGAATTTACAGAATTCACGGAATGCGCTTAATCTATGGAATTCACGGAATTCATGAGATTAACGGAATTTGATGAAGGTACGGAATTGATGGGGTTCATGGAATTCATCGGATTCGCGGAATTCGCAAAATTCATGGAATCGAAGGAATTCAAATCATTCGTGGAATTCTAGTAATTCGTGGAATTCAAAGAATTCGCGGAATTAAAGGAATTTACTTTGTTCACGGAATAAGCTTACTTTATGGATTTCATAGAATTCAAGGAATTTAGGGAATACGCGTACCATCCAGAATTCACAAAATTCATGCAATTTCGAAATTCGTGAAATTTAAGGAATTAACGGAATTCGGCAAGTTAATGAAATTAAAGAAATTTGTGAAATTTATGGCATTCATAAAATTCACCGAATCCTGTAATGGAATTCAAGGAATTAATGGATTTCGAGGAAATGATAAAAATCGCGGAATACGCTTATTTATGGAATTCAAGGAATTTAAGGAAGGTGCGGAATTCATTGGTTTCACCGAATTCGCGAAATTCATAGAATCGAAGGCATTCAATATATTAAAAGAATTCAAGGGATTCACGGAATTCATGAAATTTATGGAGTTCAACGAATTCGCGTGAGTGCATTAATTACAGACATTCTGTGAATTCCTTGCTTATATTGAATTTCATTCATTCATTAACATTCACGAATTCCTTGAATTTCGCGAATTTCATGAATTCCGTGAAATCCACGAATTCCGTGATTTCCAAGAATTCCTTGCATTCCATAAATACTGTGAATTCCCGAATTTCCGTGAATTCCGTGAATTCCACGAATTATCAAATTCGAAAAAACGAAAATCAAATTCAAATTCAAATTATCGGAATTCACGGAATTCCGTGAATTCTGTAAATTCCTTGAATCCCCTAATTTTCTTGAATTCCTTAAATTACATAAGTTCGAAAAATTCATTGAATATTTTCAATTCCGTGAATTCTATTAATTCCGTGCATTTCTTGAAATCTGATTATTACGTAAATTCCATTAATTTTTTGAATCTCGTGAACTCCTTGTATTCCGGGAATTCCGTGAATTCCATGAATCCCAACTAATTCCATGAAATGCGTGGATTCCGGACTTTACATGAATTTCGTGTATTCCTTTTATTCCGTGAATTCTATGAGCTGCACGAATTCCTAAAATTCCTACTACTCGGCATGCATTGTAAATTTTCAATAGATGTGAGGTACTATTGCAATGACCGATAAATGTTCATTTTCATTTAAAATGATTAAACTATGTTTTTTAAATAATAATTTACGGAAAATATAATTTTTTTACAGTTTTCGATGCCTGTAATGTAATAGAATAAAGCTTTTTGAGGGTGAAATTTTGTAAATTTTATAATTTTATATTTCTAATTTAAAAATATTTTTTGCTTTCCTACCACATTGAAAATTAGATTCTTGAAAAATTCGATATTATTAAGATTAAAATAATTTTGGAAAAAAAGTCGAGGTGAACTTTTGAAATAAATATTTCACTACATTCATTGTTTATTGAACCATAGTTTTTAGGGTTTAATTTTTTTCTCTCTTAATTTAGATAAAAATTGCAACTATTATTTATTCCAAATTTTTCAAGTTTTTTCTATTCCTTAAAAGGTTCTCGAAAAATCTCAATTGGTGGGTTTTTTAAAACATTTATTTTTGGATTATAAAATCTGTATTTTTGTAAATAATAGGTTTTTATAAATAATTTTTTTAAATAAAAAACTACCAATAAAATTTCTAGAGAATCTTTTAAGGGACAAAAAAGCGCTACAGTTTTAGAATTAAATAAGAATTAAAAAACCTTAAAGTCTAAATAGTTATTGCCAAATAAAGAAAACCCGAATATTTTTTTTCAAAAATTCACCCTGAGTTCGGTTCCAAAATTAGTTACAGTTAATATGAAAATATTTTCCTCAATTTTAGAAATAATTTTTAACAAGGTTCATTTTTCGGATTTAAAATAACACACGATAATAATAAATATGAATAAATATGAATAATGTTAACATAACCTCAAATTGTTCCAAAACTGTCAATATTCTTTTAAATGTTTACCAACATCCGGTAAAAAGAGCAAGCATAACCTAAACATATCCAAAATTGAATCTCTTTTGAAATCTAATGAATTTTGTTTAACCTAACCGATTTCTCGTCAATAAGGTTAACATAACCTAAATTTTTTCAGAAAATTTAAATATTCTTTGAAATATATACAGATTGACAGCGGCATACGATAACATTATCGAAAATTTAAAAACATTATGGATCTTCTTGAAAATCTAATCATTTTTGTTTAACATAAACGATTTTTGCTGCTAAATGTCAACATAACCTAAAATTTTCCTAAACCTTTGAATCTTCTCTTCATTTTATACCGGTGAAATATGAATCTTTATTGAAAAATAATTGTTTGAATCTGAAATGTAAATCTTCAAAAAAAAAGTAACATAACCTAACAGAAAATTCTTTTAATTTGTGAATCTTCTTACAAAATTAATTATTTTTGTTTAACATCGACGATTTTTCCGTCGAACTTGAACCTAAAATAAAATTATTTCAATACTGGAAATATGCTCTGAAATGAATCCCAGTTTCAGATAAAAGGGCAAACATTACCTGAACCTATAAAATAAGGTCAACATAACCTGAAATTCTTCAGAAATTTTTAAATATAATTTGAAATATATACTGATTGACGGCTGAATACGATAACATTATCGAAAATTGTTAAAAATTATTAATTTTATTTGAAATATAATTTTTCTAAATAAAAATACCAATTTCCGAAAAAAAACCACGAACATAACCTAAAATTGTTAAATTATGATTTTCGTTTTAAAATATTTTTGTTTCAAATTTTTTGGTTTGTTTTTCATTTTTGTTTTAAAATATCAATACACTGTAAGACTCACTAACATAACCTAAATTTGAAGAAAGTCTTTAAATATTTACTAGAATCTATTTTTTTTTATTAAACATATCAATAGTTTTCGACGAAAAGCCCTGAACGTAACATAATTTTTTTCAAAATTGTTCAGGATTGGAAATTGTTGAACAATTAGCAATGTTTTAATTTTTGTTTAAAAAAACTCATTTCCGATGTAAGACGATAACGTAACCTAGAACTGTAGAAAAATCGAGAACCTTGACGAAGATTTTTGTTTATAAATTTAGAAAACTGGAAAATTTGATTTATCTGAGATTTAGTACAAAATTTTCCCGATCTAATTAAAAATATTAAAGAAATTTGAAAAATTCTGAAAAACCGCTACTTAATAATTCCTAATTCAAAGAATAATTTTTCTTAGCTTTTGATTTGCTAAAAATATAAATGTAAATATGCTTATTCTTTAATCAATAAATATTATTTTTTTTATTGATATGTATGCAATAAGTTTTGGAAAATGCAAATACAATTTCGAAAATCGTTTTAGACAAAGATTTTTTATTATTTTTGTTGTAAACCACTTTTTTCATGAAAAGAAAATTAATGATATTAATTTTTAAGAAAAAAAAACTGAATAATTTGCGAAATTTAGGTGAATAATAAACATAAAATGTGCCATTTATCACAAAATAAGCGATAAAACAAAGAAGATTTAATCAAATTTGGTTTTATGTCGTTATAAAGTACCCATTTTAATACGATTTTTGCCACAATGGAAATCTCTCAGTCCTATCACATCATCAAACTCTAATTATAAAATAATGCTTTTTTTATTCACCTATAAAGTTTAATTAGGATCATTAAAGGTTTTTGCTTTACGTGCAGGATTATGGCTCTTCAAGTAAATATCTACTTAGTCGCAATTTCTTATCAAGAATCCTGTTTATTTTTTATTTCGAATTAATTAGGAGAATGCTAATTATGCAAGTACAAATCCGGGTATTTTTTTCTTTAAACAAGTCTGAAATATAACCAAATTATTTGATTCCAAATTGCTTTTATTGCTGGAGATTTTTTTTTAATTTGATAGAAAATTAAAATAATGCCTCAAGTGTTTGCCCTGACCTTGAGATAATCTCAGATCGTATTTTCCATCTGATAATGTTATAATTTTGTATAAATCATAATGTTGCTAAAAGTTCACATATTTCACAAATATTACTAAATATTTAATGAAGATTTCACAAACATTTCGCAAAAATTTCCATGATTTCAATTATCTTCCAAAGGCATCACAAATTTCATAAATATTTCATCAAGATTTCACAAATATTTCACATATATTTCAACAATTTCAATGATTTTGCAAAGATTTCACAAATATTAACAAATATTTCATGACGATTTTAGAAAGATTTCAAAAAGATTTCACAAAGATTTCAATGATTTCAATGATTTTCCAAGGATTTCACAAATTTCACAATCATTACAAAATATTTGATGAAGATTTCAGAAAGATTTCACAAATATAAAAAATATTACCAAATACTTCATGAGGATTTTAAAAAGATTTTAAAAATATTTCACAACGATTTCAATGATTTCAAAGAATTTGCAAGAAATTTACAAATTTCAGAAATATTATTAAATATGTCATTAATGTTTCACAATGATTTTATAAAGATTTCATGAAGATTTCAAAAACTTCAATTATTTCTATGATTTTGCAAATATATAAAAAATTTCACAAATATTTACACAATTTCAATTATTTTGCAAAGATTTCACAAATTTCACAAATATTACCAAATATTTCATTAGGATTTTAGAAATATTTCAAAATTATTTCACAAAGATTTCAATGATTTCAAAGAATTTGCAAGAAATTTACAAATTTCACAAATATTATTAAATATTTCATTAATGTTTCACAATGATTTTATAAAGATTTCATAAAGATTTCAAAAATTTCAATTATTTCAATGATTTTGCAAATATATAAAAAAATTCCCAAATATTTCACATGTATTTCAACAATTTCAATGATTATGCAAAGATTTCACAAATATTGTCAAATATTTCGCGAGGATTTTACAAATATTTCAAAAATATTTCGCAAAGATTTCAATGATTTCAATGATTTTCCAAGGAGTTCAAAGATTTCGCAATCATTACAAAATATTTGATGAAGATTTCAGAAAGATTTCACAAATATCAAAAATATTACCAAATACTTCATGAGGATTTTAGAAAGATTTTAAAAATATTTCACAAAGATTTCAATGATTTCAAAGAATTTTCAAGAAATTTACAAATTTCACAAATATTATTAAATATTTCATTAATGTTTCACAATGATTTGATAAAGATTTCATAAAGATTTCAAAAATATCAATTATTTCAATTATTTTGCAAATATATAAAAAATTTCACAAATATTTCCACAATTTCAATGATTTTGCAAAGAGTTCACAAATATCACAAATATTACCAAATATTTCATGAGGATTTTAGAAATATTTCAAAATTATTTCACAAAGATTTCAATGATTTCAATGATTTTCCAAGGAGTTCACAAATTTCACAATCATTACAAAATATTTGATGAAGATTTCAGAAAGATTTCACAAATATTTTAATAAATTGTTCATAATTCGAATAATTTTCCTAAAATATTACCAATTTCACAAATATTTTATTAAGATTTTACAATTATTTTATAAATCTTTCATAAAGATTTCAAAGATTTCAATTATTTCAATGATTTTGCAGAGATATCAAAAATTTCGCAAATATTTCATAAAGATTTCACAATGATTTCACACATATTAAACAAATTTAAAAAAATATTACCAAACATTTCATAAAGATTTTAGAAATATTTCACAAAGAGTCCAATTATTTGAAAGAAGCTTCACGAAAATTACAAATTTCACAAATATTACTAAATATTTCATGAAGGATTTCCAAAGAGTTCACAAATATTTATCTCAAATGTTCATAATTTGAATGATTTTCCACAAATTTCACAAAGATTTCATAAAGATTTCACAATGATTTTACCAAAATTTTAACCATTTCAATGATTTTCCAAGGATATCACAAATTTCTCAAATATTTCGTAAAGATTTCACAATTTTTTCAAACAGATTAAAAATTTTGTTTAAATATTACCAAATACTTCATGAAGATCTTAAAATTATTTCACCAATATTTCACAAAGATTTCAATGATTTAAAAAATTTGGAAGCCATTTACCAATTTCACAAATTGTAACAAATATTTCACTAAAATGTTCATAATTTAAATGATTTTCCTAAAATATTATGAATTTCACAAATATTTTCTTAAGATGTCACAATGATTTCATAAATATTTCAAAGATTTCAGTTATTTCAATGATTTTGCAAAGATATCAGAAATTGCACAAATATTTAATGGAAATTTCACAAAGAGTTCACAAATATCTAAAATATCAAAAATGTTAACAAATATCTCATGAGGATTTTAGAGAGATTTCACAAAGATTTCACAAAGATTTCAATTCTCTGAATGAACTTGCAAGGAATTTACAAACTTCACAAAAATACTAAATATTTCATTAAGGTTTCACAAACATTTCACAAATAATTTACTAAAAAGTTCATATTTTGAATGATTTTCTTAAAATATTACGAATTTCACAAATATTTCATAACGATTTCACAATGATTTCACAAAAATGTCAACGATTTCAGTTAGTTTTTCAGGATTTCACAAATATCACAACTATTACCAAATATTTCATGAAGATTTCACAAAGATTTCACAAATATCAAAAATATTACCAAATATTTCATGAGGATTTTAGAAAGATTTCAAAAATATTTTACAAGATTTCAATGATTTAAAAGAACTGGAAAGGAATTTACCAATTTCACAAATATTACTAAATATTTTATTCAGGTTTCACAAAGATTTCACAAATTTTTTACTATTATTTCCTACAGTTTAAACAAAGATTTTAAAAATTTCACAAATATTCTCAGATATTTCAAAAATATTTGAAAAAGATTGTAATGATTTCCCAAAATTGTATAACAATTTCTCAAAGATTTTAACTATTTCTCAAAGATTTGAGATAGATTTCAAAGCTTGCGCGAAGATTTCAACACTTTGTCAAAGATTTTATAAAGATTTTAAATATTCCGGACAGATTTGAAAAATTTCACAAGGAATTCAATAATTTTTCGAAAATTTCCATAATTTCACAAAACGTTATCAAATGTTTCGAAAATATTTCAATTATTTAAAAAAGATTTATTAATATTTGAGAATAATTTACAAAGATCTTAATGATTTCCCAAAGTTTTACAATATTTCGGATAGATAAAAAAGACTTGAATGATTTTAAAAAGATTTCACAAAGACTTGAACGATTTTAAAAAGATTTCACAAAGACTTCAATGATTTTAAAAGGATTTCACAAAAAATTCAAATATTTACCAAACATTTCAGATAGATTTCCAAGATTGCAGAAAGATTTTAATGATTTCCCAAAGATTTACAATATTTCGGATAGATAAAAAAGATTTCACAAAGACTTCAATGATTTTAAAAAGATTTCACAAAGACTTCAATGATTTTAAAAAGATTTCACCAAAATTTCAAATATTTACCAAAGATTTCAGATAGATTTCCAAGATTGCACAAAGATTTTAATGATTTCCCAAAGATTTCAAAACATAAAGAATATTTTCAGATACTTCAAAAATATTTTTAATATTTCACAAAGATTTCCAAACATTTCACAAATATTTCAATGATTTCCCAAAGATTTCAAAGAGTTTACAAAGATTTCATGTAGATTTAAAAT
This sequence comes from Acraspis erinacei, assembly GCA_035041075.1. Classification (NCBI taxonomy): domain Eukaryota; kingdom Metazoa; phylum Arthropoda; class Insecta; order Hymenoptera; family Cynipidae; genus Acraspis; species Acraspis erinacei. The sequence goes on along the minus strand of JAWWLR010000034.1, from coordinate 95,590,452 downwards.
ATTGCACAAAGATTTTAATAATTTCTCAAATATTTTAAAAAGATTTTCAAGATTTCACAAAGCTTTCTGAATGATTAAGAAGTATTCACAAAGATTTCACCGAGATTTGAATAATTTCATAAAGGTGATAAAATATTTTAAATATTTCGCAAAGATTTCGGATAGATTTCCAAGAAGGTAAGAAAGATTTAAATGATTTCTCAGAGATTTGAAAAATATCAAAAATATTTCACAAAGATTTAGAATACATTCGCAAGATTTGGCCATTAGTTTCAACTCTTTAAAAAAAATCAGATAGATTTCAAAGATTTTTCAAAGATTTCAAAAGGATTTCAATATTTTACAAATATTATCAGATATTTCAAAATTAAAAAAAAATATTTCCCAAAGATTGCAGATAGATTTTTAAGATTTCACGAAGAGATAAATGATTTCCTATAGTTTACAAAAAGATTTAAATAATTTCAAAGATATTCTCAGATATTTCAAAATTATTTTAAAGATTTTCAGACATTTTAGAAAAATTATACAAAGATTATAATGATTTCCCAAAGACTAAAAAGATTTCTTAAATATTATAAATATTTAAAAAAGAAATGTAGATTGATTTTAAATATGGCACGGACATTTCAATACTTTCCCAAATATTTTATAAATATTTTAAAGATTTTGGACAAATTTGAAAATTTTCACAAGGACTTCAATAATGTTCCTAAGAATTCCACAATTCTACAAAACATTACCAAATATTTCGAAAACATTTTAAATATTTTTTAAATATTTCTAATTAGTTTAGAACAATTTACAAACATTTTAATGATTTCCTAAAGATTTAAAATATTTCGCTAAGATTTTGGATCGATAATTTTTTTGTTTAATCACACAATCTATTGCATTTTCTGTTATTTTTCAAAAAGAATAAAACATTTTAGTTGTTACGGTAAGTTTTTATAATTTTCGAAAAATTTCTGCTTATTATAGAAATTATTTTTTGTCGAAGGAACAATTCAAGGTCATCCAGCCAAAACAAGAAAGTAAAGTTTTCTTAATTAAGAAAGAATTCCTGTGTTGAAACTAATTTTTTTTACCATTTTCAATTTTACATTCTTACTTGCTACCTAAATCAGTAAACAAAAATAATTTGTTTACGATTTTACACAAATTGAACAAGCTTCAAGAATTTTAAAATATTTGAACGTTGTTAAAACTTTCTAGTATCACTAATTTTCTTTTTTAATTTAAAATTTCCAGTAATTCTATTTCACTAAATCATAATTAATCGTTGTCTAAGCACCAATTTATTATTTACACTTGACGATTGTTTAAACAATTAGAAAGTCGTTCCAATGAATAAATTAATTCTTTACATTCATGAGGGAACTCGTTTTACTTTAAAAGGGTCATCTTTTTGAAAATTCTTTCTCAAAATCAATTGTTTAAACAATTAAAAATCTTTAAAAAATTAAAATCATTTTGAAATTTGACAAACCTTAGTAAAATATTGAGTAAATAGTCCATTAGCGAAAAAGGTAAGTTTCTCTAGCATTTTTATCTTCTAAGATATATACCATAGCCACTATTTTTTATGTTCGCGACAAGTGTCCATATTTTTGTACCAAGGCGAAAATTATAATAAAGATAAGTTATATAATAAAGATTAAGATATTGATAAGTATAAAATATACTGAATAATTTTGAAGAATATCCATTAGTGTGATTTTTATATTGTATGCGATTGGAATGTATTGGAATTAATTGGATTGAATTGGAATGGATTGGATTCGAATGGGTTGGAATAAGTTGCATGGGACTGATATCGATTCGATTTTATTGCAATTTAGTGGGGTGGATCGTACTCGAACCTATTGGATTTAATTGGAATGGAATGTATTAGATAGGATTGGTTTGGATTGGGATGAATCGGATTCGATTAAAATGGATTGAATTTGAGTGGAATGTAATTAATCGAATTGGATTGGACTAGACTGAATTCAAATTAATTTTTGTGGAGAGAATTAGATTAGATTGAAATGGATTGGATTGGAATGTAGTGGATTGCATTGCAATAGATCGGATTCGCATATATTAGATTGGAGTGGATTATAATGAATTAGACTGAAATAGATTCGATTGGAGTAGGGTGGGTATGGATTTTACTGGACTGGTATAGATTAGATTAGAGTAGATTTAATTTGATTATAATGAATTGGAATCGATTGAAGTTGATTGGACTGAAGTTAATTATATTTGAATGCATTGAATTTAAATGGATTAGATTGGCTTGTATTAGAATGTATTGGAAGGGATTAGATTGGAATAGATTATTTTCGAATGGATGGGAGTGGATTGGAAAGGATTGGAATAGATGGATTAAAATGAATTGGATTAAAATGTATTGAATTGGATGGGATTGAATTGGAGTTGATTGTATTTGATTGAACTAGACTAGATCGGATTGGAATGGATTGGTGTAGATTTTATTGAAATTGAGTTGAGTAGATTGTACTGGAATGGACTTGTTATAATTGGAATTGATTGGATTATAGTGGATTTAATCGGATTGGGATGATTTGTATTCCATTATAATGTATGAGATTCGAATGGATTTGAGTGGATTGGAATAGATTGTCTTGAGTAGAATTGGATTAGATTGCTGTAGCTTCCTTTGTAATGAATTATATTGAATTGGATTGGAAGGGACTACTTTCGAAGGGATGGGAGTGGATTGGAATAGATTGGATCGGAAAGGATTGGAATGGATTGGATTAAAATGAATTGGATAGGTTCGGAAGGGATTGAATTGGAGTGGATTTTATTGAAATCGAGCTGAGTGGATTGTACTGGAATGGACTTGGTATAAATTGAGTTGATTGGATTATAGTGGATTTCATTGAATTGGGATCATTTGTATATGATTAGAATGTATGAGATTCAAAGGGATTGGAGTGGATTGGAATTAATTGGATTGAGCAGGATTAGATTAGATTGCAGTAGGTTGCTTTCTAATGAATTATATTGAATTGGATTTGATTGAATTTGATTGGGATGGATTGGATTCGATTACTGGACTGGTATGGACTGGATTAGAGTGGATTAAATTAGATTTGAATGGATTTTAGTGGATTGTATTAGAATGGATTGGATTAGGAATAGAATTTTTGGACTGGAATAGAGTTGACCAGAGTAGATTCGAATTGATTGGATTGGAGTGGATTGGATTGAAGTGGATTGGAAGTTTGATTAGAATGGATGGTAGTTTATAATCTTTCAATTAATTGGATTGGATTGTAGTAAATTGCATTGGACTAGATTAGATTTGATTAAAATAAATTGGATTTGAATGGATTGGATTGGAGTTTACTGGAATAGATTGAATTGAAATGGATTGGCTTGAATTAGTCTGAATTAAATTTGAGTAGATGGGATTGGATTGGACATACATTTTAAATATTTAGCAAGTATTTCAATCTTTTTCCAAATATGTCAATTGTTTTACAAAGATTTAAGATATTTATCAAAGATTTCAATGATTTCCCAAATATTTTAAAGATTTCAGAAAGATTTAAATGATTTCCCAAAGACTTCAAAAATTTTAAAGATTTTACAAACATTCAAATATTTGACAGAGATTTCAATGATTTCCCAGCGATTTAAAATATTTAAAAACGGTTTCAAAGATGTTTTTGGCGATTACAAATATGATACAAAAGATTTTAATATTTCATAAGTATTTCAAGATTTTTTTCAAATATTATTAAGGTTTTACAAAGATTTAAAATATTTATCAAAGATTTCAATAATTTCCAAAAGATTTCAAAGATTTCTATGATTTCCCCAAGATTTCAAAGATTTTACAAAGATTTCAAATATTTAAGAAATATAATTTAAAATATTTAGCACGCATTTCAATTTTTTCCAAATAGTTCAATCGTTTTACAAAGATTAAACATATTTATCAAAGATTTCAAAGATTTCACAATGATTTAAAAAATTTCAGAAATATTTAAATTATTTCAAAGATTTTAAACATTTAACAAAGATTTTAATGATTTCTCAAAGATTTCAAAGATTTTATTAAGATTTCAAATTTTTAAAAGAGATTTCAGTAAATTCCCAAAGATTTAAAATATTTCAAATATTTGACAAAGATTTCAGTGGTTTCCCAAAGTTTTCAAGCATTTTGCAAAGATTTGAAATATTTGACAAAGATTTCAATGACTTTTCAAAGATTTCAAAGAGTTTACTACGATTTCAAATATTTATCAAAGATTTCAATGAATTCCCAAATATTTCAAAGATTTCATATTTCAATTGTGTTACAAAGATTTAGGATATTTATAGAAGATGTCAATGAGATCCCAAATATTTTAAAGGTTTCAGAAAAATTTAAATGATTTCCCAAAGATTTCAAAGATTTTACAAAGATTTGAAACATTTAACAAAGATTTCAATGCATTCCTAACGATTTCAGAGATTTTAAAATATTTTAAATATTTGACAAATACATTTTACAATAATTTCACAAAGATTTCAAAGACGTTACATAAATTTTAAATGTTTAGCAAGTATTTCATTTCTTTCTAAATATTTTAATGGTTTTGCGAAGATTTAAGATATTTATCAAAGATTT
>JAWWLR010000034.1:95566149-95576660 GCA_035041075.1 Acraspis erinacei | reverse complement strand
CAATCGATGCGTCTCAAGGACACCAACAAATAAATTGTGTGCAGTATTGTCGTATTTTGAATTTTGAAACAATTTTTCTGAAATAAAAAAATAGACCATTTTTAGAATTTTTATAAATCTTCAATGGTGAGTCATAATAGATTGAAAAATATTTCAAACGATGCGTCTTCAGGACGCCAACAAATAGACTTCATATAGTATTGTCGTATTTTGAATATCAAAAAAATTGTTCTGATATAAACAGAATGAATTAATTATTTTAGACTTTATAAGTAGGTACAGGTTTTATATAAAAAGGTCTAAAATAGGCCACTTGATGCGTCTCAAGGACGCCAACAAACAGTCTACATGTATTGTCGTATTTCAAATATCAAAAAACTTTTTCTCATATAAAAAGAATAAAATATTTTTCGAAACTTTATAAATCGATACTGGTAGGTCATAAAAGGTTCAAAAATAGGTCAATCGATGCGTCTCAAGGACACCAACAAATAAATTGTGTGCAGTATTGTCGTATTTTGAATTTTGAAACAATTTTTATGAAATAAAAAAATAGACCATTTGTAGAATTTTTATAAATCTTCAATGGTGAGTCATAATAGATTGAAAAATATTGCAAATGATGCGTCTTCAGGACGCCAACAAATGCACTACATATAGTATTGTCGTATTTTGAATATAAAAAAAATTTTCTGATATAAACAGATTGAATTAATTCTTTTAGACTTAAAAAATAGGTACAGGTTGTATATAAAAAGGTCTAAAATAGGCCAATTGATGCGTCTCAAGGACGCCAACAAATATACTACATATAGTGTTGTATTTTGAATATCAAACAAGTTGGTCGCATTTGAACAGAATAAACCATAATTGAAACTTGATAAATCTTCACTTGTAGTTACTAAAGGCTAAAAAATAGGTCAATTAATGCATCTCAAGGACGCCAACAAATATACTACATATAGGATTGTCGAATTTTCAAAATCAAAAAATTTTCTCATATAAAAATAATTAACTATTTTGTTGAAACTTCATAAATCGGTACTGGCAGATCATAAAAGTTCCCACAATAGGTCAATTGATGCATCTCTAGGACGCCAACAAAGAGACTACCCATATTTTTGTCGTATTTTGAATAAAAAAAAGTTTTTCTCATAAAAAAATAATAAACTATTTTTTTGAAACTTCATAAATCGGTACTGGCAGGTCATAAAAGTTCCCACAATAGGTCAATTGATGCATCTCAAGGACGCCAACGAAGAATTTACATATATTATTGTTGTATTTTGAATAAAAAGAAGTAGTTCTCATATAAACAAAATAAAGTATTTTTTTGAAACCTAATAAATTGTTACTGGCATGTTAAAAAGATTTTCAACAATATGTCGATAAATGCATCTCAAAGACATGAAATTATATTCAATGAAAATTTAATTAATTACAAGCCTCCCTCTGCGAGAAAGAAAAATGAATGTGTTTCGTTTAAAATTATTGTTCCTCACAAGAAAAGTAATCACTTTTAGTGAAAATTAATTTTTTTTAATTCATAATTTTAGTTGACAATTAAGTTTTTATTGCAATTTAACTATTTTCTTGCAAAATCATTTATTTTTTCTTTTATATAAATACTTTTATAAATAAAAACTGCACTATTCTACTTTTCGTAAAAATTGAAATTTTCAATAAAAAATTTTGTTGAAAATTCTTTTTTTTCCACAAAACATTAATTTTTTGTTTAAAAATTCATCGTTTTTGACTGTAAATTTAATTCTTCTAATAATAATTCGTTTTTTTAAATTGTTATTTTTTAAATGAAAATTCCATTTTTGGTTGGAAATTTATAGTTTATAAATTGGAAATGCGACTGCGTGATAAAAAAGATATTTATTTTGTTAAAAAATGTTCCTTTTATTTAGGAAAGTAATTTTGTTTGTTTAAAATATCTGCTTTCAAAGAGGATTTCACTACTCAAAAATTTGTCTTCTTTCGTGAAAGATAATTCTTCTAGACTGGAAATTCAAATTTTATAGTACTCATCATTTTAATGATTAATTTATCTCTTTAGTTGAATATTTAACTATTCTGTTAAAACATAATTATTTTGGTTGAAAATTACTTTTTTAAACTAAAAATTCAACTGTTTCATTTTCTGTTGAGAATAGATATTTTGAATTGAAAATATATCTTTTCAAGTTAAAAATAAACTACTTGGCTACAAATGAATGTATTTGGGTTTGAAACTTAACTTTTTTTATAGAAAATTAAACTGTTTTATTGATATTTTTTTTGATTGAATATTAATCTTTTTTTATGCCATCTCAATTTTGTAAATTAAATTTCTTTTTTTGTTTAGAAATTAATTTTGTTACCGGAAAATATAGCTATTTCTATTATATATTATCTTGTTTGTCGAAAATTTACATTTTTGGTCTGGCGTGAATGTATGATTGTGGAAGCCGTCACGTGGCGCCATCTAGAACTCAAATGGAAACTTCGCAACACAGTCAGCCCAAATAATAGAATTCACGAATAATAAAATTGCCGAAAAATAAAAATACCGAATTGAAAAATTCCCGAATATTAAAATTCGAGAATAATAAAATTGCCGAAAATTAAAAAAACATAATTATAAAATTCCCGAATTGGAAAATTCATGAATGATAATATTCACGACAGTTTATTATATTACCGATTTGGAAAATTACCGAATTATATTATTCCGGGACGACTGAAAAATCCCAAAAAATAAAATTCCCGACACTGTAAAATTCCCGAATTGCAAAATGTACGAATAATAAAATTTAGGAATAATAAAACTGCCGAAAATTAAAAATACCAAATTGGAAAATTCCCGAATAATAAAAGACTAGCATAATAAAATTTTCGAATTATAAATTTCTCGAATTGAAAAATTCCCGAATAATAAAATTCACGACAGTTTATAATATTACCCAATTGGAAAATTCCCGAATTTAAATAATTGCAATTTTTTATAAATATATTTTATTGTTTAGAAAATACAAGAATGAATATTTATCTTTTTAAATTATTTTTAATGTTCAAAATTTCTAAACTTATTGTTGGAATTTAAAATAACAATAATTTTAAATAAAGTATTTCTGGGTGACGATTTTTTTTAATGTGCATAGTATTTAAAAAAATACAGAAAGCGTTCGCAAAAATCGAATATTCGAATATCGAATTTATCGGCAATTTTATTATAATTTGGGAATTTTATTATTCGGGAATTTTTGAATTAATTGTTTTTATTTTTCGGAAATTTTATTATTCGTAAATTTAATATTCGGAAATTTTCTAATTCGGTAATATTATTAAATGTCGGGAATTTTATAATTCGGGAATTTTATTATTCGTGAATTTTATTATTCGGGAATTTTACTATTTGGGAATTTTCCAATTCTGTGATTTTATTTTTCGGGATTTTTAAGTCGTCCCATTATTCCCAGAAGTTAATAATATTCCCGAATTGGAAAATTCCCGAATTTAAAAGATTACATTTTTATAAAATATGTTTTATTAATTATAAATACAATGATGAATATTTATTTTTTAAACTTATTTTTAATGTTTAAAATTGAGAAAATTATTATTTGAATTTAAAATAACAATAACTTTAAATAAAATATTTCTGAGTGACAAATTTTTTTTAATATACGCCGTATTTAAAAAAATACAAAAAGCATTCGCAAAAATCGAATTTTAAATTTATATATATAATTTTTAAATTCGTTTTACGGTATGATCAAAACAGTGGGTGCTTTTTTGGGTTCGAGGGACAAATTTGGTCAAATTTTGAAGGTGTAAAAAAATCCAATTTTCATGTTTGAAAAATGAAAAATTAGCTTGCAACTATTAATATAAATTTGACATATTTTATTAAGAATTATTGTTATTTTAAATTCAAACAATTTTCGAAATTGTAAACAATAAAAATTATTGGAAAAATTTCATTATGGCATTTGGAATTAATAAAAAATATTTATGAAAAATTGTAATTATTGTTTAAATTCGGAAATTTTACATTTTTCAGATATTTTATAACTCGACAATTTCCTGCCGGGAATTTTATTATTCGGGAATTTTTCAATTCTGTGTTTTTAATTTTCGGCAATTTTATTCGGTAATTTTAATTTTCGGCAATTTTATTATTCGGAAATTTTCTAATTCGGAAATTTTACAGTGTCAGAAATTTTATTTTTCGGGATTTTTCAGTCGTTCCAAAAATGCAACTTTTTTTGTGGAAGATGCATTTTTTTGTAATAAATATTTGTTTTTTAAATGAAAATGAAACGTCTTGGTTTCTTGCTAAAAATTACACTAATTAGTCGTACTTTTTTTTAATGAAAATTGTCAGCTTCTTGTAAAAAATTATGTTTTTATATTGAAAATTATATTGAAAATAAAATCTTGTTCGTTGAAAATTATTTGTGTAAACTGAGAATTTGACAATGTCATTTTTTGTTTGAAAAATATTTTTTTATACTTGCAACTTCAAATGTCTTCTAAAAAATTCGCCTTTTGGTTGAAAATGCATTTTTGTTGATTAAAAATTTCATTCTTCCGATAAAAATTTTTTAGTAGAAGATTCTACAGTTCTGTTAAAATTTTCGAACGTTTGGATTAAAATTCATCTTTTTTAATAGAAAATTCATCTTTCTCGGTTAAAAATGAACTTTTTTTTTTGAAAGTTCAAGGTTGTTTGAGAAAATTAGTTTTTTTGGTTAGAAAATTAAACTATATATCTTTTATTTTTTGTTGAAAATTCAACGATTCGGTTGACATTAAATTTTTTTTATTTTGTCTGTTTCTTGGAAAATTAAGCTTGCTTTTTAAAAATTTGTCCTTTTGGTCAAAATTTAATTTTTCTGATTAAAAATTTAATTTTATTGTTCAAAATTCTTTTTTTTCGTTACCAATAATTTTTTAAATGCAAATCTAAAATTCAATTATCTGATATTGATATTACCATTCATAATTTAAAAATTGAACCACCTGACAGAAAACTCACGTGTTTTGTTGAAAATTCGTATTTTTGGTAAAATACTAATCTTCTTGATTGCAAATTTATTTTTGTTCATTTTAGTTGAAAATTAATTTCTTTAAAAAATCATTTTTCTGGTGGAATCATTTCGGTTTAAAATAACTTTTTTTTATTTGAAATTCAAGTATTTTGTCTAAAGTTTAATTATTTTGTCAAAAATTAATTTTTTTAACTTACTTGCAACATAAAATTTAAAAATGGCATTTTTCGTTTAAAATTCAACAATTTTGTTCAAAATTAAATAAACTCTGATTCAATAGTGAAAAAAATTTGATCTAATGTTTGTTCGAAAATTTATCATTAAGAAGTTAAAAACTCAACTATCTCACAGAAAACACACCTGTTTTTTTTTAACTTCATATTTTTGGTAAAATAGTAATTTTCTTGATTGAAAATCCATTTTTTGTTCATTTTAGTTAAAAATTGAATTATTTTGTTAAAAAATTCTTTTTTTTGTTGTAAATGATATTATACTGTCAAAAATTAATTTTTTCAAATACTTGTCCTAACTAAAAATTTAAAAATTTCTTTTTTGATGTAAAATTCAACTATATGATAGAAAACTCACGTGTTTCGTCGAAAAATCATATTTTTGTTAAAATAATAATGTTTTCTTTGAAAATTAATTGTTTTGATTACTTTCGAATGAAGATTTCTTTGTTTCGTTGGAGATTGAATTATTTGGTCAAAAATTCATTTTTGTGGCTTTAAAATTCAGTTTTTTAGTTAAAAATTAATGCATTTCTTTAAAAATAATTCTTTTTTGGTGGAATATTAATCATTTTTGTTAAAAATTATTATTTTTTGTTTAAAATTTAATTACTTGGTTTAAAGTTGAAAATTGATGTTAATAGTTTATTTTTTTGATCAAGATTCATCATAGTAGTAAAAAGTTGATCTATTTTGTTGGAAATGTAATTATTTTGTCAAAAATAAATTTTTTTAAATTAGTTGTCCTAAACAAAAATTTAACAATTTCATTTTTGGTTTAATGTTCAACTATCTAACAGAAAACTCACTTTTTTGGTTGAAAATTCGTATTTTTTGTAAAATAATAATGTTCTAGATTAAAAATTAAGTTTTTTAAATTAATTTCGAATGAAAATTCCTTTATTTGGTAGAAAATTAAATTATTTTTCGAAAATTCCCTTTTATGGCTTTAAAATTCAATAATTCAGTAATAAATTTATTTATTTATTTAAAAATTCATTTTTTGGCATCATTTTGGGTCACTTTTTGATCAAAAATCATTTTGGTTTAAAATTATTATTTTTTGGTTTAAAATTCAATTACTTGGTATAAAATTAAACACTGATGTTAATAGTTTACTTTTTCGTTCAAGATTTATAATTTTAGTGAAAAGTTCATCTATTTTGTTTGAAATGCTATTATTTTTTCAATAATTAATTTTTTTAAATTACTTGTTACTAAAAATTTAAAAATTACATTTTTGGTATTCAATTCAACAATTTTGTTAAGAATGCAATGCACTTTTGATTGAATAGTAAAAAACTGTGAATATTTAATTTTTGTTCGAAATTTTATCACTTATAAGTTTAAAATTCAACTATCTAACAGAAAACTCACTTGTTTGTTGAAAATTCGTATTTTTGGTAAAATAATAATGTTCTTAATTGAAAATTAATTTTTTTAATTAATTTAGAATTAAAATTTCTTTGCTTGATTAAAAATTGAATCATTTTGTCAAAAATTCCTTTTTTTTGCTTAAAAATTTAATAATTTAATTAAAAATTAACGCATTTCTTCAACAATTTATTTTTCTGGTCATTTTTTGGCCATCAATCATTTTGGTTTAAGATTATTATATTTTGGTGTAAAATACAAACCCTTAGTATAAAGTTAAATATTAATGTTAACAGTATATTTTTTCTTTCAATATTTATTAATTTTTTAAAAAGTTCGTCTATTTTATTGGAAATATAATTATTATGCAAAAAAATTAATTTTTTTCAATTACTTGCGACTAAAAATTTAAAAATTTCATTTTTGGTTTAAAATTCAACAATATAATTAAGAATGGAATACACTTTTGATTGAATATTTATTTTTTGTTCGAAAATTTATCATTTATAAGTTTAAAATTCAATTATCTTACAGAAAACTCACTTCTTTGTTGAAAAATCGTATTTTTGGTAAAATGATAATATTCTTGATTGAAAATTTAAAAAAAATTAATTTCGAGTGACAATTCCTTTGTTTGGTTAAAAAGTTAATTATTTTGGCAAAAATTCCTTTTTTGGCTTTAAAATTCAATAATTTAGTTACAAATTAATGCATTTCTTTACCAATTTTTTTTTCTGGTAGAATATTATTAATTTTGTTTAAAATTGTTATTTTTTGTTTCTTTAAATTCAATTACCTGGATTAAAGTTGAACAGTGATGTTAATAGTTTATTTTTTCATTCAAGATTCATAATTTTAATGAAAAGTTCATCTATTTTGTTTGAAATGTAATTCTTTTTTCAATAATGAATTTTTTTAAATTAATTGCCAGTACAAATTTAACAATTTCATTTTTGGTTAAAAATTCAACAATTTTGTTATGAATGCAGTACACTTTTGATTCAATAGTAAAAAACTTTGAATATTTAATTTTTGTTCGAAAATTGATCATTTATAAGTTTAAAATTCAACTATCTAAGAGAAAACTCACTTTTTTGTTCAAAATTCGTACTTTTGGTAAAATAATAATGTTCTTGATTGAAAATTATTTTTTTTATTAATTTCGAATGAAAATTCATTTTCTTGGTTAGAAATTAAATTATTTTGTGGAAAATTCCTTTTTTGGGTTTAAAATTCAATAATTTAGTTAATAATTAATGAATTTTTTTTTAATTCATTTTTCTGGTGATTATTGTTGGTAATTTTTTGGTCATCAATCATTTTGGTTTAAACTTATTATTTTTGGTGTAAAATACAAATACTTGGTATAAGGTTGAACATTAATGTTAATATTTTATTCTTTAGATCAATATTTATCAATTCTTTCAAAAGTTCGTCTATTTTATTGGAAATGTAATTATTTTGTTAAAATTTAATTTTTTTTAATTACTTGTGACTACAAATTTGACCATTTCATTTTTTGTTTAGAATTCAACAATTTTGTTAATATTGCAATACTTTTTTGATTCAAGAGTAAAAAACCTTGAATAATATTATTAATATATATTATTAATAATATTAATAATATTAATAATATATATAATATTATAATATTAATATTTTATTCTTTAGTTCAATATTTATCAATTCTTTCAAAAGTTCGTCTATTTTACTGGAAATGTAATTATTTTGCTAAAAATTAATTTTTTTAAATTACTTGTGACTACAAATTTCACAATTTCATTTTTTGTTTACAATTCAACAATTTTGTTAATATTGCAATACTTTTTTGATTCAAGGATAAAAAACCTTGAATATTTAAATTTGGTTCGAAACTTTCTCATTTGTAAGTTTACAATTCAACTATCTAACAGAAAAGTCACTTTTTTGTTAAAAATTCGTATTTTTGATCAAATAATTATATTCTTGATTGCAAATTTTTTGATTAATTTAGAATTAAAATTTCTTTGTTTGGTTAAGAATTGAATTATTTTGTCAAAAATTCCTTTTTTTTGCTTTAAAATTTAATAATTTAATTAAAAATTAATGCATTTCTTTAAACATTAATTTTTCTGGTGGAATAGTAATCATTTTGATTTCTAATTATTATTTTATTGTTTAAGATTCCATTACTTGCTTTCAAGTTAAACATTGATGTTAATAATTTCTTTTTTCTTTCAGGATTCATCATTGTACTGAAAATTTTATCTATTTTATTAGAAATGTAATTATTTTTTCAAAAATTAATTTTCTAAAATTACTTGTCCTAACTCAAAATTTAACAATTTCATTTCCGGTTTAAAATGCAACAATTTTTTTTTTAAAATGCGATACACTTTGATTAGAAATCTAAGGAATTTACAGTACTTCATATAAAATTCAATATTGTATTTGCATTATTATTATTATTTAAAAAAATCTATTGCTCTATTTACGTGAAAAATAAACTCATGTTCCCTGTTTTGAGAGAATTTTGGTTTACGTTAATTTTCGATGGATGACGAGGGGTCAGAAATAGCCTAAAATTAGTAACGTTGTTTATCGACGGTCCCTTATCTGAGAATGTATTGAAAGGGAATTACAGAATTTAAAGAATTAATTCTAGAATGGGTTTGTGTGCATGCGGGTTTTATGTGTGTGTGTGTGTGTGTGTGTGTGTGTGGAACGAGTCCATTAGAATATCCAAGTTAATTACTAAGATAATCTCTTTGATAGTGTACCAGCACCTTAGTCAATTTCATCATATATTAGCTGCGATATGGGTGTTCCTCTGAGTCAAATGCTTTCTGCCAAGAGTTGCTACTCATGCCATATAATACCGAAGCAGTATTATGCCGTTTTTCTCTTTCCAAAAGATTTAATATATTCCCACATCACCACATCACCACATCAACACATCACCAAAACAAGAAATTTGTCGGATCGGCTCGGGTTGAGATATTATGGGAAGAAAACGCGGAGTATTGACCGACCTCGAATTCCTTTTCTAATGGTCCAGAGAAAATTTCGGATTATTCAAATTGCTAATTAATAACGATATGATTCAATTTGTAATTAATGTCAGAACCTTTTTCCCAAACTGCCTTTCAATCCACAATCTTGAACTGAGTCATTACCCAAAATGTTTCATATTTTGGACTACTTCTTTCAGCTACTTCTTTCCTCCTCTCACTTAGAACAAAGGAAAACAATGTTTATTACAATATAAGAAATGAAAATTAGATTAAAATCCAAAATAAAAATATAACGAGCAAATTTGGACTATAGCGAACAGACAAAAAATTATTCTATTGTGATCTAAAAAATAAAAAAAATAAACAAAAAATTTCGGATAAAAATATCTTTCGTCTTTTTATTTTTATTATTATCAAATTACAATAAAAGAACATTGAAAATAAAAATCAAGAAATTAAAATAATATTACGAACGTTTCGGTACTCATACACAGTACCCTTATCAAGGCAAGAAAAATGTAAACAGATAGGGACAGCAATAAAGAACCGGTGCTCATTTATCAAAGAGAGAGCAGCGGTTCTTTGTTGCTGTTGCTACCTGTTTACATTTTTCATGATTTGATAATGGTACTCGATCGGTACCGAACCGTTGGTTTTATTATATTTTATATTTATATTTATTTATATTTATATTTATATTTTTATTTGTCCTTTTATTGTAATTTGATAATAATAAAAAAATTTTATTTTCACTGGTATCGATAACAACCTGCAAAAATGTTAAAAACAGGGGCTTAAACCCTTTAATGGAGAGTTTCGTAGCCTATTGAGACTTCTGTTTAAGTATTAACGAAATGTCAATAGAAATTTTT
>JAWWLR010000034.1:95506806-95520191 GCA_035041075.1 Acraspis erinacei | reverse complement strand
GTATGCCAGGTAGAGTAGGCTGATGTAGCTGGATACTGTAAAACTTTGGGCCCCCAGGCCCCTCGGCTCGTCACGTTTAGTGCCGAAATTGCAATAGTTTCGCAGTCATTCTTGTCCAAGATGCTCAAGCCTACCCATACTAAGATAGCCATAACATACATGTTAACAGGTCTTTTAAGCTTTTATTAATATGGATAAATCAGAGGCGCCCTGCGGATGAAGTTGTTGGGGCTTGGTGAATGTGTGCGCTCACCTTCCTGCTGCACATATGTAAATCTCCTCACGCTATATATCTATATGTCTATGTGTCTATATGTCTATATGGCTATATGTCTATACATGCACGCTAGCCTATACGCTTTCTCATATACATATGTCGACTCTACGCAAAACCTCTCTTTTTGTCCGATACTCACAATGTTGTCTCTTCTTTTCTTTCGCTGCAGTCATATATCTTTCTCTTCTTGTTCTTTTTATTATTCCTCTTCTTCTTCTTCTTCTTCTTCTTCATCATCATCATCATCGTCTTAATTTTCATTTTCTACATTATGATTTGCTTTTCCTTATTTAAGTTTTGTTTCCATTTTTTTTTTCGTTGTGAGAGAGACTTTTTACTTTGGAGTTGATCGTTCTCAACTTGACTTTTTTTAATGCTACTGCTACACTGTTCGACATTTCTGTGGGATGTTTCAGAGATGCGTCACCAAGGCTTCATAGTGAACTCGAGGAATATATTTTTATCTTTATTAGACTATGATGTGCGCGCTAATTTTTTTTTTAATTTACATAATTAACCCAGTTTTCGAATAGATATCTGAAATTTTTAATTGTTAATAACCTCCTATACTAATTTAAAAAAACGCATGTACATATATTTTGCAAAATTGAATTCAGATATTCATTCCACATAAGCATTTAAAAAAAATCATATGATTGTGATAGAGATAGTTAAAACTGAATAAACATTTATTAGACAAATTATATCAAATATTCAATGACATCACCTTAAGATAAATAATTAACTTTTGTTGCCAAATAGCGAAAGATTAGAATTCAATCATTAAGTTATTTAATATATTTTTAAAAAACTAATCAGAAAATAAGGAATTAATCAGCCCATAACCTAAAAGCATTATAGAATTATTTTCAGTGAATCATTGAAACTATTCCAGGAAAAATTAAAATATATTTTCACTTTCATTTCTCAAAATTTTATTTTTTTATCAAACTTTATACCAATTTGAGAAAAAATTAATTTATTTAATTGAAATAGAAGTGTTTTAATATAAATAAACTTTTATTATGCAAATGATACTCAATAATCAATTATATAACATTGAATCAAATATATAAATACAATATGTTATCTAATTTTAAGAAAATAAATTTTCTTTATTCAATTTAATATTAAAAAAAATTAGTCATCTAATAATTAATTAATTATTTCACAATATAAACTATAATTTTCATTAAAGCATTTGAATAATTTTTACTTCATATCTTTTTTTTTTAAATTTGAACTTTCATTTCTAAAAATTGGATTTATTAATAACATTTTAAAATAACTCGAGAAATCATAAGCTTCTATAGAATCAATTAATAATTCGTTTGTCAGTTCCCAACATAAAAAGCATTAAAAAATCATTTTCATTGAAAAATGTTAATAATTTTTACATTAAATTTTCTTTAAATTTAAAATTGGAATTATTGTCATTGAAGAAATAAAATTATTTCCACTTTATATTTTTTTTAAACTTGAACTGTAATTTCTGAACATTTTCACTTCTTTTGAAGTAATTGCAGAAAATTTAAGTTTTAACAGAATTAATTAATAAATATTCAATCATTTCAAAACAGAATGCATTAAATAATTATTTTACATTGAAAACTCAAATAATTTAGAGCGTTAAAAAATTATTTTCATTCAAACATTCAAATAATTATTACTTTATATATTTTTTAAAGGTAAAATTTATTCCTGTTGCTCACTATATTTATGGGATTTCAAGTAAAAAAAGCATGGCTGAAGGTAATTTTCAATGTAATTTATGATAACTTACCATAAATTGCCCAACATTCAATTAAAAAATGGCTATAAATTTCAAGAAATCCAATAAAATTTTCGGTCATTTATGGCAATTTTACAGGTAAATATGATAACTTACGAAAAATCACAAAAAATTCAATATTAAACGTTTTTATAAATTTCTAGAAATTTATTAATTTGTTTTCTAATTGATGGTAAATTAGCATAAATTTTCCTACATTTCATTTAAAAATGTCTACATTTTTGAAAATTGTCTGTTCTTTGTGTTTATTTTACAGTTATATTTGATAAATTAGTATAAATTATACAAAATTTAGTTTTAAACAATTTTTAACATTTTTGGAAATTTATTAAATTTTTGGGTAATTTATAATAATGTACTATAAATTGTCCAAAATTAAAATTAAAATATCTATAAATTGCCTAAAATTTATGGAAATTTTCGGTCATTTATTGTAATTTTACAGGTAAATATGGTAACTAACCACATACGATATTTTTTATAACAAGTGGATGATGTCAGACATTTAACCAAATACAGTCATGATTTTATCCCATATTAAATTACGAATAAAGAAATTATTTATAAAAAAAAATTCGGCAATTTATGACATTTTTTCGTAAGTTATGGTAATATTATATGTAAATTATAGTCATTTACCATAAATTGCTCAAGATTCAATTTAAAAATATTTATAAATTTCGGGGAATTTATGGGAAATTTTCGGTCATTAATGAAAATTTTATAGGTAAATATGGTAACTTTCCATTCATTACACAAAATACAATTTTAATTTTTTTGTAGAAATTTCGGAAATTTATGAAGTTTTTGGTAATTTATGGTAGTTTACTACAAGCTTCCCAAAATTCAGTTTAAAAATGTCTATAAATTTACAGAAATGTATAGAAATTCTTGTAATTTATGGTGATTTTACAGGTAAGTGTGGCAACTTTTCATAAATTACAAAAAATTTAATTTTAAACAATTTGATAAATTTCCAAAAATTTCTGAAATTTTTTTGGTAATTTATGGTAATTTTGAAGGTAATTTATGGTAATTTATAATCAATTCTCCAATATTCAATAAAAAAATGTACATAATTTCCAGAAATTTATGAAAATTTTCGGTCATTTATGGTAATTTTAGAGGTAAATATAATAACTTAACATAAAATACAGAAACTTAAATTTCAAACTTTTTTATAAATCGCCGGAAATTTATTATTATTTTTTTTATTCAATTTTAAATTTATAAAAAAATTTATGCAGTTTTTGGGTAATTTAAAGTAGTATTACATGTATTTTATGCTGATTTATCATAAATGGCCCCGAATTCAATTTAAAAATGTCTATAAACTGCAGGAAATTTATGGAAATTCTCTGTCATTTATGGTAATTTTAGAAGTAAATGTAGAAACTTATCATAAATTACCCCAAATTAAATTTTAAACATTTTAGTAAATTTCCGGAAATTTAGGAATGGTTCTGGTAATTTATGGTAACATTGCAGGTAATTTGTGATAAAATATCATAAATTGCCCAAAATTCAATTTAAAAAAGTGTATAAAGTTTGGGAAATTAATGTAAATTATCGGCCATTTATGGAAATTTTACATTTCAATATAATAACTAAGGAGAAATTACGCAAAATTCATTTTTAAAAATTTTTATAAATTTCCGGAATTTTCTAACATTTTTTGGCATTTTATGGTAATTTACTATAAATTGACCAAAATTCAATTAAAAAATGTCTCTTTTAAGGATTTTTTGGTAATTGATGGTAATACTACAGGTATTTATGGTGATTTATCATAAATGGCCCCAAATTCAATTTAAAAACATCTATCAATTTCAGGAATGTTATGGAAATTTTCGGTCATTTATAGTAACTTTACAGGTAAATGTGGCAACTTATCATAAATTATCCCAAATTCAATTTTTAACATTTTAGTAAATTTCCTGAAATTTAGAAATGGTTCTGGTAATTTATGGTAATATTACAGGTAATTTGTGATAATATATCATAAATTGCCAAAAATTCAATTTAAAGAAGTGTATAATGTTTGGCAAATTAATGTAAATTATCGGCAATTTATGGAAATTTTACATTTCAATATAATAATTCAGGATAAATTACAGAAAATTCAATTTTAAATATTTTTATAAATTTTCTGAATTTTATAACATTTTTTGGTATTTTATGGTAATTTACCATAAATTGCCAACTTTCAATTTAAAACTTGGTATAAATTTTCATAAATTTTAACAAATTCCCGGTAATGTTTGGTAATTTAGTGTAAATTGATCAATTATATTTTGTCATTTTCCATAAATTACCGCAAAATTCTATTATCTCCAACCAAAATTTCGTTAAAATTTTTACATATTTTTTACATATAGTCTTACTATAATTTTTATTTTGAAGACAAATATATACAGCAAATTAAAATTAAAATTAATGAACGTATGTAAATTTTTCGTAAAGAAATTGAATTTTTAACCATAAAATATGAATTTTCAGAAAAAAATTAATTTGTAGTAAAATAGCTAAAACTTCAACCAAACAAATGAATTTTCAACTAGAATATGAATCTTCAACAAAAAATTGATTTCTTATATTAGCAATGTGGTTAAACAAAAATTTTCAAAAAAGAAGTTTAATTCTTAAAGACTGAAGATTAATTTTCAAGGAAACAGTATCATTTTGGTCCTAGAAAGATAAAATATCTACTAAAACGGATGAATTATTAAATAAAAGATACAATAAAAAAACAAATTTTCATTCGAAAAAGATTTTATTTTTTGTTTTCAACATGAAAATATAAGTTTTAAACAAAAACTAAATTTCCTGCGAATATTATAATATTTGAATCCTTAAGCCAAAATGGTAATGTTTAAAACAAACAGACTAGCTTTTAATAAAAAAAGGATAACTTTTTGGAAAGGCTGTTAAATTTTTCTATTCAATAGATGAATTTTTAGATAAAAAATGCAGATTTGAAAGAAGTTGAATTTCCCTGCAAAAAAATATCAGCTTGAAATGAGAAAGAAATTTTCAATGAGAATATTTAAATATTTTTAAACAAACATATGAGTTTTGGATAAAAAAAGATGACTTTTTAACCAATTTTTTTCATTTTAAACGAAAAAGACATATTTTCAATACAAAAATTGAATAATCAACGAAATTAATTAATAATCATCTACCAAATGAATTAGTCACTACATATATTTATTGCTGGTTACTATTTCAAAGAGTAGTTCAAAAGCACATGTAATTTAAAGATTGATTTGTGATGTAAATATACTTTTATTTTTATAAAATATTAAAAGATCTTATACAATCAAAAGTTCTTAAAAGTTAAAGAGCTCATAAGAATAAGAAATTCATTGCTACTCATTGAATTAGTAAGTTTGTATTACTGAGCAGATGAGTAGAATAGTCTTACTAATTCATTTAGTAACATAAACCTTACCATTTCAATTAGTAGAAAGTGATAAATTACTAATTTAACAGTCAGATACAATGCTACTAATTGAATTAGTAGAATTTCTACTAATTCTGATTGAGAGAGTATTTGAATGGTCGGGAACAATAAGGGGCTAACCAACCAAATTTTCAAAATTCACTTTCCTGGCTTTTTGCATTGTTCAATCTGCCCTAGGCGTGGCGCTTTTTCCAGAAAGGGAAAAAATTCAATCTTACTATTTTTAATTAAATAACAAATTTCATTAAAAGACTATCCCAATACATACTCTGGGAACAGTTTTTTCGTTCTCCTGACAAATTTTCTGCACCTGCTACAAGGGTTGGTTATCGTGTTTTCAAGGAATTTAGTCCACGGGCCATAAAGTACTAAATAAATTAGACTTCCTCATAAAAGATTTATTTTTGACACCTGAGCCATTGGTTTCATTTAGCGCCCTAGAAAAATCCAATCCAGGTACTGACAAAATCATACTTTCCCAGGAAAGAAGTGTTTTGCTCACCCGGTGGATTGTTGTGTTCTCAAGAAACAGACTCAAGGGAGCTAAAAATATTTTTGAAACTATGCCTAGCGGAAGAAGACAGAATTTTTACACCTGGATTATTACCTGACAATGTGGCTTTACACCTGACTTGTCGTGTCTTAGATAAACTCAGTAAAGCGCTGGCCAAACTGAGTCGAAAATTAGTTTTGAGAAATTTTCGTAGAATTTCAATAGTTGGAGCGATACAGGGTTAATTTTGTGTTTAACTATCGAGCAAATCTCAAATTAGATATTAAAAGTTTTTTTTTTACATTAATTATAAATAAATTGAAGGAATGTGTCCGAAAAGTTTTTTGCATTTGATCAGCCTTCTTTTTTTCTGATAAGTTGTCCCAGAGCGTATTTTCAGTTTCCGATATATTCGAATGTTAATTAACAATTTGAGGATGAAGCGCGAAGGCACTAAGCAAGTTCGTGGTAATGTCGAGCATAGCGTAATAGGCTTGTGGGTCCCTCAAGAACGAGGTGCGGCCCGGCCGTACCAACGCAACGCGACGCAATGCAACTGCAGCGGTTCGGACCAGCTCATGCAGGTGCACCTGTTTCCAGCGTTGCATGCCTTTCGTTCCAATCTCCTCGTGCTAAACAATTTTCTGTACAACGGCCACCAACCCAAGTGCCAGAGAAACAATTTCACGTCTGCAGATGTAAATAAAAAATGCCAGCACAAACTTGCTCCATATTTCTCCGGTCATTCTTTTATTCTCGAAATTCAATTATTGTATTCTGCATAATACAAATGCTCATTTTTAGGATTTTAAAATATTTAATTTATGTAATTAGATCCAATCCAATCAAATCCAATCCCATTCAATTAAATTAAATTCGATGTATTAATTCATTAACAGTTTCGTTTTTGAACCAAAAACAATAGTTCATAATAAATACTTCATGGCAGATAATTGATGCTTATTGATTAATGGTTTATTGTTAGTAGTTGGTGATTGATTTTTCTTGATTGATTTTTGCGGATGATGCTTAATGGTTGATGATTGATGATTAATCATTGATGGTTTTTGGGTGATGCTCAATGGCCGGTGATTGCCAATTGATGGTTTATAATTAATGTATGATGTTTGAAGGTTGATGGTTAATCGTTGATGATTAATGGTGGTTTGTTTATGGTAGATTCTTTACGGTTTACGGGTAATGTTGGTGGTTGATAGTTGATGGTTTAAACTCAATTGTCGGTAGTTGATGGTTGGTGGTTGAAGGTTGATTAAAAAGGGTCGATGGTTAATTTTTGACGCTTGATGCTTGATAGTTTACGGTTGATGTTAATTTTCGATAAGATTGAAGTATGATGATTTGTACTTGATTTTCGGTTATTGATCTTGTTGGCTGATAGTTAAAGCTTGATGGATGGTGCTTGGTGGTTGATGGTTGGTCACTGATGGTTGTTGGTTGACGCTCAAGTTTTGGTGATTGAACATTGATAGTTGATAAATAATGGTTGATGGTTGCCGGTTGATGGCAGATATTTGATGATCGATGTTTGATGGTTGAAGATTGGTTAGTAATGGTTGATGTTTCATGTTTGACGTTGGGTCCTTGATAGGTGACAGTTA
Source organism: Acraspis erinacei (assembly GCA_035041075.1). Taxonomy (NCBI): domain Eukaryota; kingdom Metazoa; phylum Arthropoda; class Insecta; order Hymenoptera; family Cynipidae; genus Acraspis; species Acraspis erinacei. The sequence goes on along the minus strand of JAWWLR010000034.1, from coordinate 95,512,544 downwards.
AAGGTTGATGTTCGATGTTTTATATTTTATGGTTGATGGTAAATGCTTGATGTCTGATGTTTTATAGTTGATCGTTGACGGCTGTTGGTTGATGATTTGTGGTTTATTGTTGATCATTGATAATAATTGATAGTTGAATTGTTTATATTTTATTTGCGGTACTTGACCTTTGGGGGTATATGGCTCACGCTTCATGGTTAATAATAAATAGTTTATAGTTCAAGGTTGATGGTTTTTGGTTAATAGTTAATGGTTGAAGATTGACGGTTGATGGATAATAATTAATGGTTCATTTTTGAAGGTTGATGGCTTATAGTTGATAGTTAATGCTTGTACTTTGATAATTGTTGCTTGATGTTTGAGATTTGATCGTTGACGGCTGTTCATTGACGGTTTTTGGTTGATGGTGAACGATTTAAGGTTAATGGTTGATAAGCAATAGTTTATGGTTGAGGGTTGTTGTTTGATCGTTGATGGTTGGTGATTCATGTCTGATGTTTGATAGTCGATCGTCAATGGTTGTTCGTTAATGGTTTAAATTTAATGTTTATTGGTTGATGCTTGATGGTTTACGGTTGATGTTGACGGGTGAAAATTTATGGCTAATGGTTTATACTTGATTATCCATGATTGATGGTTAATGGTTGATAGTTGAAGGTTGATTCTTCATAATTAATGGTTAATGTTTAACAGTTGGTGTTGGTGGTTCATACTTGATGGTTTATGTTTGGTGCTGGTGTTTGATAATTTATCGTTAACGTTTTAAAGTTAATTGTCAATGGTTGATGGTTTATATTTTATGGTTGATGGTAAATTGTTGCTGTTTGATGCTTGATGTTTGATAGTTGGTTGTTGATGATTTATGGTTTATAGTGGATGGTTGATAATAATTGACAGCTGAATGGTTTATATTTGATATTGTGTACTTGATGGTTTGGGTGTATATATTTGAAGCTTGATGGTTAATAAATAATTATTTATGATTCACGGTTGATGGTTTTTGGTTGAAGGTTGATGGTTGACGATTGACGGTTGATGAGCGATAATTAATGGTTAATGGTTGATAGTTGATAATTGATGGTTTATGGCTTAGAGTTGATGGTTAATGTTTATTGTTTGATAATTGTTGCTTGATGTTTGATAGATGATCGTTAATGACTGTTGGTTAATGGTTGATCATTGATGGTTTTTGGTTGATGTTTGATGGTTGACGATTAAATATTGACGGTTGATAAGTAACATTTTATGGTTGACGGTTGTTTCTTGATGGTTGAGGTTTGCTGTTCGATAGTTCATCGTTAATGGTTGATTGTTTATGGTTTATAGTTAATGGTTTATGATTGAGTGTTGATTGTTGATGCCTGTTGGTTTACGGTAGATGTTGGTGGTTGATAATTGATGCTTAATGATTTATACTTGATTGTTCATGACTGATGTATAATGGTTGATAGTTGAAGTCTGCTGGTTGATGGTTAACGCTTGATGGTTTACGTTTGATATTGATAGTTTATGTTTTATAATCGAAGGTAAATTGTTTATACTTGATTGATAGTTGAACAATGATGGTTGATGGTTAATGCTTGATCGTTTACGCTTGATGTTGATAGTTGATGTTTGATCAGTCCTAGTAAATATTTCATACTTGATTACCGATGATTGATGGTTTGTGATTGGTATTTGCTGTTTGATGGTTGACACCTGATGCTTGATGGTTCATGGTTGGTGGTTAATGGTAGATTATTGATCATTGAAGCTTTGATGATTGATCGTTTCCTACTTGATTGTTGATGGCTGATGGACGATTATTAAGGGTTGTTATTTGATGCTTGTCCGTTCTTGATATTCGAGGACTAATGATTGACGGTTGGCGCTTGTAGTTGATGGTTAATGGGTTATACTTGGTTGTGGATAGTTGATGGTTGATGGTTGGTGGCTGATGTTTGATCATTGAAGCTTGATGGTTAGTGCTTGATCGTTGATGGTGAATCGTTAATGCTTGTTGATGGTTACTGGTTTGTGGTTGAATGCTTTGGGCTCATAGTTGATGATTGATGGTTGACAGTTAACGTTGAAAGGTCGATGGATGATTAGGGATTCTTACTTGTTGATAGCTATGGCTACCATATAGTATGTGTATAATTGAACACCAGATTGCACTGAAATAAAGAAAACTTTAAAAATAATATTCTTCCATAAAATTTTCCTCAGTATGCCGATGTTCGTGAATGTAAATGACTAGAGATAATCACATACTAGGTGGCCCTTTTTCGTAATTTTTGTAAACTGAACTCTCTGGAATTATTCTTCTGCAGACACCTACCTAATTAAGATTGGAACATTTTAACATCGAGAGTAGGGACCCCAATAAACTGCCTAACATACAGCCAGTTTGTTAAGCTTATGGGATCGTTTAATTAATATTGGCGTCGACGAGCTCACGGGCAAACGACCACCTCCGGCTTATTATCTCTCAGATTGCTGCCGTTGCTGCATACTACATGGTCATAATTTAGCTAATACTACTGCTGCACAGCTCTCTTCCACCAGACGAAAACTCTTCCTGCATTCCTTGTTTCGGTAATTATACAAGACGCGTACTATACTTGTACATCATCAACAGTATAAATTATCCATGGACGTGGAAAAATCACATAATTTTACAAGTATATTTCCCGAGATTTACAATAATCTTCAGACCAGTCTCCGATGTCAAGTTCTTCCTCGCGGTTCAATGCTACAAAATAGGATGGTCCAAAATGCAAGCATTTTGGTAAAAAATTCTGCTATGTGGTTGAAAATAAACCTTCTTGTTAAATATACATCTTTTTAGTTAAATTGATCTATTTTTGATTCAAAACAAAAATGCTTTTTACTGAAACATGAAATGTTACATTTCTTGTTACTAGTTTAGCTTCCTTAGAGAAAATAAAAAAAACTCTGTGGAACGTTAAAGTGCTTCTTTGAAAATTCATTTTTTTTGTTCGAGAATTCATCAATTTTGTTAAAAATTCATTTGGTTCATTGACAACGTAATGGTTTTGATTAAAGTTCATATTTTTTTATTTATTTAAATGTTATTGATTTAAAATTATTATCTGTTCCGATTGAAAAATCAAGTATACATTTTTCTTTCAACAGTCATCATTTTTTGTAGAACATTAATCTTCTTGGTAAAAAATTCATCCTTATTAATTACAAATTTATCCATTTATTTAATAATTCATATTTTTCGTTGAATTTTATGCTTCTGTCTGCAATAGCAGGGTTTTTTAAAACTTAAAAATAATTTTTTCATCTAAAAGTTCGTTATCTTTATTAGAAAATTAATCTTATTTGTTAAAAATTTATCTCTTTTAATAGGATATCATCTATTACATTGATCTCTAAGGATTCATCTTAATTGTTTAGAAATTTCCTGTCGAAGGCTTAACTGCATTGTAAACATTTTTTGGTAATTTTATAATTTTAGTTGAAAATGTATTCTTTTTGATCGACGAGAAATTTTAATTTTTTCGTTAAAAATGCAAATGTTTGGTTGAAAATTAATCTCTTTCACAGTTGAGAATTCACCTATTTCTTTTAAAATCTTTTTGATTTCAAATTAAAGTATTTATTGTTTTCATTGTGATTGAAATTTGTGTACAAAATTTTTTTGTTACATTTGAAACCTCAATAATTTGGTTGACACTTTTTTATTCTGGACTGAGAATTTAACTGTTTTTAGTCTAGAAGCAGAAGATAGTTTGGTTGAAATATCAAGCGTGACAATTTTTAATCAAAGACTAATTTTTTAGTTAAATATTTTACTAGTTGGAAACTTCTACTATTATTTAAACTTCTATTTTAAAAATTTATTTCCTTAGTTAAAGATTTAATTATTTTATTGCAAATATTTTGTTTTTGTTTGTTTTATTTTTTTAGAAGGAAATTAAAGAGTTCGGTTTCTCGAATTTTTCTGATTAAAATTGATATTATTCGTGGAAAATGGAAATATTTGGTACTCACATTATTCTTCTCTAAGAAAATGTATTTCCTGATTTGCGAAAAAAATCTTCATTTCCCCCGTTTCTAAACTGAACATCTACTCAAGATTCAGAAAAAATTTTCTTTGATTCAAATGAATTGCAGTGGATAAAAAAAAGATTTTTTTTTAAATTCTCGGTTGTCACAAAGCGAGCATCGTGGTTTTATTCCTGTTCCTGACTGCTCGGGTATTTTTCATTTTTTTCTGTTTCCTTGAAAAATTTTTTTTGTCTTGATAAGGGTGCTGTATAAGTTCCTCTCATTTTTCTTTCCTCATTTTTTATTTGTGTGGAAAAAATACATTTTTTATTTTATTTTGTAGAAAAAATTGTTATCTTTTTTCAAATTTCAATTTGATTTTAATCTAATTGAAGATACTTTAATTTTAAAGAAAAGTTTCTGGTTCCAAATAAATGTTCTCCCTTCCAGCATATTTATCCCGATTAAAATTCTTTATTACGACAATTTTCGCAATTTATCACAAAGTCTTCTGAACTCTAAAGAATTCTTTTACGTTGATGCTCAAGTCCGGCAGACGAGAAAATTAAAGTCCGGCAAAATATGCCCGAAGAGAACATTGAAATCGGGCAGAGTATAGTATGCCGGAAGAGAATACAGCAAGTTTGAAACATGGAAATTAGAGAATCAAAAAAGTGCTTTCGCCACATCAAGAGGGTGAACACTGAACATTGAAACGAGAGGCTGCGCTGACCGCCTTGAGAGGCTCCCACGCCAAACAATTGGCTACGTTCCAGGAACAATTCGCGACGTTTCGCAGGGCGTGCCAGGCAACAAAACCATAAATGCGACCGTGATTAATTGCGACTGCCCTCCTCGACAAGTACTGAATAAACCGACCGTAAGTACGTCCATTGGTACGTACCTAATACCAGTGTAACTTGTAAGTACCAAAGCACTCCGTGGAATTCGACAATAATTTTCACTCCCAACTAGCAGACCTGACGACCTAATGATCATCCTTCTTTTCTTTACTTACTCGTACTTTTCTCTGCTTTTCTTTTCCTCTCTCACTTATTCCCAGAGATACATAAGTCAACTTAACAAATCATCAATTCCACCTCTTCCTTTCAAATCGCAGCGCGACCTTCTTCCAGAGAACTTATTTTACGTTTTAATACACTGTGCCAAAGGCTAACTTCAATCCGAAAAATCAAGTACTGAATCTCTTGAGCAAATATTTTTTTATCTACCCTGAGGAAAGAGATTAGGAGAGTACGAGAAATGTTGCGAATAATGGAAACAGGGTGTTGTGGAAAATAGATCGATTTTGCTGAGTGTGGGTTCTTCAAGGAGTTGCAGAGTTGAGGCCGAATTTTTTGGGAACCATTTTATTTGGCTCGACTGTATAGCAACAGACCAAAATTACTCCACTCGGACCACCCAGCCGCCGAAGAGCAGACCAATCTCTGACCAGACGTCCGCACGAGGGTTAATTGCGCCACTTCCAGTTCGACGCGTCGCGTCTCTTCGAAAGATTCTTAATCCTTAAGGTGGATCGGGCACAAGGTCTCTTATTAGCCATACGTGAACTGGATACATGGTCAGAAGATATTGGTATTCGCCAATATTCACTATCAAGTTTTTTATTTCCTGAGATAAATAAAATTCTTGATAACTGTTGTAGTAAATGCTGTATCACAAGCGAAAAATCACCATCCGTCATATTAAAAGTGATATCCTCCATCTTGCTAGTA
>JAWWLR010000034.1:95480011-95491129 GCA_035041075.1 Acraspis erinacei | reverse complement strand
GAAACTATAAAAAATAATACAAAAATAAATAACGAAAATCAAAATTATGAAAAAAATTGCTTAAAATATATATTATTACCGAATTATGAAATTTCAAATAACGACAAGATTTCTAATTGACCAAAAATAAAGTTCCGAATTTTAAAATATCCGAAACTAAAATTATAAATAAGGAAAACAATTTAATGAACCATCAATTAATCATTTATTCATTATTTTCGGTAATCCTAAATTTCGGCAAATTCAAATTTCAGGAATAGGAATATTTATGGGAATTTAACAATTTATTTATTTTATAATTCGGCAATTATTTTAGAATTCAATCAATTTATAATTGGTTAATTCATATTTTTGGCAATTTTTTTCGCTAATTTGTGATTTACTATTCATTTCTTCATTATTTTCAAGAAATATTTTTTAAGTTTTCGAAAATGTTTCCCAGTCTTGAAATATTCATAATCTATTTAAAACGTTTAAAATTTTTGAAAATATTTTTTACGGACTCAAATTGTTCTAAAAATTTTCAAATATTAAAAAATTAAAAATTACCCTCTAATCTTTTAAATTTTCCCAGAAATTTTAAGACAATTTTTTATTCACTCGAGAACTTTCGAAATTATTTTAAAGATCCTAAAGTTTAGTTTTGAAATCTTTAAAATTTTACATTTCGAAAAATCTTTTGAAGTTTAAAGTTAACTTTGAATCTCTTTAGTTCTGCTAAATATTTCTTCAAGTTACTCAATTTTTTATTCGTTTTTTTTCTGTAAACTTACCAAATCGAAACTTTTTGCTTCAAAATCTTCTAAACTCTTCTTCGAAAATTTAGGAAATTGCTCGATGTGATTAAAAACCTTTTTTATTTTTTCCTTAAAGTTCTTATTTAGGAATAAAAAATTTTCACTAGAATATAAGGACAATTATTTTTTTAATTCTTGTCAGACCTTCTAAACCTTCTAATATCTTAAAATTACTTTAATCTTTTCTGCAAAATTAAAAAATTTCCGTAAAATCTTTCAGAATCTTCTTTTAAATTTTTTTTAAATCTTTTAAAATCTTTTTAAATAATCTCTTAAAATTAATTTTTCAAAATAAAAAATATTATTTTAATTTTTCCTAGGAACCTGAAAAATGTTTTTCATTTTTGCGAAACTTTACAAAAATCTTTAAAAGTTTTATTTATTTTTGAATGGTTTCAAAACTTTGAATATTTTTTAAAATTACTTAAATTTTTTATAAAATTAGTCAAATATTGTAAAATTTTGTTTTAAAATATTTAAAAAAATTTTTTAAATTTTTAGGAAATAAGTCAATATTTTTGTGATCTTTTTCCTATTTTCGCTTGAAGTTTCTTACAAAAGAATCATTTAAATCTTTCAAAGTTATTAAAACGCTTTTAACTTTTTGTTCGGAATCTTCGGGGTTTCTGAGTTCACTTTTTTCGAATTATCATGTGACATTATTATTCCCAACTTTGATTTCATATGATTTCTGTTTTTCCGAATTTGTATTTAAAATAATAGTAACAAAACTTGGGAAGAATAGAAATCGAATCAAATGAAAATGAGGAAGAATAAATATTAAGGGCAATATGAATTCGAAAATATGGAAATGATGTTAAATGATGATTCGGCGTAACAGAAATTGTGATAACTGATAGTTAGGGCAATTAAAAATATCTCTGCTGAAAATTGGAAAAAATAAAAATTATGACAAACGGCTGTTCGGCAACTTGATTTATAGGTGATTCTTATTAAAGATCAATTTTACATAATTAAATAATAATTAAATCATTACAAAAAATCACAATTCAATATCACATTATTTAAAACCTTATGCATAAAATTCCTTTAGCTTTTCTTTCAACCTAAAATATTCTTATATTTTAACTATTTACGCGCACCAACTATCCAGTAATGTTTTTTATATCTTTATAATTAAACATTTTATTGTAATTTAACCCCTCAAACGGCACAATGGTGCGAATTCGCACCGAATAACCAAACCAAGAGAAGCTTGTAGTAATCACGTGAGGGTTTAAAGGCAAATCTTTCGCTTCTGTATCATCATGACACATAGATAAGTTTATTTTAATTGATAGGATGATCACAGGAAATCATAATAATGATAACTGAAGCGGGAAATGCTAAAACACCATTAAACATTGAGGGATTTTTCCTATTTACTGGAGGGTGGTGTTCCTCACATTTATAATTTATTGGAAGTAAAATAAGCTTATACAAATTTTCCTTTTAATATATTTTCTTTGGACAATAAAAAGAAACTCTTCACCCCTGTTTCCGAAACAAACCTACTTGTAACATTTTGATCCTATTTTGGTTCACAAACGCTATTCTACTTTAATTTTACATTTTTGTAAATTATTTTAATTATTTAGTGGATAGTTGTTTATATTTATTAATTTGAAAATATTTGAGATTAATTGACGAGTTCCTAATGGTACCTCCGCGCTTTCTTCTGGGGTCATATCTTTAACCTCTTTGCTAAACATGTTTATTTTAACCCGTACTTCCTTTGTAGATTTCATTGAAAATATTCCAAGAAGATATCTGTTACCCTCCACTATTGCAAGGACATCACCATTAGATGTTGTTAGAACACTTCGTTCGTCGGTTGGTATGGGCGCAGGCCTATAAGCTCCAACTTTCATATAAATGTCCTTATCGACAGGAAAGGTGTATCTCCGAATTTCGTATTGCTGGCTGCGATTCGTCTTCGGAATAAGCCGAATTAATCTCAGTAATTCAGGTCGAGGTCCGAATGAGCGTAAAAGACCACGATCGCCAGGAGGAGACCTGGACCTGTCTGGAGCATGAAGTCTTGCAGGAGAAACATTTCTTTCTGAAGAATGTCTTTCAGGAGAAGAAGAAGTGCCAGGACGATGAACAAAAGGAATAGTGTCTTCAGGATGCAAACTCTTTAATTCTGAACTCACCTCTGGAACAAGAAAGCGAGGATCAAATTTTTCTTAATGTACGCAATTGTATGGTGCATCTCAGGAAGTTCTTGCGTTAATATTGTCTAGCCCATAGCTTTCGGCGGGCAGAAATATCGCCAACGATATCTGTAGAATTGTCCCAGTTTGAAAAAGGATCAGTATCTGACCACTAAAAACCTTATCTATCCTTGCACCAATTAACACTAGAAAGACAGAAATACCTACGGAAACGATGAATAATCAAGTAGTGACGCTGGTAGCTTCAAACATTTCTTGGATAGATGGAGATAAATCTAATTGGAACCAATAATATTATCTTGGATAAAGAGATGCTAAATCCGGTTCGTAAATCCAATCATTCAAAAGACATCTCCAACAAAAAGAGACTGGTCAGGAAAGTAAAATCTCAAATTTCTGAATTCATCACAGGTTTATTGAAAGAAGCAGTTGTTGAATGTGACCTTGTCGAGAACCAGTTTATTTTGAATATATTTTCAAGGTCAAAATCGGGTGGATCGTTAAGTTGAATTGCCAATCTGGAATTACTTAATAAGTTAATTTCCACAAACTACTTCAAACTAGAAGATGGCTGAACAGCGACGAAACTTAGAACTCCACATTGCCTTGGGTCTTCAAGACACTTGTTATTTAGTTTCTGTTTCTGGCGAAGACAAGATACATTTTGGAAGAAAGTAAACCTAGTGAGCAAAGTCTTTTTCGGAGCACTTTCAAGTTTAGAGGAATACGGCCAGCATTTATCAAACTCCCTACCTAATCTTTGACGGAGTCATAACTCAAACAATACGAGTCTTGTTTTAAATAATGCTAGAATTTTTGGACAGCATACATCTTAATCAAGAACTATAGATGAGATATGTCGTAGCTTGCAGGATCTGACAGAATGTCAGTATTTTGACAAGACATTCAAAATATCTCGTAATCTAAGCTATTTAACACTTTGAGGTTTCGACTTTAGCATTAGCTCTGGGGCATTTTTGACCTCGGATTCATCATATTCAGCGACCCCAAAAACATAGAATAAATATGGTCTGACCCAGGGACTCGAAAAAAATTGCATGAGAGTTTTTTTGAGTTTATGTCAGAACCATGACGTGCTGGGGTTTTTTGGACCTAGGATACGAATTCAGCGACCCCGAAAACATAGAGTTAAACATGGTCTTAGTGAATTTGAAAATATTTCCAAAGGGGGCAAGGTATTTAAAGCCACTTCACAGATATCAAGTGTGGTTTTATATGTTAGCTGCTTAAAGTTCCTATACGTAGTATCATGAATGGTCTGAAATAAACCGTCTCTTTGTAGTTGGTCTACCTTTTACGTTAATTTCTTCTGAATATTTGTATAATTTATTGCAATGCTGATTTTACTACAATACTCTAATATTTTTTGGTAATATTCAAATTTGTAGGAAAGTAATAATTATCAGATGCCTGCTAAAATTGTTATGTCGTTTCATTCTACAGAAATATCTATGGAATGGTTTGCTTCAAACACTGCATACCAAAAAGTTGCTTCATGACAAAATATAAATCGTTATGGAATACATCCGATTTAAAAAATTTGCCTATAAAACACTGGAAACATGGCGCTATGTATGTGAAATCTTTTATGGTTAAAAAATTAATACTTTACATTTGTTAGCATAAAAACTGTTAATTAATCAATGCTTCTGAAATAAATTTTCGAGGGTTACCTTCATCATTTGCATGTTCCTTACTTATTCCAAACTTTTCCAGAAAGTCTCTTGTTTTGGGTGATGTAGCAGACGAATTTTCTGTAAGAAGAAAAAAATGGTTAATTTGCCATTATGAAAGGGTATTTAAAATAGAAAAAGCTTAATTCGGTTATTATATTTTATTTCGTAGAAGTCGATTGCAGCCTATCAATAATTTCTGGCAGTAAATAATTGATGTAAAAAAATCTTAATTTTCTTTTTGGATGTAAATCATTATACTTAAATGTCCATATGAATTGTGAAATTAAAGTGTGCCCATTAATTCTAATAGATATCTGCATTTTTTTATTGGAGACAATAAAAAGTTTTAAGAAACGAATTTTCTATAAAATAGATGCATTTTAAACCAAACGCATATATTCCTAACTTTAATTATTAATCAATAACTACGAAAATTCATCTTCAATAAGGTTTTTCAATTTTTTCAAAGTATTGATATCTTTCAAATGGATAAAAAAATTAAATATTATGCCCTTGAAACTTAAGGATTCGCTAAACAGCAAACAAAATTTAATCTTTTAAGATATAAATGTGTTAATTTAAAAAAAATCTTATTAAGATCAGTAGGTCGTGATAATCTGTCTAATTATTATATTCACCTAGAAAAGAAATTAAACTAATGAAAACAATTAAAAATTATCAAAGACTTCACATAGCTATAATGCGCCCATATTTTGTAATAATATTAGTTGCATAATTTTACATTTAAAAATTCGCGAGAAAAAAAATAAACATGTGTAATTTCATAAGTAATGAATACGATATTATATAATTATATATTTACCAATAAAATTAAAAAAAGCGGCGAAAGTGAAAAATATAGTACCAGCGGTGATCTTCATTTTTAATTAGAGTTTTCAATAGGTTATACTGATTTATACAGAAAATGAATATCCCACCAGACATTCCCATATGTATACAAGCGGGCTGTCTATGTTCCACGTAGCTAATTTTTTGGTTGACTCCCTCTTTTTACTTCATCCCCCCCTCCCCCTAAAGCGATCCACGTCGTATATCTATGGTCATTTATTACTTCTTTAGTCGACCTTCTTATTTGAAGCTTAAAAGAACAATATTTATTTAACAATAAAGCTTCATATAGATGTTCTGTCGAATTTTTGCGTCGCAGTACAAATTTCGCAATTTGAAAAATTATATCAGCATATTCTTTTCACAATTTATGTAAACAAAGGCTTCAGAAAAGCAGATCCTTATTAGTCCAACCTTATATCTTTCAAGGTTTAATTATTGCGCAAATTTTTATAATGGATTTACTTGATAATATTTTTAAATTTTTTAAATACCTCATAATAATAATTAATAAGAGAAATGTCAGGGAAAATGAGACAACATTACAGGGAAAGTGACTCAGAAAGGATGAGAATTCAGTCCAATTAATCAATACGATTAGGAGGGCTATAAATTCTCATTTTTTCGCATGAGGGCTTACCAATTAGAAAATCTTATCTAAGCAAAAACAAAAGTCGTAATAATAAAAAAAAAACTTAGAGGAAAGTCCAGAAGGAATTTAATGTGTTCAATCTATCAATTAAAATTTTAATAAAATAAATGATTTTATTAAATAGTTAGTTTTTTGACGAAAGAGATGACTTTACAATAAAGAAGAATTATTTTTTACCCGGAATTTCCTCTTATGTTAGAAGGATGCTTCTTGACACAAGGGAATCTCCTCTTAAATTTAAAGTTAAAATGAATTTAATTTCCCTCAAAGAGAATCTTTTTCAGCAAACATTAGCCTTTTTTAACAAACTTCATCTAATCTTGCACCCAAATAATTATCTTTCTGTAAAAAGGATGTTCAAGTAGTTAAAAAAAAGTGGAGAGGAGGATAGTGCTTTTGGTTCAAGACAATTTTTTGTTTGAGTGAATGATGATAATAAAAGTTTTAAAAATGTTTTAAAACCTCACATATCTTTCGCGATCAGAACAGATTTATACAAAATGAGAATGCAAAACGGTGCTATAAGTCCAATCGCCATAATTGTACAACTTACAAAAAAAAAACATTTCTATAGGAATATTTCACAATTGATTGAGTAAATTATTTTCTTTTGTTTAAGGGGCTTCATCAGTTTGATGATCCATACGAAACAGAATAGATGGCACCTTCATGTCCTCTTATTATAAATAAAAATACTACGTTAGTTGTTAAAAATCGTATGAAAATGTGATAAATTATATCAACAAATTGTGCTTTTAGTTTAAACATTTATTTGAAGACACCGATCTTTATTACACTAGCTTTATCTCCTTCAAGGTTTCAATTATTGTACATATTTATGTGAAGGATTCTTGCGACAAAGTTTTTCGATTCTTTAATTATTAATAATCATAATTCATGAGAGGCATGTGATTTCTGTCCTATTAGAGGTTTTACGTCATTTTTCCGTGACCACCAAGAAATTTGTCCCATACCTATTTTATTTGAGTTTGGGAAATATATAAGCAATTAAATATTAAACTTTTTGCTAATGAGTGGTTATACGCAAATTATTTAATGCGATGAGGGGCTCAAGCATAAACGATCAATATAAAAAATAATTAGCTATTGATCGTACTTTGGAAGTCCTCTAATAAAAAAGTTTTAACAGAATAAATAAATTTATTTCGTGACTTTTTGCAATAATTAACTGAATATAAAGATATTATATACTAAGGTTTAAATAAATTAATATTGTGGATGATATTCTTTTACATTCACTACGTGAAAATTCTTCATGACTGGGTGTTTAGGGCCTAATGGAGTTTCCCTGCATTCTTCAGGAGTCATATCCTGAACAGCTCCGCTTTCCATGTTTATTTTTACTCGTATATCAAAGGCGTATTTTGTTGTGTAAATTCCCCGAAGAATTTTATTATTCTGCTCGAATAAAGCTAGGATATCACCAGTGGATGTTGTTAAAACAAGACGCTCTTCGGTTGGCATGGGTAGGAAGTTCGCAGCTCCAGGTCCATGCAATTGAATTGTTGCATTGGCAGGAAACGTGTATTTTCGTATTTCGTACAGCCGGTGCGGATTTGTGTACGGAATAAATCGAATTAATCTCAATGGTTCTGGTGCATATTCAAATGGAATCGTATAACGACGCCGGGAGAGAGGTGACCTAGACCTAACACGAAGAGAAGGTTCACCAGAAGAACCAGGCCTGACTGGAGAATTAAATCTGGCAGGAGAATTAGCTCTGGCAAGAGAATTAGCGCTGGCAGGGGATGGCGTCTCTGACGGAGAATGAATAGTGTCGACACTATGTGAACACGTGGACTCTGAACTTATCTCTAAAACAAGAAAGAGAGGATTACATTTTTCTTAAAGTAAACAACCAGGCCTGTCCAGATTTAGTGTTTCATTTTAGCTTGATCAAAGCTTGAGCACCACGCAAGGAGATAGTTTTGCAAAGCTTGGGCCCGGTTAGGGCCACCAAAAAATTTTCACATGGGTGATTTTAAGCAACCTTAAATATATCAGTGGTGTGCAGAATGATGAGTTTTCTTAAATGACACGTTTTCTTGTAATTTTTCTACATTTTACATTTAATTGACACGAGGTGTCATACATTAGAATATTTTTTAGTTCAAGATAATATTAATGATTTAATAATTTTAATACAACAAGAGTTTATTTATTAACAATTTTGTTATATGTAAATTTGTTTTTTTTTTTACCAGAGTTATCATGATGATGCGCATTTGCGTTACTTATTCCAAAATTTGACAAAAAGTCCCTTGTTTTGGGCGGGGTACCTGATGATATTCCTGTAAAAAGATAAGAAAGATTTGTACATTTGAAGAGCTAAAAATTTTATGTGAATATTAAAATTGGTAACTCTGGCAATAAAATAATTAAATCCTCTCTTTGACAAACATTTTTCAGGCAAGATTTTGTGCGAAATTAAAATTTATTCAAGTTGGTTTGCTACATAAGGTCTTAGTCTTAAAAAGTATTAATAATAGGTCAAGTCGACTTTAGGAAATAAAAAAATAATTTTTAATGTTTTTTTCAGCATGTTTTGATCAAATACTTCATCAGATAAAGAAATGTAATCGAGGAAGCAATATATTTTGATCGTCGACTTATCATTTCTAAATAAAAAAACCGTGTTTACAAACATTATCTGACAAGAACTTACTAGTGATTTTCAAAATAATTATTAAGCAATTTAACAAAACAAAGACATGAACTTTTTACAAAAAGAGATGTCTTTCTAAACTAAAAGATCAATTTTTTACAAAATGTAGACATTTTAAGAAAAATAGTTGAATTTTGAGATAAAAGAATTATCAATTCAAAATGGAGTACTTAGATTTTCATTAAAAATATTATTTTTATTTGAAAAGAGAGCCAAGGAAAACCTTTGAAGCAAAATGAACAAATATATAAAACGAAATTTTTACTTTGTAATAACAAATTTAAGTTGTAACAAAATAAAAAAATATTTTCTAGTATAATATCGAACTAGTTTATTAAATAATCTCGTTTTTTCGATTGAAGAAAACTTCCAATTAAAATTAAATTCGCTTTAGCTGAAATATCAACTATTAAATTTTTCGTTGAGTATTACACATTTATTGGTCGCAAATTTAACTAGTTGGATTGAGAAAAATTCCTGAAAATAATCAAGAATACAACGACCAAATGTGGACAACCACCATAAAAATTTCCGCATTGCAATCTTGAAAAAACGCCTTCCCTTTCCTCTTCTAAAAAAGAAAAGAAAAAAAGAATTAATTCTTCATTTAGATAAAAATAAAAAGGAGGAAAGAAAAATGCGAAGACAAACAACCAAATTCCCTTCCTTCTCTTGTTTTTTAAATATTTTTTAAATTTGTTTCGTCCTCTTTATTTCTACCATTATCAAATCACCATAGAACCATCTATAAAAAATAAGCACCAACGTTTCAGCACTCAAACAGTGCCCTTATCAAGGCAAAAATTTTTTTAAAATAAAACAAAAGAAAATAAAAGAAAAGAAAAATAAATAAAACAAAATAAAATAAAACAAAATAAAGAAAACAAAATAAAAATAAAATAAAAATTCCAGCAAACAGGAATAACAGCTGCCATGAAGCTCTCTCCCAAAAGCTGAGAATGAAATGAAAAAAACTTGGTTTGAGGTCTTTTGTCTACAATTTGTAATGAAAATGATAGACACTGTGATGTACACGTATTTTGCAATAATATTAACTTTAATTTTTAATTTAAGCATTTCCTGAAGTTAAAAAAAATCTTATTTATTCTCTAGTCTACTTAGATAATGAATATGATATATTATTATATATTTACCAATAGAGTTAAGGCAACTGAAAAAAGCGAGGAATGCAGTACCGACGCTGATCCTCATATTTTTGGAATAGGTCACAGTGGAAGATAGTATATGCCACTGATTGAGAGAGAAAAGAAAGTTTATACAAGATGTCTCCAGATGCTAGGCAGCTCTCAATATTCCACGTAACCATTTGATTTTTGTTGACAACTCCCTTACCAGGTTTTGCTCCCTCCCCCTCCCCCTTTCCTAAAAAAAGATCCACGTAGTATATCCATGGCCACTAGTCACACAAACTTTTATGTAAGATTAAATTTCATATATGATTTTTACTATACTTTCCTGTATATCTGTATGTCATCGAACAAAGTGCGTGATGTAAAAAATTAAATCAATATATTATGTCCACAGTTTAATCAATGATTCGATAAAACAGATCTTTATGAGACCAGCTTTAACTAGTCCGCAGTTTTAATTATTGTACATATTTGTATGCTGGATTCATGCGATGACGCTCTTATATTTTCTATTAACTAATAATACCAATTCATGAGGGGCCTGTGATTTTTGTTCTGTTGAGCGTTCCCTGTCATTTTTTGCATTTTTTAAATTTTGTTGATGCCCGTAGCTAATTGAATTTTTAATCTTTTTTGCTAATGAGTGTAAACCCGAAATACTGAGTTGGCAACTGTAAGCGCTTCCGTAAGTTTATAGAGATGAACGTAACCTAAACTTTATAAATGCAATCGCTTATGTCCAGTTAGAATGTCCTATGCATTACATCTCGGACCGATTTTCCAGGTACTACTTTAAAAAATACGTTTTAGCGAATGTTTACAGAAGATTATTGGTCAAATCTGGGTCCCTTTTTAAAGATCCCCCTTTAAAAAGAAACTTTTTGGCGACTGGTCAGAGATGAGTGATTGTCACATCTTGGACCTCTTTTTCAGTCCTTCCTTTGAAAAACTACATTTGGTGACTTGTGACAGATGAGTGAATAGTCACATTGCGAAACCCCTCTCCAGATACTCCGTAAAACAAATATTCTTGAGTGACTGATCACAGATAAGTGATGAATCATAGCTCGAACTTTTTTATAGAACTTTTTGTCTAGCAGAACCTGGGA
>JAWWLR010000034.1:95460440-95471253 GCA_035041075.1 Acraspis erinacei | reverse complement strand
TAATGTAAAAAATGGTTACATTAAAAAAATATCAGGGTGCAAATACCTACCTCAAAATTTGCGATCTATGGTTAAGAACATAGTCAAGTGGATTTATTCTAGTCATGAAAAATATTTTTTTTTGTCCGCGCTAAGTGCAAATTAAAAAAAAGTGACAATGTAATAAGAACAATGTTTAAGAACACAAAATTATCCCAGTTTCGTTTAAAGTTTCTTTGATAAGTTTAATCTCTGTTGCAGGGAATTTTTATGATTACTAAGGATTTTCAGGTACATATTTAAGCAGATTTTATAGAATTTCTGGTGAACTCTGGGAAAGAACATGAATGTCATTTTAAGGGATTTCTATGAATTTCAAAGATTTTTAACGATTTCAAAAAAATATCCAAAGAATATCAAACAGTTGTGCAGGATTTTCAATGATTTTAAGCAATATCAAAGAATTTAAGACGATAGGAGAGGTGGGGTTTGTTTCAAGGGATTTCAAGAGATTCTAAAATATTTGCAAATTCTAATGAAATTCTAAGCAATTTTAAAGGTTTCAGGGGAGTTTGTAGATGCTTTTATTGATAGTTTTCTGTATAATGATGATAATTACCTTGGGTATTCTTATGTTCGTTACCCGTCTCAAAATTTGCCAAAAAGTCCCTCGTTTTGGGCGTCATACTTGACGAAATTTCTGTGAACAGAAAAAAAAAGATTTATAAATTTGTAATGTTAAAAATGTATTCAAAATAGGTAAAGAATAATTGTATTATTTCATTTTATTCCATTCAGTAAATGAATATCAAAGTGTTGCTCGGTCTTTGCATTTCCCCCACATTTGTACACAGACATTTTAGAATTAAGGGTCAAATCATCGGCAACTGTAATTTTATGGTTGTCAATTCTCTTTTGTTAAACCTCCTTCGGCTTTAAAGAACAAATTCTCATCACTTTTCTCCTGCTTGAGCAATCCATTTTGTCCGAAATGCGAAATTTTCTACATTATATTCAACACCTTGATATCAGATATTGTAAACAGAAATGCAAATAATATTTATCATGATTACTTTAGTATTTCTTTTTTATTTTGCATTACATTTTCTTCTTCGCTACCTACATAAAGGGCATTATTTCTCAACTGTCCAACTTTAAAAGTCATTTTCTTCGATTGTCTTCAAATTCTGGGAATATGTTCGCTCTATCCAATAGTACTTAATCCACAAATATATAGACCAGGATTACCACCCCCCCCCCTAAGTGGTGGGGGGTTGAATTTTCCACAATAAAATCAAAAATTTTAATTTTTGAAATAAATAAATTGTTTGATTTTTTTCGCAATTTACGGTATTTCGACTTTTTAGTCGCAGAAGAAAGCTTCACTTTTTTCTATAAAGAACTACAAGCACGAAAATGGAGAAATTAAACCAATAAAAAAAAAATTTACTTGTGAGTTTAAAGAAGTTTTTGTTCTTTTTAAAATTTATTATTAAAAAACTGGTCATTGCAAAATTAACGGTATTTTTCTTAAAATTAATGATTTTTTTACGACTGCAATTTATATTCAGTAAATAATTGTTAATTTCTTATACAGATTTAAAAATAAATACATAGTTTAACCATTGTCTTACGTATCAGTTGTGTTTATTTAAGTAAATATATTGCTAAGGGATTAGTAACTAACGGCTGCTATTAGCTTAGATACTGTCAAGTCATAGTTTCCCGTCTACCACGTGGAGGTTACAGTGCGATTTTAGACTCCTTTTATTTAAAAAAAATTGGGGTGCTTGATTTTTGTGAGTCCCCTTCCCTCTCACAAATCGAACTGCTGGATTTTTGCGAGTTCCCTCGCCTCTGAAAATTCGAGGTGGTTGATTTTTGCGAATCCCCTTGCCTCTCACTTTCCAGTCTATTTAGGCTGTTCGCCTCCTCTTCCCATCGACTTTCAACTGTTTAACATTTTCCCTTACGGCTTCTAACTCTAGGACTACATGTTAGGGTAGGGGAAGAAACATTTTTGAGCACGCTTATCTTTCCTTTTAGGAGTACTCTTCTTTTTTCGGGTACTTTTAGGCTTAGGAAAGACATCGCTCTCCTCATAGGAAAATCGTTTTAGGTCTAGATGTCCCACTTTATAAGAACTATATGAATGATACTTGAGTGTACCGGGTATCGTTACAGCCTTACTGAATCGATCTGCCAATTATACTGTCATTAACGCATGCTCTTCCTTGCTTCTGAAAATTTCAACAGTTTCCTTCAAACTTCCTTTAGCCCATTCATCCATTCATACAACTCTCTAGCTGCAAGGATCTGATTATCAGCTGAACGTTGCAAACTGGCTCTTGCTGCAAGCCGCTTTAGATTTCGTCCGATTCCATCACATGGTCCTTTTCCGTGTGCAGTTTGATGGAAAGTCCAATCTGCTGGAATACCAACATCTTTTTCATGGCCCACAAGGTTTGCGAAGCTGTACTTGTTTTTAAAATGTTGAGATGTTCCATCTGAGACCTAATGAAGCTTCTGAGGATTGAAACGCTTTTTAAGATAATTAATAATTAGTTTTTCTTATAGATGTACAGCCACCGTGTCATGGTGTAAGTTTTCTGAAATAATGACAATGCTAACATGCATTAAATCGTTTCCCTTTTTATACTAGATAACTACTGTGAATATGCACGCCTGATCATTATTCCAGTGAGAACATTGGATAGCTTTGTGGTTTTTGATAAATGCTGCCTGCTGCTTTGCATAAAATTCATGAGATTTTAAATTCAAACATTTTTCACAGAGTTTTTCAAGAAAGACGTCGATTTCAGCTACCCCATTTATTAAATTGCTTGTAACTGTTTGTTGCCAAACTTGATATCTCAATTCACTGATGCAGTTCTCATCTAAAATAGCAGTCAAATGTGGTTTTAGGAGTTTAATGCCAGTTCAATTTTCGCATTCACTGAAATGACAAGCAGAAGTTGGAGTACAGCACATTAGTACCTTCAAACAGTCATTATAATCAGTCAACTCTAAACGTGAGTGTAATTTTGAAAATCCGATTTTAGTATTTTCGTTTGCTACTTGAAAACGATCTCCCAAGTTTGCGATTAGGTAAAATTAATATTCCATGTTCCACAACCATTTTCTGAGCTTTCGAGCTTGACGTTCAGTTGCACCGAATTCATCCATTACCCTCCTTCGAATACAAGACTTAGGGGCAAGAGTGAGTAATACTAAGTTTTCGTGAGCATCTGTAGTTTCCTTGAATTTATCTTTTATTTGTTGAAGTACTTCAAGGGTCACTCCGTGATTCGGATCTTTACAACTCATACTATCTTTATTTTGTTCTTTAACAAATAGAAAATCAGGATCATCTTTTATTGATTCTTCGCCTGCAATATGTTCATCAACTTTAGGGCCACACTGGATTCATTTTAGCCTATGTAAAAAAACTTTATTGAATTACGGTCGGCATAAAAAGCATATCCTTGCATTTTTCGTTAATTGCGGAAGTTTTTATCTTTGATTTAGCGTCACACGTCTCAAGCTTTGTCCAGTACAAACATGGACAATAGTATAGTATAGTATAGTTAAAGTAACCAAAGTAAAGAAAAAATACCTACAATGAAATCACCTGAGCTTCGAATTCAAAATTAATCGTAAAATAACAAAACGTCATGAATAAACATCATCCATCTGTTTGCAAATATTATACTTACATAACAGGCGGATGACCTGAGGTTAGCCAGGGAATGCGTGCGAAACAGAAGACAAAACGTTTTCTTTTGTTTTGCATGTATTAATAAAATTGCCTTTTGTTTTTCATGTATTAAAGGAACAATATGTTTACAAAATTAATGAAAAATATAAAATAACAAAATATCACGAATAAGCTTATAAAATTACATTATAAATATCGGATGATAATTTAACATTATTAAAAATGACTGGCCCCATAATTTAAGGAAAATCAGGAGAAAAAATAAACTCTTTCTGCCTTTAGATGTACAAACATTTCTTCCATGAAAGCAAGTAATTTTAACGTAAAAATGTACTTTCCAAACGAAAAATCCTTAGTATAGACTATTTGCTAGGTTACTTTGTTTATAAAAATTAACTTAACAATGTGATAATTATTTTTTCGCTTTCACCAAATATTTTCTGATTATAAATTGCAGTAGTAAAAAAATCATAGATTTTAAGAAAACTGTTAATAATTTTAGAGTATTCAGTTTTTTATAATAAATTTTAAAATGAATAACTTTTTCAACTTACAAGTAAAAATTTTTAATAGGTTTTTTAATAACATAAGACAATTCTAAGTGTGGGCGAAGTTGCGAAAAAATTCAGAAAAACAAATAATTTATTTAAAAAATTAAGAATTTTGATTTTATTATTATAAATAGTAATATAGGATGAAGGTATGTGAAAAGCAGTTTCCAAAACCCTCATAAAAATTTAAATCACATTATTAGAAACTAAGTTAGATGCTTTTGAAGCTACCCGTATAAGCGTTGGGGTGGAAAATTCAACCGACAACCACTTAGGGAGAAGTGGTAATCCTGGTCTATAAATTTGTGGATTAAGTGCTATTGGATAGGCGAACATATTCCCACAATTTAAAGACAATCAAAGAACATGACTTTTAAAGTTGGGGCAGTTGAGAAATAATGCCCCATAAGTAGGTGCAAAAAATGGGAATAAATGCTAAGTTTATATATGTATACTATTTTGAGATATATATGCTCTCCCCTTCCCGATCATAAATAACTTAAATAATTTATGTTTAAAGTAAGCTCATAGACTTATATTGTACTGAATTGTGAAACTGAGATGATAAAATAATTTATAAAAAGCAAATGAATAAAAATATCTCTTTGGTACAGATTTCTCATGCAATGCTTTCCCGAAAATAAAATTAGTTCAAGGTCATCAGTTAGATAAGGTATTCGTCTTAAGGAACATTAATGATTTGGCTCTTTGACTTCAAAATGTAGAGAAATATATTTTTTGTTACTTATTTTCGTAGCATCTGATCGAAGTCTTAGGTACAATTAAGCGAAAAATATGAAATAATTCCCAAAAGAAATGTATTTTAAACCAAGAGATGAATCATCATGGAGATACATGCATTTTCAACCAAATAGTCCACCTTTAAACCGAAAAAGATATCATTAAAAATTCAAATTTCTTTGTTAAACACTGTATGCGACATCTTTTAAATGCAACTTTCAAAGAAAAGAATAGATATTAAGCTACATACAAATTTTGCATGAACTTTGATTTTATATTTTAATGCTAAAAATTTCATGAGACACAAAAATACTAAATGCTGTTTTCTAGTGTACTCAAATATTAAATAGGATATTTGTATTATTATATATTTACCAATCGGGTTAAGAAAAACAGCAAAAGCCATGAATAGAGTCCCGGCGGTGATTTTCATTTTTTGTTGGGATAGATGACTGTAGATGCAGGAGATGATGCTGATTTTCGGAGAAAAGAAATTTTTTACGAAATGTCTGCATATATATACATACACTCGAAGCATTTTATAACTCCCCATAATTCACCTGATAGATTCCAGAAAATATATTGTCCAGGTAGTATATGGGTGGTCTCTAGATACTATCCTAATAATACTCCTATAAATTAAACCTGTATAGCATAGAACAAATTGCGTCATCTAAAAAATTATGTCAGCATATTAGCATTCACAGTTTAAGCAACGATTCGCAAAAAAACAGATATTTATTGCACCAACATAAAATCTCTTCCAAGGTTTCAATTATTGAACACGTTTGCCTGTAAGGATTTCTCTCTTCGAATATATTTTTGCGAGGAAAAAAAAGGAACTCTTTTTTATAGTCAATACCTGGAAAATGTTCAGGATTGTACACCACAAAGTTCTGCTGAAGGTTGTTCCATATAACAGTTTTCAAATTTGCATTGCTGCTATTATTTTAATAGGATTTTCAATTTCTTTTATTAAATTTCGAAAGAGGCAAGAAAGCCGATTGCTGAAGAAACCGTGAATGGGCATAAGATGCAAGATGTTGATGCAGCTCAAACATACATCTCAAGAAAGGAAAGGTTTTGACAGTTTGAAAGTGATTCAAAATAAAATGAGTCTTTTTTAACCAGATGCCTTTGCGACGCGTCAAACTGCCGCGATATTTGACATACAGTTGTACTTTTTTTGGTCCAAGAAAGTATCAACAACCAAATGTTGCAGATAGAACGGCCTATCCTCCTAAATATAATAATCTATCTAAAGTAATCCACAAATAGATATTAGCTCACTCTTCATGTTTCATACCCACAACACTGGTATTGTAAAATGAAGTAGCCACATGGTTTTTCATCGCGGATGAAGAACATTATTTGATCACAAACTGGGGATTCTGTATGCCTTACAAATTAAAGAGAAAATTGTACTAGCATAAATCTTTATTTGATAACCCAAGAACGATAATTGAAACACTTAAACAAAGTTACACTATAACACTCATCGTGTTCCATTAGTAGGAATAATAATTTTAATTTAGAATATAAATCTTTTAAATGGGGTATTTTCTAAAGATTGACAGTTAGGGAACCATAACACATTGACTTTATAATGTAATTACCAGTTACTTGAAACATTTTCAACCTACTGTCAACCGCAAACAAAATTGTAATGTAGTTATATATATATATATATATATTTTTTTTAATAAATAATTTATGTGCAGTATAGTCGTTTAATAATCGTTTATACTGGAACCTTTAAAATTCCAAAATACTTTGAGACTGGGAAGCGACTGCCTAAGGGTAATTCCGCGATTTCTTCTGCGGAAAGAGCTTTCACTTTGCCACTCTTCATGTTTATTTTAACCCGCATTTCAAAATAAGATCTTAATGAAAATATTCCGCGAAGACAACAGCTACTTTCCAATATTGCAACGACATCCCCATTGGATGTTGCTAAAACATTTTGTTCGTCGGTTGGCATGGGCCCCATGTAACTGTACTTTAACCTCATTTGAAGTGGCTTATCGGCAGGAAAAGTGTATCTTAGAATTTCATATTGCCGGCGGGGATTTTTGTTTGGAATAAGCCGAATATGTCTAAGTTCTTTACGTGTAAATCCAAGTATGAGAGGAGAACGACGTTCAAGACGAGGAGACCTGGATCTTTCACGAAGAGAAGGCTCAGCAGGAGATTGAGGCCTGACTGCTAAAGAAAGTTCCGTAGAAGGAATAGTTTTCTCTGGGGAATGTATCTTTGTAAAATAAGAAGTGCTGGAACGAGGAACACAAGGACTAGTGTCGCCATGATGCAAACGCTCGCACTCTGAACTCAACTCTGCAAAAAGAAACAGAAGGTTGAGTTTGTCTTAAAGTAGATAATCGTATGTTGGTCTATCTTGAACCCCTTGGGGCAATGTTGTAAGGCAAGTTAGGAAATATCGTGCTAACTTTTGTTTGATCTAAATCTGTCAAGAGAAAGTAAGTCGTGTTTACAAATGTTTTCAGATATGGCAGATTATTATTTTTTTTTTAATCTAGATTTTCAAAATAAAATTTAGTGCTCCTAATGTATCAGAGGCAAAGGCGACACTTGCCACTCAAGGATCAGCGTATTTTTAATGTCACGTTCTCAATTGAAAACTTATGACAATTTTTGAAATTTACTAATACGGAAACAAAAGTAACAAGATGTAAATATTTCTATACCAATATTTTTTGTGTTCATTTATGATTACGTAAAGCTCACGTTAACGCTCTAATTAAAGAATCAATAATCTTAGCATAGTCTAAGGAAAGAATGGCTAGGAATTATTGATATGCAGCACTCGGATCTCCTAAATATTTTAATCGAATTTTTAATTTTCAAAAGATATGTGATGGTGTTATGACTGCGCAGTAGACTGGTGTGGGCTTTATGATTGCGTAGCAGCATTAAGTGCAGCGCAACTTTATTCTGCAGCTTTAACCATCATTTGAAAGTAAAAACTATATTGACAGTTTTATTTATTTATAAAATAAAAGATTTACTCTGACATAAACAGTTGAACAAAAAATTCTTCCTCTTCGACTATTGAGAAATTATCTACATAAATTGAATATTATTTTTGGGATTATGTGTAGATTATCTTACAATTTAGGAGATTATCCAGAATTTTCGAAAGTCATATAAAAACTGTTAATTAATTAACACTTCTATTAAAAAAAATTTTGTACGCGGGTTACCTTGATGATTCGCATGTTCGTTATTTTTCCCAAAATTTGTTAGAAAGTCCCTTGTATTGAGCTGCATGCCTGATGATATTTCTGAAAAAGAAAGAAAACAAAGGCTTAATTTTACTATTTTATTTCATTTATATTTCAAATCACTGACGAAACTTAAAAATTTGGCAAAGAGAAATCAAAATTAAATCTTCCAAAGTATAAAGTTTTAATTTAAAAATTTAACAACAATGATTAAAATAAGTAAAGCAAAACATTATTTCCAAGTATTATACAGATTTATATTATTTCGAATTGTGAAACCAAGAGAATACAATAAGGAAAAAGGGGAAATGAAACAAAATATTTTGTTGACAAATATCTTTTAAGCAAGACTTTTACAATAATTTTTTTCGACAATATAATTCATCAACCATGCAAAAATAGTCTATAAAACAATGTTTTTTTTATTCTAGATTCAAAGTTATTACTACTGGTGGTTAAAAATGATTTTTAAATAAAATACTAGGTACTTTTAAGCAAAAAATATGAAATACATAAGAAAAGGAATGTATTTTCGTAACAGCAGACGAATTTTGAAGAAAAACAGATACTTGCGTTTTCTACCAACTAGTTGAATTTTAAAAATAAACCAGTTATTTGAACGAAAACGGGAACAAATTGTCTTAAGTGAAAATTGATCGCTTTCATTAAAAATTTAACTCTCTGCTTAATGATTAACTTTTTTATTTGATAATTATAAATATAAACATTATAAAGATTTTGTTTAGTGTGTTAAAATAATAAATATGGTATTATTTTCTTATATATGTACCTACCGAATCAACAAAATGAATGTGTTTTTCACATAATGGATGCATATTTAACCAAAAAGGATATTGCGGTCAAGAAGGAAACCAAATTTTACACAAATTGTTTAACTGTGAAACCGAAAAGGACAATTTACTATCAAACAGTTAAATATTCAGCCAGAAAATATTAGTTTACAAACCAAATTCATTTTTAAGCAAATAGGTAAATTCATTACCAACTTATTTGGAATTTTCCACCAAATAAAGAATGACATTATATTTGAGTTTGCAACCACAGATGATAGATTTTTAATAAATTTGTTAAATTTTCACACGAATAATTCAGTTTTCAACCAAATAATGAAATTTTCAATCGATAAGTAGAATTATAAAAAATGTTAATGTGAAAAAGATAAGTATTTAACCAAGATAAGATAGAAATATCTAAAGTTTAAGAAAACTTTTTTCTTATGAATCTTGAAACCAAATAAGAGAGTTGAATTTTAAAGCACGAAACATTTCTCAGTCAAGAAAGAAAGAAGATTAGAATTAATAGTAATATCTTGTAATAAGCTATTATCCTTAAAATGAAATGATTCCTTAGAAATTAAAATGTTTCAATATTAACATAATTTTGCAGTAGTAAATGATAGTTGTAAATGACATAGGACGCAGGTCGGTCAGCATTTTACGCAAAGCCGAATGTCTCTCTTCAAACTTAACAAAATAAGAAAAAACCGCAATTAAAGAACGGAACCGAAAAAAACATCATAATAATAAATGCAGAAAAAGTCAACCAAACAGTAGTAAGGACTAAAGAAGACTATAACAACAAAATCATGGACCTTGTAACTGATGGTACATACAAAAAACTTAAAAAGAACCCCCAAAAAACATCGCAGGACTATTTAAATTAATATTTACTGATGCCATCCCTTCAAGATTTGACGGAATCCCAAAAATTAACCAAAAAAAACATTCCACTGAGGCTGATTGTCAGCGTAATAAACAATACAACTTACAAGCTAGCATGCCTTATCCCCAATGAACTGAACACTCACATCAAAAACTCGTTTAACTTTATCGAAAAGATACAACAGATTCACATTCAACCAATTCTATGAACAAACCGCAGGAGCAGAAATGGGACATTTATGGAACATTTAGAAACTAAAATCTTCAACCAAGCCAAGCTTAAACCTAAATTCTCTATCCGTCGCGTTGACGACACTTTTTTCATCTACTAAATACCATTTTTTTGCTCGAAGGCGCCGAAAAGCGGCAATTATTTTTTCCACAGTGGCCGGGAAGTTGCGCTTTTCGGCCGGAGGGCCAAAAATAAGTTTTTCGATTTCATCGATCGGTTACATCCTAACGTCTAGTTCACCATGAAAATTGAAGAAAACGGAAAATTATCTTTCTTGGACGTACTGGGTAACAAAATAATCTGATAACACATTAGGACATCAAGTTTATAGAAAACCCACCCCTACAAACAGATTACGTCCTCGCCTCCTCCCACCACCACCCTTCTCAAAAACAATCGGTCATCAACTCCCTTGTATACAGAGCTGTGTCGACAACAGATAAACATAATTAAAAACAGAAATTAAAAAACGTTAAAGAGATCCTAATACAGAACGATTACACAAACAAATTGATAAAGCAGGAAGAAAAGACACTAAAAAAAACAAGTCCACACAACAAACATAAAATGCACACCATATTTAAACCACCTGCAAAAATAGGAGAACTTCTAAACAACACTAAAGACAAAAATACACCCAAGAAAACAATTCTAAACAAACAAATAAA
>JAWWLR010000034.1:95438882-95450513 GCA_035041075.1 Acraspis erinacei | reverse complement strand
GGCCTTAGGTCATTCTCGTGCCGGCTCCAAACTGGAATCGGTCCGGAAGGGTCCTCGACCCAGGGATCCAGAAGATCAAATTAACATTGTTTGATTATTATTTTATGTAGATTCGATTATAATAATTATGATTATCAATAATTAAAAATGTAAATGCCCTGATAGGCGAGAATAAATCAATCGTCTTAAATCTTAAGCTCAATTTCTGGAAACTAGTTATGCCGAAAAGCAAATTTTAAAATGAATTCAATAAAATTAATAAGATTTGTTTACAATGTATAATTTAAGTTATTTTTTTTAACTTGAAAATTTGAAAATATATTAAGATAATATTATTTTGTATAATCTAAAGAACAAACACGTTGCTTTGAATTATATTAAATGATGTCCATTATTCACAGTTAATATTAATAATAAAATAATATTTTTCATAGGCCTACTGCATAGATGGCACCGCTACACGACCCCTGTCAACACATAGTACATTTTCAACTCAGTGTTACACGAGGTTGTCCAATTGCATCACAACAAATGTCAATAAATATTGTTTCACACTAGATCCACAAAGCTGTTCGTTACCAAGTATTGTCGGTGTAGGCCTAGCAAAAAATATCAACTGCAATATTGAGTTAAACGTTGTAGATGACCTCTCCTACGAACATAATTCGGTTAAAAATATTCTAGACAGTAGTATCGATATTCTGAAACAAAGGCGGAAGATCCTGAATTATAAGCTAGCAGACTGACCTAAAATATGTAATATTATAAATACTGAGTTGAATCTTGTCGGAAATCTGGAAACTAAAAATGATGTAGATAAAAGTGTTCATCTGCTGGTTGGTATCATGAACAAAGCATCAGATAAAGCCATTCCAAAAACGAACTCTAAAATTAATCATAAACCACTCCTCTCTCATATCAGAAATCTGATTAAGACCAGAAATGCCTTACGCAGAGTATTTCAGAGAACAAGAAGGCATCCTGTGTGTAAAATTAAAAACAAATTAAATAAATGAATTAATCTAAATGTCAAAAATATTAGTCTTTGGAAAAATGCGACAAATGGTTTGGCAGTGTCTTTTAAAGACAAAGCCAACACTCGGTTTCTGAACAGAGATCCGCGGATGTTGTTTCCTTGGTCCGAGCAGGGCACTCGACTCTCATTACAGTATCTCACCAAGGCGTAGGAAATCACGAGTAAGCCAGATCGTCCATCACGACCCCAAAAGTATGTATGGTGCGGGACAGAAAAAATAACTCTGAGAGCGCTGTTCCTGAAAGCCAAAAGACTACGGAAGAAGTGTGTTAGGGACGGTTCTCTGACTATTCGTCGTAGCTCGTCAAATCGATAAAAAGGGATAGGTAACTCTTCATTTCAGATTGCATCCCCACATTTCCAACCCTCGTCAACTAATCCATCGCATCGTCGATCAGCCCCTCAGATCACATGAGTGGAATCAAGAATTCCGGACACCAGAATTTCTTAGGACACCAAAAATGGGCCGTCTTCATGGCCACTAAGGTATCTGAAACCTGGGATTAAAGTTCTTTGTATAAAACATGAAACATCCAAATCCAAGAGGAATCTATCCCTTATTTTTCAATCCTCAATCCTCCTCAAAAATTGTAAGTCATCCCAACCTCCCTTCCACCCACTAAGTGAAACCAGTCGAGAAGAAAACGGTTTGTCCCTCTGTCTACAAGGAAACAATTCATTTCGATCCTATCCGAACTCTTGAAATCTTAATAAGTTTCAAAATGTGAACAACTTTTTATGAAAAAAAGAATGAATTCCAATGGGTTAAAAACCGAGTTCATGATAATGTGGAATAATTAACAGTAAAGTTTTTCATCCACAGTCAATCCTGAAAAGCGAAAAGGGAGTGACATCGTAATCTTGCAGAATGATAACGAGTTCTGAAAAAATGGAAATTTTGTTTCGAATACTGCAAAGTTATTTGGAATGAATTCCGAATGAATAATAAATAATCTGGAACTAGGATATATTTCGAAGTAATAAAAGCCTTTTTTTAATGATGCAAAATCATTTGAAATTCGAACGGATTCACATATTTAAAATTGTTTATAAAAATGCGAAATTATTCTTGAATCATTTCAAAATAACAGCGAAATCATCCGCAATAAGTGATCTCATAAGGGGTTCGAGCTGAGACACCATTTAATGTATTGATAGTAATTATATGTTTTAAATTAAAAAGATAGTGCCAAAAACAATTTATTTGTATTCTAGTGTACATAAAACAAGCTATCTCGCTAGATCTTATGAATTTAACCTACGAGAACAAAAATACGTTTATTTAAATATTTAGTTTCATATATGGTGTCTATTTTATATACTTGCACACAGGTGTGTTACATAATAAAATGCGTGATGTGAAAAATTAATAATATCAACATATAATATTTGTACTCTTTAGAAAAAGATGTCAGAGCTAGAAATTGAGGGAAAAACGAAGAAAACCATTAGATTGGAGGAAACCATTAGATCGGAGAAAACCTCTTTTCTTATACGTTTTTGGGGTAGCTGAATCCGAATTCGGGGCGATTTTAACCTCAGCAGATCAGGGTGAATGTCAAGTGAGGGCCAAATATAAAAAAAAACATTAAATCAGCGTGAACCATTGCTTTAAGAAGCTTTTGGGGTCGCCAAATTGTGATGTAAAAAAAATAAATAAAAGTGTTAATAATAATAACTCCAAAGGTATCACAAACTGGAGAAAAGTTTAGCAGAAATTCAAGCTGTTCAATTAAAATTGACAAAATTTGATCAAAATAGATGAATTTTAAAGTAAAAAGTTAAATTATCATTTAAGAAGGAATGCTTTTCAGTCAAGAAAGAAAACAGATTTCAAACAAATTGTTTTAATCTTGACATTGTAATTGTTGTTTGATGGCAAAATTTGCTGTAATTATATTTATCTTCAAGGAAAAAAGTTGTGACCGAAATAACAATAAAAATGTTCTATAATGGTCATTCATCACTTCATTTTATAATGCAAATTTTCATCAGTGGAAAGCATTTGCACCTACCGTATATTCTGTTGAAAAAAAATAAGCAGAACGAATAAAAATAGTTTTTCGTAGTCTTTTTATTTAAAAAATAAGCAGAAAAGTTTTTTTTACATAAATAAACATTCATTCAGGTAGTGAATAGCATCAAAAAAATATCAAAACTGGCAAGAATAAGAACTCTGAAACTTTTCCAATATTATATTCTATTTTGTCAATATTATTAAATAATTAACTTATTTCTGCAGGTTTACCGAAATTGTTTGTCTGTTTCATGAATGAAAAATTGGGCTTTTCTATTTTTTGACACTAATTATGAATATTTATTTATATAAACTTTTGAAACAATTGATTATTGTTTTCAACATTTTTCTCTTAAACTAGAGTTAGAAACTCGCGATTTTTTCCGCAAATTTTTCAACTTATTTTCTAGCTTTTATTAATGTTAAGGCAAAAATTAATTATATTCTGCAAAACAATTGTCATACTGTACTTCTACTTAAACGGCTGATTAGAACGAGATTACTTATGCTTACTAATTAGGAATATAGAATACAAAACAGATAACAGTCTAAAAAGTGTAAACAGTATAAATGGTTAGCGCATTTGATTGTTGGGATGATTACTCATGATATCCGGTTTTGCTGATGGCTTATGTTTTGATATTAGCTATCTCCTAAAACATATTATTTGTGAAATATGATAGTTAAGGATACGTAGGATTAAGCAAGTATGTTTGAATGTTGCATTTAAGCTTTCCTAATTCTCACCAAAATACTACCAAATGCGAATTTTAAATTGTTCCTGAGGATTCATACCAACAATATTGGTAATTTCGCAAACAAAATTTAAAGAAAAACTTTAAATTCTAAGAAAGCAAATATAACTGGATTATGTGCTGCTTTGAAGGCTATTGAATGGCCGTTTATAGAAAATATGGCTTCATTAAACCAACTTGTAAGCTTTTCCATGATAAACTCGACAATCTATTTAACATTTACGTTCCCAAATTCAATACTTGTAGGAATAAATTCACTCATCCTTTATAGTTTACAAAAGATAATATTGTTAAAAGTAGATTAAAAGGTATGTTAAATAAACAGGAGGGCATGACACGTATTCCAGGGATCATTAGAGATGACACCGTTGAGCTTCTTAATCATCCATCTCAATCTCCCAGAACCTGATTGAAATGACAAATATCCTATCTCTTTGAAAAGACTATTATTGCCTGCCCAAAATAGTACACTTCAACGTAAATGATTGAATAACACCTATACAACTTTCCGGTAAATTCGCAATGTCATACATAAGGTCCAAATAAAGAAACAACTGTTTTTCGTCTGATGCCATCATCTCTTATCAAAACATTTTCTGAATTTTGACAAATCGTTTTTGTTCACTATAGACCCATATCGGTGTCTTAGCACCTCTCTCAAATATTTTCTCAAAATATTTTTCAATTACTGACTCTTCATCATCAAGTTGATGTTGTTTAAATGTATTTATCTAAAGCATTCGATATAGTGGACACATGCCATATTATTAAGTAAGCTACAAATACTTGATCTACCGGATAATATGATTCGACTACTACACCCTTATTTATCCTCCAGGCAAACATCTGTTTAGCATTGTGGGCACTCTTCTGCAGAATTCATTCCTACTTCTCGAGTGCCGCAAGGATTTCACCTTGAACCACATCTATTCATTATTTATATGGGTGATATTTCTGCTTCTCTCAATTATTGCTATTATTATTTTAATGCAGATGATCTTCAGTTGCCGTATTCTGTCAGTAATATAACTTCTTGTACATGTATCTTAAAGATAATATTAACCGATTTTTTGAATAGTGCACATCCAATAAACTAAAAACTAGTTTTTAGATTTTCCCGATTATAGCTGTTTCTCGTCGTCACAAAAGAGATAATCTAATTAACTATTAATGCGCAATACATTATGTCGTTTCAGAGTGGATTTTTACTTAGAATCTGTAAAAGATTTGAAAAGATTTGAACAATGATGGCCTTATTTAAAAAATTTGATTTTATCTAATCTGGGATATTACTCAGTTGCTTGGGTCCCTAATCCCTATAAACATAAAAAAAACCTAAAGATGCGTGTCACAAACGATTTCTGAAATACCTTAATTTGAAAATGCTTGGAATCTACCCTCCTTTGAGATCTGATTTGAATACTCTTTGTAAACAATTTAGAGTTTAGATTCTCCAGGACAGATAGACATATGCCGTCATTGTACCCTTGATTAAATTGATTCGTGGTATAATTGAGTGTCCTGAACTACTACAAATAATTTCTTACATTACTACGTCTCGATCAACAAGATCCAGGGATCCAATCTGCTTGGCTCTCAGCTCAGATCCTCTATCACAAATCTATACTATACCATATGTTATGACCAGAATAAAGTCTTTGCCTGTTTTGATGATGATATATATCTATTCACAGTATCAGCGCATACTTTTTGTGATACAGGCTGCGAATTTATCTCTAACTCAACCCCACAATAAATAAATAAATTATTATATGCTCTTCGTTTAGTTATTAGTATACCACTACTATATTTTATTATAAATATATGATGTTAGGCTTACTGGTTATAACAATAAATTCGAATGAAAATTCAATTATTACATTTTTTCGGAAATATTGTATTCTTCTAAAGGACATATATGATTAGTTCGACTAAGAAAGATTATGATTGAAAATTAGTTGTAATCCAAATTGATAAATTTTTGAGAGTTTGAGTTACGACGTAAGTATATAGTATTTCCTATAATATTTAGTATACACAATTCACACTTGAAGCGTGGCATGGTAAACGATCGTATAAGTTTATGGATTTACTGATAAGTTTAATTTTTTGTTTAAGTGGTTGGACCAGTTTAATAACTATGTTTGAAAACATTAAAGAAGAATTATGAACCTATTATAATAAAATTAATGTTGAGGACGATTTGCATGTATGTTTACTATTTGAAAATTCTTCAAGATTTTGTTTTTACTGCCTAAGGGTAATTCTGCCCGTTCTTCTAGTGTCAGATCTTTAACTTCGCCGCTGTAAATGTTTATTTTAGCCCGTATGTCATATGCAGACATTCTATATATTCCGCGAAGACAACTAGTACCGTCCAATATTGCGACGACGTCACCATTGGATGTTAAAACATTTCGCTCGTTGGTTGGCATAGGTACAAGTTCATTATTTTTTACTTTTATTCGAATTGGTTTATCGGCGGGGAAAGTGTATCTTCTAATTCCGTATTGCCTGCGCGGATTAGTCTTGGGAATAAGCCGGATAAAACTATATTGTTCAGGACTATATCCAAATAAGCGGAAAGTCAAACGTCCCCCAACAGGAGATCTCGACCTGATTCGAAGAGGAGGCTCAGCCGGAGGACTAGGTCTGACAGGAGAATCATGTCTGGCAGGAGAAACATTTCTTTTTGGAGAATGTCTGGCAGGAGGAACATTTGTTTCTGGAGAATGTCTGCCAGAAGAAGAAGTGCCTGGTCGGAATGTACTAGAAATATTGTCACCATGATGTAAATGATCGAACTCGAAACTCGAATCTGCAAAAAGAAGCAGAATATTAAGATCTATCAAATTCGTACTAAAACACTTTTGACGTTTTAAAGGGCTTGCGGCAAATACGGTGGCAAACTTTTTCGACCATTCAGGTGAAGCTTGAAAAATTACAGTCAGGCATATCTCTATCTATCATATCTCTATCTATCATAATTAATTAAAATCACGAAAAGCAATTTCTATCAGGGTTTAAGAATATATGGAGCTTTCTGTCTCGTGAAATTAATTAAATCTTCTTAATCTGCTTGACCACTTGGAAAAATCAATATGTTGAGCCTGAAACAACATTTACGAAGCTTCGAGAAACGAAGGTAGAAGTAGGACTGACTTGCAAAAACCACATGTTCAAACGTTATTAATATTATCATCGTACTATTTTCGCGAAGAAAATAAAATATAATAAATGGTATAAGATAATAAAGAAGGAAGAAGTACCAAAGTATTTAGGAAAGGGATGTAGAGACAACTAAAGTATGAAGGGTGAGGACTGGATGTATTTTCAAAGATATGAAGGCATTTGAAGAGATTCCAAAAAATTTTCAAGATTTGAATAAAACTTTATAAATAAACGTTAGACATTTTAATTTGTACTGGAATTACCTTGGTGATCCACATCTTGGTTACTCATCCCAAAATTTGCCAGAAAGTCCCTTGTTTCGGGTGGCGAACGGGACGATATTCCTGTTAAAACAACAAAGATGTATGCATTCATAATATCAGAAATTTATTAAGAATAGAAAAAAAGCAATTTTATAGGTTTATTTTATTTCGTGTGTTTTATTGCAGTGCTCCCATTTTTGGGAATTTTTCGAACTGCGCTTGTGTCGCGGCGGCAACCTGATTCGTACTGTTAGCGCGCGCATTTGAAATTATAGCAATACTCAAATGTAATATTTATGAAAAATAATGATTGGGAAATGCATTAAAAGTAATTTTTTAATTCTAATATGGAATTTTTCAACCACAGATAACAAAATAATTTGATTTTATTACGAAAAACGTTACTAATTCTGACTTTACAAAAAACAATTATTGTCAGTAGTGAATAATCGATAATTAAAAAAGCACGATTATCTCTTCTGGATGTAAATAATTAAAATTGGACGTCAACAATCGCTCGAGCATATATCATTAAAATAAATAATATTGAGGCTTGGTAATGTGAGAATTTTTAAATAGCTTCACGAAGTTTACTAATTAGAAGTTAAATTCTCGTACTTGTATAATTATCTTACATTCAGAAACTTATAAAATACAATAATGTATCAAAATTAAATTATTTGCAATATATCTTCAACAAATATTCTTAAATCAAGACTTTCACGCAGTTGGAGTTCTTTCAAGGTTGTGAGTTAGATAAGGTCTTTCCTTAGGAATGATTAATAATGTTACACGAGAGATTGTTTTTTCAACCAAAATACGAAGCTTAAACAAAACGAACGTACACAGGATTCAAACAACTTGCAGTACCTTTCAATAAAAAATATTAATTTTGAACCAAAAGTGGATAAAACAAAATTTTCAATTACAAGAAATTATTTTCTACCATAATGAAAACTAGTGTTTCACAAAATAGATAATTTTCACTTAAATTATGAATCATTTTCCAGCGAAATGAATTTTTCTTAAGTAAAACGAATTTTCTACCAACTAGTGGCTTTCTTAACCCGAAAATATCAATTTTGAATATAAAATGCCATTTTCAAACAAATAGTTAACTAATATACCAAAAGTGCTTTTAATCTAAGCCAAAACAGATTAACTTTTAAAGAAGCAGTTCTCGTTGTAAATTGTACTTTGTATTAATGTTAATTGAATATTTAAAATAATAAATGTATCGAAAGAACAAAAGACGCATTTGGTTTCTATTTTACTTAACGGATAAATATGCCATTATATTATTATATATTTACCAAAAGAATTAAGGGAAACGGCAAGAGAAATGCAAAGATTACCGAGAGTGATCTTCATTTTTGTTAGAATTTATGCCAGCATATGGCAGTATACGATACTGATTAAGGGAGAAAAAGAAATTTCTCGAAGACTCGTATTTTTCTGCCCCCACAAAAAAGAAGTTTACGTTTTAAATGGATGACCACTTATCACTGTCTCACTTTAAATTATGCACTTAATCTTGGAAAGAAAACCACTTGTAGGTAAAAATATAATATCTATTTTCTAGTATACATGTATGTCCTCAAATAAAATGCGCCATGTGAAAAATGATATCATTATATTATGTTTGCATGGGATTACGCTTTAAGATTTTTGTATAAATAATGATAAAAATTAATCAGAGACACGTCATTCCGATTCTATTGAATATTTTCGGTAATTTTTTAGCGATATCAGAGAAAACTTTGCGAATGAGAAATTAATTACAATAAACAAATTTACTGACATGTTATTCTTTCCGAGAATTATTTATTCAAGTTTAGGTTGCCTTATGGAAATTAAATGAATAAATCAAAGTAATCAAATGATTATAAAGTTATTACAAATTAAATTAAAGAATTGGAGAAATCTAATCTGTTTAAGTTAATTAATTTAATTTTAAGAAAAATAAATGAAACTTCACTTACTCTGGAAGAGCCTTGGTGGCCCATGCGGTGAACACTAGCCTAGCAAGAGAGTCGTTCACCTCCGGAGAGTCGTGGGACCGGTACCTCTAGAGAAAAAGGTTCTCTAAGTACATAAGGCTGTTGCTCTTGGTGGTTCGGAATCCACCTTAAACCGTAGGTCCCCCTCCCATCGCCCAGAAAGTGTGTGGGAGGTGTGTAAAGGAATAGTGAAGAAGGTGCAAGAAAAATGTAAACCCTTAGGGGACACATTAGAAGCTTCCATTCCATTCCAGTAAATCTGTTCGATTATACAATTATAATGTTGAATAACAATCATACTTATCATTAGTAGTATATAATTAAACTCAGTCACATTACAAACATTTATACAATAATAAATTCTTCTGTTTCTTTTCAGGGATTGGAAATCAAATCATCTTATGTTCAGGAACAATTCAA
This sequence comes from Acraspis erinacei, assembly GCA_035041075.1. NCBI lineage: Eukaryota > Metazoa > Arthropoda > Insecta > Hymenoptera > Cynipidae > Acraspis > Acraspis erinacei. Next base: position 95,440,851 of record JAWWLR010000034.1, on the reverse strand, counting down.
TCTGTTCAAGTAAAATAATATTTCCAGCGAAAAAAGTGACTTCTTAACCAATTTGTTAATGAAATAGTTAATCTTAGAATTAAAATAGCTTAGAATCCGCTCCGTTTTGTAAATGAATTTTTCTGAAATAAAATAGGTATTTCTAAAATTGATATCTGACTTTAATTTCCACGAACATTTTTAGCAAATTAACGGAAGCGATTTCCTGACTGAAGTAAGTCTAACTTGTCCCATAAGATGTTATAATCAGTTAATGCCTTAATTAAGAAAGTATAAAATTATTGAATTTTATTCCTAGATTAACTTTATTGAATGAGTGCATTGCGTTCCAGCATATTTTAAACCATGATTAAAGGAGCCTAATCGCTGTTCAACGTAATCCGTCGATGATGGCCGGTTAGCGATTTAACCAGCGATTAGCGGGCCTTAACATATCTCAAGGTTAAGTTAAAGTGCAGCTCGAATAGAGAGATTAAAAGAAAACCTTAAAAAATAATTAAAGAATTAATGAAAATTAATTCCACATCTGAAGTTATTCGCAAGTTCGTATGAGGAAAACTAAATATGAAACAAACCCCAAAGACAAACATGATCATTACAAACAAACATTTCCGAACATCCGATAGTTTCTCTATCATATGTACCAAACATTTTTTATAAATCTGTTATCAACAAACATCAAAGAGAACTTAACCATGTATTTGATTGAGATAATACCAAAATACTGGATTTAGAATCTGCTTATCATAAACGTTTAATTTCTGATATTATCCATATTAAGAGTAATCCGAATAGCATCAACAAAACAGAAGATATCCATTCACTGAATCACAGATACTTTCCGGTACTTAATATTCTCTTACATCAAAAGCAGGACTAGGCACTTATTTACCGCGGGGCAGTCAATTGTTTCAGGACGAGTAGTAAAACCATGTACGTAGGCCATGGTTTTGCTACTAGGTGAAACACCATGGCCTATATTCATGGTTTTTTCTCGAATTTCTGCGAAAATTGAATTGCTCTCATAAAGACTTGTCTAACTCTACAAGTGATTTGAGATATTTAATTCAAAACCACTATATGTTAAGAGTATATAGAGTCTCCTGAAAAGTTTGCGTCTGAAAGCCCTTTACCTGTCAAATTCCGGAAGATGGTATGGATAGGGAAAGACAGGATGTGGATAAATGGGAATGTCTGGGTATGGGATGATGAGAAAGAAAAGTTGAGTGTGCAGCATTTGTAAAGATAAAGGAAGGGATAAAAGAATGAAGTGAGAGTTGCGTTTTGGAAGGTATCTGGGCTAATGAATAAAGATAAAGGATTCTGGGAAGAGGTGGAGAAATGAGATGCACTGCTGTTGAGTGAAACTTAGATAGATGAGAAGGATTTGTTTTGAATGAAGAAAAGTTACCTCAGGGATATGTATGACAGATGCAAGAGGCAAAGAAATAGAAAGTAAGGGGAAGAAATAAAAAGGGTTCGTTTTAGGAGTGAGAAATGAATTGGTGGGAAAAGGGAGAATAGAAATGAGGTTTTAGGAAGTTAACGGAGTAATGCCAAGATTGGTGAAATAGGAATAAGAAAGGTGATGATCGTTTGTGTTTACAGAAGAAGGGGAGAAGAATAAGGTTGGAACGTGATGAGGAAAAGGATGTCAAAAAAGGATGACGAATCGATCGTGATCTGAATGCTTGGACGGGGGAACAGGAGGGAGAAATATGGGATGAGGAGAATGAGATTTTCAGGAAAAAATTGAAACACAAACAGGTGGGCCAGGAAGTTAGGACTCTGTTCGAAATTCTGGGAGAAACAGGATGCTGGAAAAGGGGAAACAGTAATAGACCACATACTGGCCGATAAAAGGATAAGGAGGCTGTTGGAAAGAATCGAAATAGGGACTGAAATAGGTTCAGAATAGATCCCGGCCATTGCAACGTTGAAGATGCCAATGTAGAAGGGAATTGAGAAA
>JAWWLR010000034.1:95397960-95414060 GCA_035041075.1 Acraspis erinacei | reverse complement strand
AGTAAATTACGACTGTCCAGGATAACTGTACACTGGAAGGGGAAGGGTACGCAGGTAGCCGTGAAGGAAATTACGACTGCCCAAGGTCACTGGAGACTGGAATGGGAAGGGTACGCAGGTCGCCGTGAATGAAATCACGACTGCCTAGGATCACTGCACACTGGCAGGGGAATGGTACGCATGTAGCCGTGGAGGAAATGACGACTGCCCGGTGATGTATCTTCCTCATAATGTCCTTTCCTATTTGCCGAAAATGAGGATTGCTTCTAAAAGTGGGTTGTGAAAATATTGCGATAGGAGGCAGCAAACCATTTTGCTGATGTCCAGAAAATAATTGCGCTAAAGTTATCTTTGGTGACTCTATGGAACTATTTAATTCTATAAGGAGAAACAGAAATAGATCAATATTAATATTTATAACAGATATAATATTCACTAGAACGATTCAATACTGAAATGAAAAAGACCGAGAGAAAAAAGGCAAAACAATTTTTTTGCCTCAACCAATTTTTAAATTTAAATATAAAATGATGTTCAAATAGATTTATTTATAAAAATCTCTTTTGGCTGGAAGATGCGATTGAAAAATGTCTTGAGGATTAGGAACAATAATAATATTTTTAATTCTCAAGACGGTACGTCCAGACTTTTACTGAGCATTGTTAAGTTGCAACGTTTCGGCAACGTAAGTTTACGAAATTCTGCTCGCTGATACAAAATGTTAATTATTAATGATTTACTAGTTTAAAAAAAAGTTATTACCTACAAATCACTTCACAATTTAAAATTAAAATTTTAGATATTATGACCACCGACTTGGGCCCAATTTTGTAACAGAGAAGTTTTTTTCTTATCGTTTTTTATCTTATTTTTTTCTGAGTTTCTTATATGCGTTTTAATCACTGAAGAGTCTTTAAATGCAAATATGCAAAATGAAAGAAATTTTGAATGCAAGTTCTTAAAATCAAACCACTTTCAATTTTAATCATGAAATTATTTTTGTTTAATTTTGACAATTTCCATTATATACAAAATGTTGCAAGTATAAGATCCGAGAATTTAAAATTTTGTAATTTTCATCATTCATACTCAAAATTTTTTTTACAATTTGGAAGATTAAGAATTAAAAACTCGTCTATCTGGAATTTACAGCTTGACTTTTGATTATCAAATTCAGCCAGAGTTTATAATTTTTATTTTTGAATCTCTGAAATTCAAAATTTGTCCATGGAAAACCTTCAAAAGTGTCGAAATTTTAACAGAAATTTTTGAAGCTTTCGAAATAAAACTTTGCCGTTTTTTATCGATTTTAACAGAATATTTAAAATATCATAACGTATTTCAAAATGTTTCCAAAATTTTCACAAATTGAGCTAACAGAATATAAGGGAGTTTTTTAATTTTTCAGAATTTGTAAAAATTGTGGAAAAGTTTGGAAAAGATATTTAGTAGGTTCAAATGCTGCATAAAGATTTCAAAATAATTTACCAAATGAGAGTTTAAGAAAATGTTTCGATGCCTTTTAAGAATTTTTAAAGGTCTTAAGAACATACGAAACTTTTCTCAAGATTTCTGAAAACATTTTTAATCATCTGTTATTATAGATAAATTGATGTTTAAATAAAATTTTGAAAAATGTATTGCTTTGAAGAATTAATTTTTTTGCTTGTTAATTCATCCACCTAGTTGATAATTCAACTATTTGACTAAAAAATGCAACATAAAGTCCGCAAAATCTGCAAACTGCAAAAAAATTAGCCCAAAATACTGTCGGATTTGATTTGTAAATTTGTTTGTACATGATTATTTACCCAATCATAATCCTTGTTAAATAAATATTTAACATTCTCAGAGAGAATAACACTTCTTAATAGTTCTTTTTCAAATGCAAACATAATTTAGACTTATAAGCATTTTCGAAAATTCCCTGAACCATCTCCAAATTCTTATCCTGTTGGAAAATTTTCTGAGTGGAAATGGTCAAAATAATGCATATACTTGGAGTTAAAAGATAGTATAATAACGTATATAAACTATTTTGAACTTTTTTGGTACAAAATGGGATCTTCAGGTACTTATACAATTAGCTAAATAAAATTTTTTCTCGAGAGTAGAAATAAATGCTAAGAAATATGGTATGATAACAAACTATTTAGAAAACTTAAAGTACACCTTGAAAAGACTCGTTTTGAATAGAATCTCTATTCTCTTTCACGCAAACTGAACGTGAAAGAAGACAAACAATTTTAGATCATACCTACTATTTAAATTGTTACTCGAGAAACATGAAACATGTTCATATCGGGTTGCCTAGATTTTATATGATGAGAATCGATATTCATCAATTATGATCAATAATTAGAATTAAAAATAATTCTAAAAAGCGGGACACTGCACGGTATTTTTGTAATTATAGTGAAATAGCTATTTTTGTATTGAAAAGATTTTAATTTTGGTAAATGAATTTATTTTGCGAATACTTTTTGATTTATTTTACAAACCTCTCACCCAAACTTAAAACTAAGTGAATCAGCAGAAATTAAAAAAGTTCATAAAAAAATGAGAAATTTTCTTCTCCCAATGATGTTCCTCTTATATTTTTTAATATGCATCCCTGCAAAGATATTTAAAGTTGCTCCTTCCACTTTAAACAAAATTCAGAATTCTTGCTTGATCTTAAATAACAATGGTATAAAGGAATGTCAACTATTTTAGGTATGTAAATAATTCTAGTTTCCTCATCTTGAAGGAAAATTACTTGTAAATAGGGGACCTTGGTGATTAAAAGATTGTTGAAAATTTATCACTTCTGTTAGAAATCTTATATTTTTTCGTTGAAAATGAAACTGTTTGGTCGAAAATAATTTTTGTGATGATTGTGGATGCAACTATTTTTTCGAAAGTAAGTTTTTTTGGCAGAATCCAAATATTTTTGATTTGAGTTTAAACTAACTTTTAATGAATTCCACTGTCTGTTTCTAAGTTATATTTTTGTTTAAATTTACTTCTTCTTGGTTTAACAATATATCTGGGATCTCATGGCTACAACTTTTAAAGCAAAGGGTAGATTCTCTGATATCCAATAATTTTTTTATGTTAATAATCTTATTTTTAATCATGTTTCTTTTTTTGTTTATTTAAAGTTATAGATATATGATATTATGTCATTATAAATTTACCAAGATAATTCAGGAAAACGACACAAGTGAGAACAATATTCTCGGCATTGATCTTCATTTTTTTATTGTAGTCGATGACAGCAGATGATGTCTAATTTAGGAAGTACAGGAAATTCCACATACCTCGAGGACAATTTTGATTTCCTAACTCCACCTTTTTCACTAGACATTATTAATTGAAGCCCCGAAAACCAAAATCACGTTAAAATTAAGAGTGAAATTTTTTATAGACACTTCATTCTACTTCCTTTTATTGTTGTGCATATTTAGAACAAAAACTGACATTTGAAAAATTATATCAACATACTCAAAACAGTTTGCAGTACGGTTAAAAAAAATGATTTTGACTGCATGCAAAACAGCGAATAAATGCTTGAATTAAAAATAGTCACTACAGACACTTTTATGTAAATACAAGTTCTGTTTATAAACCACTCATAGTAATAAAGATTCTAAGTGTAGCTGTAGTAATTTTAGCGAAACAATGCAGAAGTTACTGCATGTAAGAAAGCTATCAAAATTCTGAATTAAAACTATTCATTCATGAGAGTGTAATGTGATTGTCCAAATTTTCGATCTCTAGTTTTTGAAGGATCCTTATGTTTTAATATTCCCAGAATCTAAAAGATAGTACAACTTTGTCGTGGTCTGGTTGTATGTTTTTATGTCTAGATGTGTAGTTACATGCAGGTTTTAGGCAAGCATTTTAGTCTTAAATCCTTTATTCAAGGCCGATAGATTTCAAGAACAAATCTGTCCAAGAAAATGCTTCAATCAGCTTTGGAGCGTCTGATTAGCTAACATTAGGTCCTAAATGCGAATTTGAAATACATCCAGGTATGTAAAGGTCTCTCCACTGTCAATACGTCTAACAACACTTATACCTGTAACCTCAGAGTCCTTGGGAACACGAGCGATCTTCACTTTCTTCCGATCATTCTAGGCAGACTTGCCTAATGTAAAGTTCATACCAATCATTTTTGGGTACTTTCAGATTATATTTAAAGCAACCTTAAGTTTGTTTGCATCAACAGTATAGTTCCTCAGACCATCCATGCACAATAAATGAGTGACCTAATGCTCGTGATGATACGTGTAACAACAAAGGTACCCAGAAGAATTTCTTAGTGCGACAGATAGAGGCAGAATTGATATGCAAAAAGCAACAGCGCTCATGAGACCGCCCTAAAAGAACCCTCTAAAAACTAAAGGATCTTCATCAGCATTTTCGAACAAGTTATTGGACAGTCATTTTCTGGGTTGGACAAGTCGCCTTTTTCGATAGAAGCATATTGCGTCGCTACATCAAACTACTGCCGAATAGGCGTCTCTGGCTTCGAATATGATGTGAATACGCGCGCCCAATGTTGATGTTTAGAAGTAAACTCCTCTTTCCAAAAACCCTTAATGCACTCTGCTTCTTCAGATAAAAAGCTCTTCGTGTCCCTAATTGCTTCTCTCACCTCTTCTGATGTGATCGATGAACATTTCTCCTGTGATGTGATGAGTTTGTACCAAAACTCCCTAAAACCTTCCGTTGAACGGTCTCCAGATGTTGCTTAGTTGATCACCCACTGTACACGGGACGTATTCTCTGTTGCTCTTCTCATAATCTTCTTCATTCGATAAATGCCTGTTTTGCTTCTGTGATTTATCTTCAGGGCTTATGGGGAAGCTAAATGCAATTGTTTAGAATGTTTTCGGAATGATGCGAAATCATCCGAAGTGAGCTCGTGGTATTTATTGGATTCAGAAAGAATGTTCATGGTGTTCTGATAAGTGTGGAATCACTTGGCGTGAACTTAGAACAGCACTGAATTAACTGGAACGAACTAGCGTGGTCGATTAATACGGAATACAAATTTTCGTTACGAAATAATTTGGACTGTGAGTAGAACAAAGGGAATCATGCGGAAACATCTAAATTATTAGACTGGATTACGGAGGTATTAAAATTTTATTCATACTGGTGCGATTTCATTCTGATTATAATACATGAACATTCAATGTCATTCGGAATGATATTTTAGTATCAGGCGGACTTTCATGGAATGAAACTTTCTTTCAGATTTACGCGGACTGGTTCACAATGAAACTGAGAAACAAGTTCAAACTGAAAACGACTTAAACATGATTGGATAACATTATTGGACTGTTATGTAAAGAATTTTGGAATGTAAAACTTCTTAATTTAACGCCTGGGAAAAACAGATTAGTATTGGTAAGGAAAAGCCTTATTTGATCGACAGCATCCAGATGACGATGTCTATCAAATAAGGTTTTTCCTTACCAGTACTATTATTGGACCGCATTTACCTGTCATCCCGAAGGTTGGAATCAGAGGGAACCAAGTGTCACCTTCTTCAGAATTTACTCGGAATGAATTGGAATTGTTCAGATTCAACCGCGGAATAAATTTCATTTCCGAAGCTTTCACTATGAATATACTTATATTGATAAAACGGCTGCGGTTGGGTTTTTCGTAGGTTAAAAAGTGGTTAGTTACACTAGTGTAGATATTCGTGTTTTTAAAATGGATCTCATTCGACATTTTGGAATCGGATCTGTCTTTTGGAATACTTTTTGAAAAGTATAGTCGAACATGGGTAGCCATTGATTTAAGATCTTTTTGGAGGGATTTTAAAATTTGTGAGGTCACTTAGGTGACTCCTGTCGGTCTTGAAAATAAAGTTTACTGATATTTTAGGGACTTTAAAAGAGTGTTCCATTTTTTCTATTAGACAGTATAAAGAAGTCACTAAGAATGGGAAAAAGGATTGTTTTTTGGGGCATATCAAAAGCAGAGTAATACAAATGTATTTTGTGCGTGTAGAATTTTATTCTACGTTATTCAAAAATTCAACAAATTTGATCAATGTTAAACTATTCTATTAAAATATCAACAGCTACGCTTTTCGTCGAAGATGCATCTTTTTTGGTTCCAATTTCTGGCTTCAAACTCGACTGTCGAGAAATCGGATGAACTGAGGAGGTGGTTTTTTGGCAGTTTTCGTCTCCCCCGACAAACATTCTGGAAAATTCGAATATTTCTAATAAATTCAGATGCAGCTGCGGGTTATCACTATTTGTGATTAAATTCATATTGTAGCAGCCTTATTTAAAATACAGCTGTTTTGTAGACAATTGGCCGTTTTACATTTAAACATGATTTAATTATTAAGTCTTTATATACATTTTTAGCATAATTGAAACCTTGCAAGATATAAAATTGGGTCAATAAAGATCTGTTTTTCTCAAATCTTTGTTTAAACTGTAAGCGTATGTTGATATCATTTATAAAACGACGCACGTTGTTTCATAGAGATAGCGATTAGACGCCATCCATACACCACGTGTACAACTTTTTTATCGGGAAGGGGTGTTGGAAGTGATAAGGGGACATCAACAAATCAAAATTGGTTACGTGGAATACGGATAGTCTACTAGTACATGTATGAAAAAATCTTCTAGAAAATTTAATTTTCCTCTAATTCAGTATCGTTCACTGTCATCAACTATATGAAAAGATGCGGATTGCAGCTGGCACCCTATTCATCGCTTTTCTTAATTTCATTGGTAAATATAAGAAGGTATAATATCACTAATAATATTGAATTGAATTGTAAAACCAATCGATCATTTTTCTACCAAGAAGATTAGGTTTAGCCTAAAAATGCGAATTTGAAGAATGTATTTATTTTCAAGTTTGAAATTAATTTTTGAATTTGTTTAGCACCTTTCTGATAGTTTACGATCTTTCAATTTGACCAAATAAATCAGACATAGCATGTTTGACGTTTGAGGTTAGGTTGGACGTATTATTAAGATTGATTAAATACTAAACTTCTGCACTGTAATACCGCGTAATTCAACAGCCGTCCGAAATTTCTTTCCTTGTTTCAGAAACAAATTTTTGCTACTCCTCTTGACAGTACTATGTCTCAAAAGCTCCCCATCCGACGAGTCCTACTGTACGGGTTTCCTAAGCCCCTTATCCGCTGATATAAGAAACTGATTGTTACATATCGTAGAACTTTCTACGTTCGCCCCAGACGCCTTATTCTCAGAAAAACAACTTTTCGATTTTTATTAATCATGAATAATGAAGATTTCCCATTTCAAAATTTTAAACTGAAAAAAATTTGTTTTGTTTAGTTCACATTTTAGTAATTTTATAATTTAGTAAATTAGTAATTTGCAAATTTTTATTATGGAAAAGACTAGCTTTTGTGATGAACTGCAGCTTTAATTAGATTTTTTTCTTCAGAAGCTTGCACAACACTGCATACAATTTTAAATGCTCATGAAGTCAAATGGAAATGATTATAAATCAAATCTAACTTGATTACAATTTTTAATTCTAATTCAAACTATTCAACTTTAACTGGGTGTCAGAAAAAAGTATGAAGGCAAATTTGTATCCACCCTTTTGTCTTATTTGTTTCCACGCGAGAAGTGCTCGAAAACATAGGCTTGAATGCAGACAAAGTGAAGAAATAAATTTCAAGATTATTTGATATTTTAATTTTAAAATTGCATATAAATAAAAAAAATTTCTTTTTCTTTTATAAATTTGGTTTCTCTTCTTTTTTTCCCTACTTCGCCATTGTGAAGGATATTATATCTATAACATAAACATTCACCTACTTCTGATTTTTCTTACAGAAATAGTAATCTCTGAACCGAGGACTTTGGAGGACTTATTTCCTGGATACAACGGTGTCATGCCGCCGGTCGAAGAGTGGCACTTTGAAGGTCGGTGGCGCAATTTTGAAACTTTTGGTGATAAACGTAAGAACTTTTTCAGTTGGACCACATTCTTCAAAAGGAATCATATCATATTTGGATGGACGAGGGGATACGGAGGTTTAATTCTTGATCTATCTCGTTTATTTACTCCTTTGGAAGATATATTTATCATATTTGACATGAACGAAGAAAAGTGGGTGACTTTGCCCTACGCTTTAGCGCGGAAATTGGGTGCAAACCATTTTCTGTCACTTGTTGTTGCGCGCGATCAAGTTGCTGCTAGACATGTATCAACGTCAAAAAATGCAGTATACAAAAAAGCTCACAGAAGAGCATGCAAACAGGCAAACGATCGAGTAGACATTGTAGAGCAAGAGCAGGCACAGCTGCTCAAACAGAATCAAACAACCAATGAAAACAGCACTAGAGTGATCAAGCAAGAATACAGTCAAGTATATAATCGCGTATTCACGCTTTATTTATATCAGCATGGAGAATATAATTTGAACGGGCATAGAGAAAGTCATAATTAAAAAAGCATTTAAAAATTTAAGCTTTGTAAATCTGGGTTCTTCCGAAAACACCAGCTCCCAGGTAACCCACATTGATCAAGATTTTTCAAAGACAGAATCTTATAACATTAGATTTTTTTGTAAAGTCGATCGAAAAAAAGATTTGTTGGATCTATGAAATAATTTTAAAGAGATTCTACTAGAATTCTACTAGATTCTACTAAAAATATAAAATTAAATTTAAATCTAATAATCTACTTTTCATTCTTTCCTTGCTTTGGTCGGAATTTAAAGCTCATATATTGTTTAAAACTCCTTCTTTTGATAGAACATTAATCTTCTTATTTAAAATGTATCCCTTTGATTAAAAAATGTATCTACTTTTCATGAAGAAATCTTTTTGGCCAACGAACTTTAACTTTCAACTCCTTTTAGGCATCACTAAATCAAATAAAAAATTTCACGACCTTCCCATACTATGGAGGCAGAACTTGGAAACATCTGTTCCTTAGGTGCTTAAGATCAATGTTAATATTTATTAGGTATTGGGAAAAACAAAAGGCGTTATCACATGAATCTGTCCGTCAGACATGGGCAATAATTAGAACATTGGAAGAGATAAAGTTGTACCAATTTTCTTAAATACATTTTTCCTGCAAACGATTTATTGTTTTGGATGAGATTTACATTAGGTATGGCTTAGTTACTCCAAGGTCCAATTATGAACAGAATCCAAAATAGATGTAATAACAATTTTTCTCACTATTCCAGACAATAAGATGATACAAGATAGTGATAATAATTATAACTTGTAACATTCACTCATTCTCTGGATTTGTTGAATGAACCGAATACTCTCCTGTCAATTAATCATTCTTTGTTTTTAAACTATTGTTAAACTGTTTAAAACTTCTTCATGCTAATGTATTTATCATTCCAGCATGTAACAAGTTGAATTATTCTGATGTCTCTCACTGTTGGATTAGATGATTTAGCCGAAATAACATTCAACTTCCAGCATTCAGCATTTAGCACCTTATAGCTTTTAGACAATATGTAAATTTTCCGCCAAACTTCCGTAGAGAAAAGGAGAAACAATCCTTTTTTGGTAGTTTAACTCCTGTATCTGGCAAATAAGAGAAGCGAAATCAGATGTGTATATGATAATATTATACTATGTAAAATTGTACACAAATAATAAATAAGAAAGAAAATATAAATAGTAAATAATGAACAATAATAAATAATAAAGAAAGGTATAAAATCCATATTTCCGAAAGTTTTATCGAGATTTCACAAATAGTGCCAAACATTTCGTAAAGATTTCCAGAGATTTCATAAAGAACTGAAAGATTGCACAAAGATATTAGTATATTCCTAAAGATTTCGCAATATTTTTTAATATTTTTCAAAGACTTCAGAAAGATTTGAACGATTTTCCAATGATTTAAACAATTTCACAAATATTTCGGATAGATTTCACAAAGACTTCAATGATTTCCAAAAGATTTTACAGGGATTTCAAGAATTTCAAAAGTATTATCAAATTCTTTTAAAATATCCCTAAATATTGAACAAAGATTTGCACAATTACACAAATTTAATCTGATATTTCAAACGTATTTTAAATATTTCGCATAGATTTCCCAAGATTTCAGAAAAATTTTAAAAAGACTTGATATATTTCGCAAAGATCTCAGATAGATTTCAAAGATTAAAAGAAGATTTTTATAATTTTCCAATGACATCGTGAAGATATTAAAGATTTCGCAAATATTTCCTCTGGATTAAAAAGATTTCACACAGACTTCAATGATTTCCCAAACAGTTCAGTAATTTCGCAAATATTACCAAATATTTTTCAAAGTATTCCAAAGCTTCCAGAAAAAAAATTCACAAAGCTATCAATGGTTCTGAAAGCGTTCACAGAGATTTAAAATTTTTCGTAAAGATTTCGGATAGCTTAAGAATGTTGCATACAAACTTAAGATTGATATTAAAGAATGTTAAAAGATTTAAGTGACTTATTAAATATTATTAGATATTTTAAGAATATTTCAAATATTTTCCAAATTTATCCAAAGATTTCGGAAAGATTTTAATCATTTAATTAATATTTCAAAAAGATTTTAAAAATTTCGCAAAGATGTCCAAAGATTTCTAAGGTTTTGAGAAAGATTTGAAAGATTACACAAAGACCTAAAACGTTTCGTAAAGATTTCGGATAGATTAAAAAAGTTTCATAAAAATTTAAGATAGCTATTGAGAATATACAAAGATTTCTGTGATTTCCAAAAGATTTCACAAGAAATTTCATAATTTCAGAAATATTGTTAGATATTTTGTTAGCACTTGTTACAAGATACTTGTTGAAAACAAATTTTCTACTAGTTAATTGCTTCTTTACCTAAATAGTAGGATTTAAAATCAAAATAGATTTTTTTCTTTTCATTCATTTCGCATTAAAGCTAAAAGACGAGCAATAGAGGATATTTCCAGAAAACAGCGGCAGCATCACATCATGATTTCCTCATCGACCCTCTCACTCTCTCTTACTATTTCCCCCTTTACAACACCTTCTAGCCGGCCGATCGCTTTCCTTAATTTCATTTTCTACCATCTTTGTCTCTATCTCGCATCCTTTCATATCTTTCCACTCAATTTCCATCATTGCCAACTATACTATTCTTTCCCTTCCCTGCACTCATTTTAAATTATTTCCGCTCCATTCCTCGCAAGCCCCTCTATCAAAATTTCTTTTTTATTCCTTTCCATATGTTTCACTATGCTCTTCTTTTGGTTTATTTCCCTGTCTTCAGCACCATCCTTCTCCACTTCTTCCTTCTCTCGTATTAACTCCATGCCTTCCCACTATACTTCTACATCACTTTACCATCCCTATCATTTTACTCACTCCTTTTTTTCTCATTTCCCTAACTTTTTTACCTTCCTTTTTTAACCCTCTCTTCCTTTCTTATCACACCCGTCCTCCTTTCTTCCTTCCCCGCTATTAAATACCAACCTATACCCTTCCCAACCCTCCGCACTTATTCTCGATAAAAGAAGTGTTCCTGGAAAAGTATAACAGGTCTTTCTTTATCTTTAAATAATTCCTTGTTTATTTATTTACTTTAAACACACTAGATTTTAATTTATTTGGAATTTTAAATCCTAATTGCATTATAAAAATCTATCCTGATGATTTCTAATTAGATTTATAATAAGAAAACAGAGAAATCATGAGTCAAACGTTATATTATAATTTAAATTTTTTAAATCATACACAGATTTTTTTTCCTTTAACATTTTTGTTTTCAATGTATTGAACATTTTTACACCCCCCTCGCTTTATCCATACCCTCCACCATAATTCTCAACACCTCCAATTAGTTCCACTCATACCGCTCCATCCTTTTCGATTCTCTTCATCTTCTTCCTTAACTTTCCATCCTCTCACACTTCCTCTCAATCACCTCCTTTCCTTTCCTTTCACACCATCCTTCACCACCACTGTTCGCATTTTCTATCATCCGCCTCCATCCTTACCATAAACCACCGACCCCTTCCCACCCTCTCTAACAGCCTCTTTCCAACTTTCCTACCATTCCATCATTTTACTGCGTTTTCGACTATCCGTCTTTACCACTTCCACGACTCACTATTATTCCCCTCTTTTCACACCATCCCTCCCCATCGCCTTCTAAGATTTGCATTATATTTCTCGAACTTACCACAAAAATTTATGGAAACCACGAAGGCAAGAAGCGCTGTTTTCAAGTTCGACAGTTTGTTCGGGCTGATAAGATTTTCTTTTTTCGGGTTGATAGAGCAATGAAAACCATCAAGAGTTATTACTTATCTTGTTTGAAATCTGACAAGAAGAATGAAGATCCCTCTTGGAACTCTGCTTCTTTTTCTTCTTCCTTTTCTTCTTTAGCACTGCAGGAGAGCAATGAATTAGATCTAGGCTAATTGACCGGTCTCTTGTAGTGCTAAAAAAGAAAAGAAAGAAGAAGAAGTAGAGTTCCAAGAGGGATCTTCATTCTTCTTGTCAGATTTCGAGCAAGATGACTGATAAATCTGACACGTTTCCGACGTTATATACGAGCCGAAAATAGAAAATCTTATCAGCCCGAGCAAACTGTCGAAATCGAAAACAGCGCTTAAGAGAACTTCGTCTCCGTCCTTCTACTAACACCCGGAAAAAATTTGTCAATCAATCTTTTCCTGGTAATTACGAAAGATGTCGAAATTTTTATGTAAATCTATTGAAACGAGACAAATAAAAACTTGACACGGATATTATAATAATAATAATTATTATTGTTAATTATTATTGAAAAGGAGAAAATTTCTCTAAGTTACTATTTTTAAGAAATTTTACAATTTATATGTCTTTTAGAATTACTTATATAGAATTCATTTCAATAAAAAACAGTCAACAGCGATTTTTCAAGTAGGTAGAAGAAATTTAAAAAAATATATAATTTTAGACCAAACAATTGCATTTTCAATAGATAAGCAATTAATTATCAAACAAAAGAAAAAAAACCTACTGAAAAAGACATTTTTTAAAGTGTAATTTTTTACAAAATAAATAGATTTTTTGATGAGTAATACTATTTTGAACCACAAAAGATCAAATTTTTAGGCAAACAGACAAATTTTAGAACTAAACGACGATTCTTCAGTGAAACAGTTGAACGTTTACACCTAGACAGATTTTTCAGTCGAGGACGAAATAAAATTAAAACGAAATTGTAAAATTTTTAAATAAAATAATGAATATTTAACAGCAACAAAATTAATTTTTTTAACAAACATTTGAAATTTAAAACAAATATTTGAACTTTTACTATAAAAACATAAATTTCTTACTAAAAATAAAATAGTTCATATTTTGCACAAGAAAAAAAATCCAGTTTAATATAAAAAATCAGTCGAAGTTAATAATAAAGGAGAATTCTCAAAAAAATACAATTTTCCAACAGGATAGATAATTTCTTTAAAAAAAAAAAACGATATTAAACAAACTATTGCATTTACAAGGAAAAGGGTTATAATAAGGGAATAAATCCTTTCAAAAATAATTAATGTAAATACCATGTTGAACTCAATATGAAAAACTTTAAATTCCTGAGATTTATAGTCAAACTATATATTGCATTTTCAATAAAATTTATGAATTTTGAACCCTTAAAGACAAATTTTCAACAGCTAAAAATTAATTTTTGGAAAACATTAGAATTTGAGATTTATTAAACTAAAAATGGTGCAGTAACAGTTTTAGGTGAAGAAAATAATTTTTAAAAGGAAAACCCATATTTGCAACCATTTAAGTTTAACGCAAAAAGACGATTTTTTTAAAACAAAAAGGTCAATTCTAATTAATTATTTGATTCTGAAATTAAGTTTCTACCAAAAAGGAAGAATTATTAACAAAATAGAATATTTTCAAAAAATCTATAAAACAATTAAATTTTAAAGCCCAAAACACAATTTTTATAGAGAAAAAGATTCTCTAAGTACTTAAGGCTGTTGCTCTTGGTGGTTCGGAACCCACCTTAAACTGTAGTTGAAGCTTCTTCAACTAAAACTTTTCAAGACAAAATATACAATTTTCTACAAAACAGTGCAACTGTCCACTTGAGAATATGAATTTTCAACTTAAATTATGACTTTTCAATTAAAAAAATGATTTTTCAAAAAATTAAATTCTAGTCAATTAGAAAGATATTTTACTAAAAATAGTTGAATTATTTAATTGAGTTCCATGAATTGAGGACGACTATATTTGGGGGTCTCATGGAATAAAATTTAAACATTAAAATCGTTAATAATAAATTCGAATCAAACTTTAAAAAAATATTTAAGAGTTTAAAATATGATATCTTATTAATTCCACTGTTTATTTAGATTAGGTGATTATTGTTATAATTATAAAAAATTGTAACATAATTATAATTATTTAAAAATAATTGTCGAAAAAATCTGAAAGATTTTTTCAAAATCATTGTTTTTTTCCGAAACGGTGTTTGTGAGTAGATCAAGGTTTTATAACGCTGGTTCGCTGGTGTGCAGGCATTTGAGGAAAAAGTAAGGCTTTTGGTATGAACCAACTAAATTTGCAAGTCATTGGTTATGACGATTGAAAAAGTTTCAGTAAAAAACAAAATTTTTGCTATTCATTTAAAAATTTCTTGGTTCTTGGCAAATATAGGCTATTTTCTCGTTTTAGCGATATAAAAAACGGTGGTCTTAAATGATTTTTTTTAATGTGGTGCGAGCCCCATGAATTTTAACATTATTTCCCATAAGAAAAAAAATGTTGTACATTTTATTCCGAATCGTCAATATTTGCTAATTCAAGTTGGAAATCAAAATTTCTCTTCACAATTAGCCATAGAGTACGAATAAAAGATTACTTTTTGAATATAAACCCCATAAGTCCTTTTTATGGGGTCCTAAACAAATTCGTAAGTTAAAAAATTAGTTTTGCGAGATTCTCGCGCTAATTATGATTTTTTCAGATCTTTTTTAATGCAGATTATTTCCAGTACATAAGATACGACTTTACACTGATGATTAAATTTACACTTTTTAAAATTTTCCTGTTTTCAATTAGAGTATGGTAAAACCTAATTATTACTACCAAATAAAGATGGTTTTAAAAAATTTTTACTATTGTTAATAATACTCTCGTAGAATAATGTTAGAAAAGTGTAGTTTCTACGGAAATTCTCCGCTTTTTGTTTAATTTTTAATTACAGAAAGGTCAATAATTCATTGAATTAAACAAAACCAATTTCGTAAACCATTCATTTCATTTTAAATAATATCTTCTATTAATTTCTTGAATTGTAATTTTTTTAATGTTTAATTTTTTAATTGTACATTATCTTGCTGTCAAGTTTTCACTTAGAGTTTAGTAATAATTATTGAAAAGTAACAGAAATAATTTTTTTCTGAAATTTTCAACTTTTTTCAACTTAAAAAATATTTATTCAAACAATTCATATCTGAAGAAAATGTACACAATAAATTAGTAAACAATAAATTAAAGGGAAAAATTCCAATATCTTTTCGTACCAAAAGAATTCAAATGAATTAAGAAAAATGTTAAAAAATAAACAATAAAATTAATTGAGAGGAGTTTAAGGTCAAAGAAAAGAAATTCAGAAAAAAATAAGGTGAATTATAATAAAATCAAACGAATTTTAAAAGAAGTTTAAAAAAACTTAATTGAATTTAGTAACTTTGAAATAAGCTTAGAAACATGGAAGGGAATTCAAAGAATTGAATGAAATTCGTCAGAACTCAAGGTAGTATAGAATTGAGCTACTTTACCAGGATTCAACTAAATACAAAAATTTAAGAGAATTCCCGATGAATCCCAAGAAAAATTTCAAAGCTTTACAAATCTTCGAACCCCTACTAATTTCTAACACAAGAAGTGAACGATTATAACAGAATAATTCAAGCTAACTACAAAATAATTCCAAAGAATTAGACCGCGCGCGGCTCGCTTCGCTCGCAAATTTGAGCGCGCCTAGGGCGCGCGGGTGTTGCTTCTCGCGCTTCGCGCTCGATAATTTATTTACCTCACGCTACGCTCTCGGACTTTATATATTCCCCAGACTTGTGCACATGCTTTGTAAAA
>JAWWLR010000034.1:95316959-95330539 GCA_035041075.1 Acraspis erinacei | reverse complement strand
GTTCAAATTAGGAAATAAAATCCATGCATCTTCAATCATATCTCCTTCCGAATTCCATCCAAATATGAAATGATCCCTTCTAAATAAACTTACTTTTTCGACTCGACCCATACGATAACTACCATATCTTGTAAAATTGGTGAACTGATCTTCAAAGCGCAATTGTTTCATCGGGGGCATGATGCCGCTACATCCAGGAAATAAATCCTCCAATGTACTCGGTTCTGAACTTATTAATTCTGTAAGAAGAAAGAGTAATAGGTGAATGTTTATCCAATAGTTATAATAATATTTATCCATTATAACGAGCAAGTTCGGAAAAAATAAAAGAAAAAAACAAGGAAAAAGGAAACGAGAAAACCTTTTTTTATTCTCATGCAATTGTCAAGTTAGAATATGAACGAATTTTATCATTCATAGTTGTAATTAAAATATAAAATATTCATCAAGTTTAAATGAATTGAAAGATTGTTTTCTTCTGACTTCATAAGAATTTGAAATTATATATATTGTCACGGAAACTTCTAAAAAAATCTAATTAAAGCTGCAGTCACTTCATAAAAAAGATAGAAATAGTAGCCTATAACAGTTACACACAGTCACTGATTCAACAAACTGGAACTTGTTTGCAAATTTTTGGTTTAAATACGGAAAAATGAGATTTCTTTAAAGTACACTGGTATTCTTAATGATTTTGGAGCACACAGTTTGACATGCAAGAACAACATAATTACCCGATAACTCAATTTGAAAGATTTAAAATTTAAAATTTGATATGTTCCCATTATTTAAATTCATCCAAATTTTTAGTTCAAATATAAAATAATTTCAATTTGTATTATAATAATGTGGACGGCAAATAATCTTAAATTTTTTCTTAAGAGCAAATAGCAATTGCAATAACGAAGGGAAAACCGTTATATCAAATATTTGTATAGCTTCTTTGTACCTACAAAATATAAATATTCATCTGATAAATATAAATAAGCATAATAATAATAAGTAAATATTCATGAAAATAATGAAAATTACACAAGGAAAGTTACATAAAATAACAAAATTTGTAATCACATATTAGGCCATTGCTCTAAAATCATCGATATTCTTATTCAACATTGACTTAAAGTTTGAACTCTTTGAAATGCAATTATTGTAGATTTTCTTACTAATCCCAGAATGAAGTCTCATTCCCTTTAACATCAAAAAATTTGGAACCTCTAAGATTTAAGGACAATTTTTTAAAATTTTGAAATATTTTCCAAGTTTTTTAGGAAATGTGAGAATTATTTAAAAATATATGTAAATTATTTGAGACATGTAAACAATATGTAATTTTCTTTAGGATTTAAAACAAAATTTTAAAGTTTTTCCAGCATTTTAACAAAATATTTATTACTATTATTAACCGCTTTGAAAGGGTTCAATAATTGTAAAAAAATTCAATAAATTTAAAGGGTATATTCAAGTGAGCATGCATTCATATGGGAGAATTAGGGGGGGGGGCTAACTCCCATTCTCGTTTTTATTTTTTCTCTGTTTCCGTCGTAACAAAAAGTCTGAAAAGATTTACAGAACTTTTTCAAATAATTTTCAACGTGCATAATTATTTCGAAGCAGATTTGACATGAAATTCAAACTCAAAAAGTTATCAAAATATATTTTCAATTTTATGTGTGAGGAAACTCAAGTACTATCTTAGTTTTTTTAATTCAATATATTCAACGAAAATGTTGTTATTCTGATTTTTTTGAGATTTCTTAATTTTGGGGGATCTAATTTTCACATTAGGGTGGTCCATATTTATACATTTGAGAATTAAGCTTTGAATTGCTGATGATACCCCCCCCCCCTGATGACCCGTGATAACCTGTGCTAACGGGTTTTTGAAATCACTATAGGTTTTTAAATACTATACATTAATTATTATTTATTGTAAGAATATTTCTTCTCCTGTATAGCATGAAAATTTATCGCCCTTCGTGATTAATTCTACAAAGTTGATGAGTATCAAGTTTTGTGGGCCCCTTTTAACATATTTCGCAATTATTTAAACAATCATCATTTGTTTAATCATTTTTTCCTCTCTAAAAGCATGTATTTAATTTAAAAAAAAACTGTTAGTTTGCATTTATGAGGTATTTTCTAGGCACAAGAATAGAGGATTGGAGGTATCAAAATTAAAGGCAATTAAGTGGAAATTATTCCTTGGATACGCCTTAAGAGAAAATTATACTTTAATTCACAAACAGTTTATAAAAAGTACTTCGTTTTATATTTGTTTGAAAATAGTTGTTGTTTTATTTAAAGCCCATATTAATTAAAAAAACGCAGGGGCACAGATTAGCATCGAATAAAAAAATTGCGCTATTCCTTTTTCCGGGAAAACTAAAAAATTGGTGGGGGGAAGTAATCCTAAAAAATCGACAGTTTAGTTTTTACAGTTATAAATTTACGCGACCTTAATGTGTAAATTACAAATTGTAAAATTCACAATGATAGCCCCTTGTGCGACTATTCTGCGGCAGAAAAACAGATTAATAAATAAAGTATTTGAGTTAAACAATAATCTCAACTTGTTGCTTAAAAACTAATATTTTTTCTATAAAATTGTCTCTACGTTCGAAAAGCAAATTTAAAATCATAAATGTGATATTGTCTTATCTCAAATTTACCAATAGAGTTCAGGAAAACTACAGAAGCGTGAAATAGAGTACCCACGGTGATCCACATATTTTAATTAAGTTGATGGCAGTATATGACAGTAAACGACTGTAAAAGGTACTGATTTAGGGGAAAATGACATTTTCTACAAAGGTTTGTACATATGGATACTCGTAGACACTTCCTATTCCACGTAGCTAATTTTGATTGGCTGATTCCCCTTTTGATTTATGCTTTCGTCACTGTATCACTATAATTTATAACTTTAAGCCTCGAGAATCATAAATATTTATTGAAAAATAAATATATGCTTGTGTGTGTACGTTGCACGCTCTCATCTATTTCCTTGTTTAGCTGCGTTTCATATCAAAAATTTCGTCATATGGAAAATTATGTCAACATATTATGTTTACAGTTTAAACAACGGTTGGAGAAAAGCATACTTTTGTTAGTACAACTTTATCTCTTGCAACGTCTACATTACTTCACATGGTTATACGATACATTTAACTGATCACGATTTTCTATCTTTTCCAATAATTAACAATTATTATTATATGTGACGTGCGCCGAAGAAAGGGGGCTTACTGGGAAAAAATCGAAACCGAGATTTTTACAACTTCCTATAGTTTCTGAGTTGCTGTTTTTAATAAAACCATCGAAAAAAATCCCGAGCGTTATCATTGTTAATAATTGAGTTATTGGGTACCCGACAAATCGGGCTTTGTTTCAAGAGCTCGAGATCCCGTGAAACACCTCCCACCACTCACTACTACATCTGTGCGTCTCATCTATACCACGTCCGCCAGCCACGTCTACGACCTATCTCTTTCAGTGGGAATGGAGTGGTAAGTGGAGGGAGAGGATTCCGTGAGTCTTCCCTCTCTCCCAAAAGTCGCGACTATCGGGTGGACTTCGACCATTCAACCTGAGAAATCTCACGTTTTGGAGTAAGCCCCCTTTCTTCGGCGCACGTCAAATACTTATTCTAACATCAGTGAGTTTACCTTAAAAGCTAAAGAATTTTCAATTCAACTGAACCCCTGTGAGCCCCCTTAACAATTAAGAAAACCCTGTTAAGAAAACGTTCCACCAAACAAATATATCATTATACAATAGTAAAGGAAGAGAGATCGACCAACTCTACGAACAGAGTCCCTTACCTAGATTCTTGAGTTTCTACAAAGAGGCTTATTCCAGCGATAATAAATTAAAAACTTTAATAATTTTCCACAATTACTATTGCCATCCCTTATTTCTTCCTCAACATTATTTTTAAACTCGTCAATAAAATATTTTCCTTTTTAAATGCTGGGTACCAAGACGAGGTTTCTCAGTATGTCTGGTAGTTCCATGCTGCGTATATAAATTTAATCCAATAAACATAAACAAATCTGATTTTATATCTAAACCATTTTCAAAACAATAATTCTATTGTCTCAACTTTTCGTTTTTTTAGTTCCTCAATCCCTGTTTTCTATTTTGTAACAAACTTACAATCAAAAAAAGAAGAAGTATCGCAAGCTTAGGTATTGGGAACTTAGGTTGATTTGCGTTTAGGAGAAAGGATTAAAATTGTGTCAGCGGAGAATTTTAAATGGAAAATAGTAGTATGGACGGATTTCCTATGATAAAATAAAGAGGTAAAGATCCAAATGATGGCAGTTTCGCTTGCAACGCGTTGTTATTTTTACAAAAGATTTTCGCGCTATTTTTCTATAATCATGAGTTTAATTCACTGACTTCAATTTTGTAGAAAAACTGAGTTTACCTTTATGAAAAGAAGAGCTCAATTTGTGCGTTTCTTTCTTGGTTTCTCCAAGGCATTTAGATCTTTTACTAGTTTTGTTTGTTTAGTTCTGTTCGATTTATAATATATGTATTTTTTTAAAGTTTCATAAAGATAAAATTTTTATTGAGAATTTTACTATAAGACGCTCTGCTCGTTCTTATCTTATAAATCTTTTAGATTACATTGTATCCATAATTTAACTAACAGATGTACAAAGAATAATATAATTAACTTTGCGTGTGAAAAGATAAAATGAAGGACAGTTTACTGATATTTTTTATAAATTATTGAATTTTAAATCGGAAATAGGCTGGTTTCTAAACGGCAATAAATGTATGGATTAGTATTAGTTAGAAAGCATGAAGGGTATTAAAGATTTTTTTGTATCTTAGTACTGTTAAAGGCTCTAAGTACTTAAGGCTGTTGCTTTTGGTGGTTCGGAACCCACCTTAAACTGTAGGTCCCCCTCCCACCACCAGGAAAGTGTGTGGGGGGTGTGTAAAGGAATAGCGAAGAAGTTGCAAGAAAAATGTAAACCCTTAGGGGACACATTAGAAGCTTCTTCCTTAGACGCAAATAAAGTCCTCGAAGTCAGATATTGACTTCTAGCTTACATAAAGAAAACTCATTAAGCTATTTTAAGTTTAAAATTTTATCTATCCTGCCAGGATTGTTCTTTACATTTCTGTATCAATGGATACAATCAAGAAACCTTATAAGGGCAATTCTCGTGGCGAACCCTGCAAAGGAATCCTACGGCATTCATTTGGAACAACAAGGGAAAGAATTTTAAGAAATTCACTTATTGAACTCTAGATCTGCCTACGAGCCACCCAATAACCTAAAAAGTAAGGAAACTGAGGTCCAAAATAGTTGGTGAACTGAGTAGCAAGTATGCAACGTAAAACTCCTGTTTTCCGAAATTCAAAAATTGAACGAGACCCCCAATCAGGCTTAAACCACACCGGCCAGGAAGCATAATCTCTCCTGGCAATAGACGATGTCCTCGACCCGTTAAGAAATGAAAAGTTTTTCTTAGCCTTCGTGCTTAGTGCAGGATACCACCAAATCCCGACTAAGAAAGCCTGCAAAAAATGTATAGCATTTTCTACTCTACAAGGACAATGCGTTCAGAGGACTTATCGGGAAAGAATATTTTACTTACATTGATGATATTGTAATATTCGAAAAAATATTTGAGGATAGAAAGAATAAAAAAGTTAGGCTTGAAATTAGAACCATCAAAATGGGAGTACCTAAAGTACTCCACCAATCATATACTGTAACGTACCAAACTCAAACAATTCCCAAATAATTGTCAAACAACGAAACCGGTACCATTATTTAAAAAACCAAATCTTCAAAGATCAAAAATTAAATTAAAGATAAAGTTGAATATAAAAAGAGTGTTGTTACGCGCTAATGATTATACCTACTCTTCCAATATGTAGCATATATAAAACGTTGGCTCTCTGAGGAGATTAAGTCTATACATGGAAATAAATCTAATGTGATAAGATTCTATCTTCGGGGAATCTAAACCAAGGGGGTCACCTGGGAGTTGGTGTTTATGCAAGTTCCTGATGTAACATTCCAAGCATAATTATTTTGCTTTTTCTATACTTTATTAATTATAATATCTGTTATGGTGTCGTCTGTAACGAGACCTTAGCATTAAAGGTTTTTCTTTACATATGCCTTTCCCTGTACCCTCGTATATTATATTCTCCATGGTGATGCAAATGAAGCACAAATGCTCGATTATATGCTTCAGTGTATGCTTCCTTCACTAATCTAATGCTGTTTTCAATTGTTGTATGATCATCATCGAGAAGCTCTGCTTGCTCTCTTGCTATAATGTCTGCTCGCTCGTATGCCTGCTTGTATGCTCTGATATGTGCTTCTTTATATAATGGGTTGTTCGATGTAGTAAAATGTGTAGCAGCAATCTCATCGCGCGCTTTAACAAGGTCCAAACGACGGTTCGCACCCAATTTATTACATACATCATTGGGCAAATTAATCCACCTGTGTTCATTTAGGTCAAATACGATACATACGTCGTACAGATGAGGAAATAAAATCCAGGCATCTTCAATTAGCTCTTGTCCCCAACTCCATCCAAATATGAAACGACCCCTTTTAAACAAATTTACTCTTCCGACGTTATCCATACGATAACTGCCATATATTCTAAAATTGGGCAACTGATCTTCAAAGCGGAATTGTTGGATCGGGGGCAATACGCCGTTGTATCCAGGAAAAAGGACGTCCAAAGTCCTGGGTTCTGAACTTATTAATCCTGGAAGAAGAATCAGCAATAGGTGAATGTTCATGTAACAGATATCGTATCCAATATCATTTTCATCTAACTTTATGAGAATTTGATATTATATACATTCTCATGGAAACTTCTAAAAAAATCTGATTAAAGATGCAGTTACTTCATCAAAAATATGCATATAGTAGCCTACAACAGTTATAGTCACTGATTCAAGAAACTTGAACTTCATTCGAAATTTTTGACTTAAATACGGAAACATGATTGAAATTTAATAATTTATAATTCTATATTTTGATAATTCAAGAATTTAAAACTGTTGCTCTTCGAGATCACAGAAGGTAGAATCTGAAATCCTAAAAAATAATGATTTTTAATATTTTGCATTAAAAATAAAAATTAGGCAAGTTTCAAGTTTTTTAATCCCTTATTTTGAAAAACTTTCACTTGGACCTTGATGATTGATATTTATTATCATCTAAATTAAAAATTTTTGATTTATAAATAATCCTTTTTTAATTTTGAGCTTTCAGAGTTAAAAAGATGCCAGGTTTCCGCTTCACAATTTTTAACTTTTTAGTTTTAATGATTTGGTTTTGAAATTTTTCCAATTTAGAAGATTTAAAAAGCCGAAATTTGTATTCCAATTTCTAAAGTGATGTCTAATAAAAAAGTGAATTCTAAAAAAAGTGATCTAAGGTGATCACTAATTTCAAATTAAAGCCAAATTATGTTAAAGCCAGTTCGGAAGTTTTCCCAAATTGATTACTCTTATGATTACCCTCTTTGCGAATTTATTTTATTGCACCTGAGCTGGGACTGGAAGTGCAAAAGTAAAAAAACTAAGCAAATCGGATACATTACATTGACTCTTTGAAATTCTTTTTTCCAGTCATTGAATTTATTGATTCAGACTGATAATTTCTTTAGGCGCATTGTAACATAATTATGAAATATTCAATATAATAATAATATAATATTCAATATCCCGGAAATATTATTGTTGTGAAGCTGAATAAAAACGCTGTAAATAATAGAAAAGTATAATATTCCGACGGGAAATATTTCTTAAATTGAGACAAATAATATCCCTGAGATTTCTGTGGTAAAATATTTTGAACATTATTAAATTTATATTTTATTTGCAATTTTTCTATATTTTCCAAATCAAGCAAAATAAAAAAAATGGACTTAAACATTTCCGGACTATTTTTTGATTTAATTAATTTTTTTAGAATTTTCAATTTCATTATTTGAGATGCAATCACTGTACATTTTTTAAATAATCCTAAAATTAGGTCTCATTATCTTTAAACATTACAAACTGTGAAACCTTGAAGATTTAAGTAAAATTTTTCTAATTTAGAAAACTTTCCCAGATTTTCAGAAATCATGCAGATATATTATTTCGCTATTTTTTCTATAATTTGTTATACTTTTTTAAATTGTTAAAAAATTTTGTATATTGTGTAAATAAATATCTTCGCATTGAAAGGACTATTTTCTTGGAAATATTTCAATTTTATTCCATATTTCTCCTTTTCAAATTACTTCATTTTGAAGTGATAACATAAATATGGTTTTTGAAACCGATTCTTATAAAATCAATTGCTTTTAAAAGATTAAAATATAAAGGGATAATCCCAGAAATATTTTTTTCTTATTAGCAATTTATGGCCGAGATATAAAATCTTTAGTAAAATAGTTATAAATCAAATTCTGCAGTTCTTGCTTAACAAATTTCGTAATAAGTTGAGCAATGTTCATTGGTCCGCCTATATAAATGTATTGCCCTCAGCATTCTTTAATTTTTTCATTATTTCCAGAAAATGATAACTTTTTACGATTCAGAAGGGGAGAAAAATTGTTTCAAGAGTTTTTAATATTCCTTGAATGGTTCTTAAGAGGTAATTATATTTTAACTCACAAACAGATGATAACAAGTACAGGCAAACCTGGATTTAATGTCAATTTTGGGACTGAGCGTGACATTAAATCCAGAGTCTCGGAAATATTTTTTCTGTCTCGTTATTTCTCTCTGTCTCTCTTATGGCGCTCTAATGAGCACCACACATCCTCCCGTAGGGCCTCTTATCCATGTTAATTTAAAAAGCCTATGGGGCACAGGATAGAGTCGAAAAAAAGCAAACTACTTTTTTCCCGAAACACGAATAATTTGTAGGAAGGGTGTCGGGAATAATAAAAAGATGCCAGGCTTATTTTTTACTGGTATAAATGTGAGCTACCCTAATGAAGAATTACTGTTTTTAATATTTTACACTAAGATCCCACAACTTTAAACATCTGAAAAATTCACAATAACAGCCCATCGTATGACCATCCTGTTGTAAAGAAACTGAGATGAATAAATAAATAATTATTTGAATCGAAGAAAACTCGCAGCTTCATGATTAAAAACTAATCTTCTTGTTCAATAGTTTTTCCATTTGAAAATTCAATTTAAAATCATACATAGGATATTATATTATTTTATATTTACCAACTAATTTCAGGAAAACGGCAGAAGCGAGAAACAGTGTACCAGCGGACATCCACATTTTTAAATGTAATTGATGGCAGTATATGACAGTAGACAAGATTTTTCCATATGGATACTAGCGGATTTTTCATATTCCACGTAGCTAATTTTGATTGGCTGATTTCCCCTTTTTCACCTCCTGCCTCCACAATAAAATAAAGACATATGTGTGTGCATGTGGGTGTGTGAAAGTGTGTTCTATATTCTGATCTATTTCCTTGTATAGGTGCGTTTCGTATCACAAATTGCGTCACATGAAAAATTACGTCAGCATATTATGTTTACAGTTTAAACAGCGAATCGATAAAAATATATCTTTGTTAGCACAACTTTATCTCTTCCAACGTTTGCACTATTGCACCTATTTGTGCAAAGCAAGCAGGGGATGGTGATTTTCTATCTTTTTCAATAATTAATTATTATTATTCTTATATTATAGGCGTGTGATTTATTTTCTTTCATTTTATCGCGACTATAGAGGAACAACAGGAAATACTAAAAAGAATATATTCACGCCCCTAATACAAAAAAGTGAGCAACCGTCAGAAAAAAAAGTCCGGACTTCTGACAATTTCTGACCACTTTTGTTACTTTTCTCGATAGGAATCTTTAGAAAAAGTCAGAATTCCTGAGAAAATGTTCAGAAATTGTCAATACCTGGATTTGAAGAATAATCTTTTTATTAGGAGCACCATAATATATATTGTCATGAAACCTTATCGCTTTTATATTTTCCAAGTTATTTATATTATTTATACTACAGAACTCGAAAAGCGAATCTGTAAAGTCTGTCTGTTTTAAGTTGGGTATTTTTTCTTTTTGCAAGATATATTAGATTTATCCTAATTTAAACCTTCTTCATGATCATACACATAAATGCAATCTAATTAGAAATGTATAAATGTAATAAAATGTATAAAAGAATCAGTTTTCCATAATCATGTATAAGAGATAGTTTCAGGGATATAATTTCTAGATAGATTTTGTTCAGAAAAAATGATTAAGATTGTTTTAGTGGAGAATTTAAAATGGAGAGTAGTAGCCTGGAGTGATTTCCTGTCATAAAATAAAGCCGTAAAGATCCAAAAGATGGAATTGCGGCTTATAGCGCTTTTTTATTTTTGCAAAGATTTTTGAGCTGTTTTCCTATAATCAGGAGTCTAGAACATTGACTTCAATTTTCCAGAAAATTGAATATACCATTATGAAAAAATTGGAGCTCAATTTCTAATTTTCTTGCTAGGTTTCTGTAAGGAATTTCGTTTTTTTTATTATTAGGAGTTTGATTTTTGTTTTGTTCTGCTGGATTTACAAGAGCTGTAATTTTTTTGAAATATTTATAAATATAAAATTTTTCATGCTCTATCGGTTTCTGTATCCTCGAATAAATTAAAAAAATCCTCTGAAGGCAATTCTCATGACCAACCCTGGTATTAAATCCTACGGAATTCATCCAGAACAAGAAGAGAATGAGTTTTAAAAAATCCACTTATTGAGCTCTGGATCTACATGCGGCTGAACTGACAACCTAAAAGTTAAGAAAACTCGGATTAAAAATAGTTCGTGAACAACACAACATAAAACATACAATGTAAAACTCCTGTTTTTCTAAATTCCAAAATTGAAATAGTCCCGCCATTCGCAGGGATATGCATCGACCAGGATGCATCATACCCTCTCCCAGTAATAGACGAAAAGGTCGGCCAGTTAAGACATGCGAAGTTTTTCTCAGACTTCGACCTTAGTGCCAGAATTCCATCAAATCCCCATGAAGGAAGATTGCAAAAAATATACAGCCCTCCCTATTATACAAAGGCATTTCGAATATAATAGAATGTCATTTGGTTTGAAAAACGAACCCGCTACCTTTCAACGTATGATGGACAATGCATTCAAAGGAGTAATCGGCAAAGAGTTTTTTACTTACATCAATGGTATTGTAATAGGCGATAAAATATTAGAAGAATATAACAAAAATTTATTGACTATTCTAGAAAGAATTAAAAAAAAATAGGCTTGAAATTAGAACCATCAAAATCCGAGTACCTAAAGTAGTTCACCAATTCCATGTTGTAATGTATCAGACCCAATGAAGTCCCAAATCATTGTCAAACAATGAAACGTGTAGCATACTTCAAAAAACCAAACCTTTATAGAAAAAAGAATACTTAGAGACTAAGTTCATTCTTAAAAGGGGGGTTGTCACGAGCTAAGAAAT
Source organism: Acraspis erinacei (assembly GCA_035041075.1). NCBI lineage: Eukaryota > Metazoa > Arthropoda > Insecta > Hymenoptera > Cynipidae > Acraspis > Acraspis erinacei. The sequence continues at coordinate 95,319,048 of JAWWLR010000034.1, read as the reverse complement.
AACCCCCACTCTGCGACTATGTAGCATATAAAAAGCTTCGAATCTCGAGGAGCTTAGTTCTATTTGCGTACTCATAAAGTCAAATGAAATCGTACGAAGTCAGAGATTGACTTGAAACTTGCAAAAAGAATTTTTTAAGCATTTTTACCTTTACTAATATTGTTTTAAAATCACTGTATTGAAAATGCAACCTTCATTTAAATAACTTATATTTAAATAGAGAATAGTTTGAAGAGGTTAATAATATATCAAATGCAAAATCGAAATCTCCATTTTAAGATGACACACACGTTAAATACTGATTTAAATTTAAATTTGTTGAAAAAACAAATGCTTCTCCTGATATATTTGGATGCCGAATTAGAATAAAAACAGGTGATTCAAAAAAATTGCTTTCTTCCGGGAAATTGAAGTTTCAATATCGAGCTTTCACAGTAGTATGGTGATTATCTTTTATTCGTAAGAATATGAAAAATTAAGAGAATATGTTGTTTTATTACAAATAGTTTTTAGAGTTTCGTAGCCTCGGGCTGACACACTTATGGTTTCGGTCGGGTCTCCTTCTGCCCGTCGTCCTTTTTTTCAAGGAGGATTACTGATGTAGGGGTACTATAAGTGGGGGCAGGGGTGTATAGCTGCATCAGGTTAGTGTGGGTGGGTAACTAAGGGAGAGAAGTGAGTTAGGGAACATTTTGGGAGAGGGCAAGTGTGGGTTGGTAAAGAAAAATGAGCGGAAAGTAAATGCAGTAGGGAGGGACAGTTTGAAATGGGGATATTATCGCGATTTAATTCTTTTTTTGCTTTAAGAAACCCATTCTTGTAGGTTCTCGGTGGCCAGTTTAACTACTATTTCAATTATTGTATCCATTAGAGTAGTCCGAAAAAGTGAATGTTTAAATGTTTGTGGGCGTCTTGAAATTTGTGTAAGCTAGCAAAATCAGAGTATGATTTTTTTTACTGTTGTTGAGTCATTTCTCAGCTTGCTAAAACGTTATTATAAATTTATGGCAAAGTAATCTAAAAGGTGATAAAAGTATAAGTCCAATCTAGGGATTCACCTGCCTGGCCTCTGACTAATTTACTCTGTTCACCAACAGAATGAAATTCTTAAAAGACGAAATTTCGTGCTCTGCACGCAGCTTGTCAAAGAAAAGGAAATATAGGCGGAGTACCCCCGATCGCAGGGCTTTAGGGCCGCAGTAACCAAGCTTATAAAAAATTGGAGAGAGCACTTGGGTCAGTCTACATATTTGCAAGCATTGCTTTATCTTTCAACGGCGATTGGGTGTAAACCGAAGAAAAAATTTTTTCGACGCCTTCCATAAGAAAAAAACTGCGCGGCCGATTTCGTTACAATTTTCTTGTTCTTTTCCAGATTCATTCTGAGAGATTTAAAGTACATTCTCCACAAACACCCCATGCCTTCAAGCAAATCAGAGGTTTGACTTATTCATTGCTTTTATCTACCTGTGTGATGTTCAATAAAATCTATTCTTCTAACTTTAATTTCTTTTAACCTCAACCTTTCTGACGTTTTCGCCCCTAAAATAGATTTTCTCCTATCATTTGTCATATAAAATTCGATTTCATAAGGGTATTTCCTTTTATAATATGGGAAGTAACATTTGTCTGGCAGGTTTAGTTTCTCGCGCGTGTGCGATATTAACGTTGCTTCTGGTTTAAGTATTTTAATTTTAGGAATTCTAAGCTTTTCCTATTCACTGGACGGAATCACATTCGCATCAGAACTCGTAACAATTTTAATTTTAATATGTTCTTATTAATTGATATATTCGTAAAACATTAAGATTTCGCAATACTATTAATCTCTACCGAACCTATAAACAAGTAACTATCTTTACCGTCAGTTTTAATTCTTTCGTTAATACTATACTTTTGATCTTTTTCTCCAACTTTCTTTTTCTTTTGATAACACTCATTCGCAAAATGCTTTTGAAGTTTACAAAAAGTACAAATTTTACTGTATGTCGGACATTGATTCATTGGATTTGGCGAGGGGCAAATCACTCTCGAATCAGTGTAATTAATGAAAAGAATCACTGTAAATAATGACGGCGATACGGAATCA
>JAWWLR010000034.1:94810543-94825856 GCA_035041075.1 Acraspis erinacei | reverse complement strand
AACGAGGTCCTCCTCTTAATATTTACCAGAAATTCATTGGTATATTTTTAAGATTGGAAACGGGATCCTTCTCCTAACATTTACCTGAAATTCATTGGAATATTGATTAATTAATTGATATTTACCAGAAATTCATTGGAATATTAATTGATTAATTAATATTTACCAAAAATTCATTGTAATATTAATTGATTAATTAATATTTACCAGAAATTCATTGGAATATTAATTGATTAATTAATATTTACCAGAAATTCATTGGAATATTAATTAATTAATATTTCCCAGAAATTCATTGGAATATTAATTAACTAATATTTCCCAGAAATTCATTGGGATACTCTAGAATTGGAAACGAGGTCCTCCTCTTAATATTTACCAGAAATTCATTGGTATATTTTTAAGATTGGAAACGGGATCCTTCTCCTAATATTTACCAGAAATTCATTGGGATACTCTAAGATTGGAAACGGGATACTCGTCCTAATATTTACCAGAAATTCATTGGGATATTAATTAATTAATATCTACCAGAAATTTATTGGAATATTAATTAATTAATAGTTACCAGAAATTCATTGGGATACTCTAGAATTGGAAACGGGGTCCTCGTCTTAATATTTACCAGAGATTGGAAACGGGATCCTTCTCCTAATATTTACTCGAAACGCATTGAGATATTTTTAAGATTGGAAACGGGATCCTCCTCCTAATATTTACCAGAAATTCATTGGGATACTCTAGGATTTCTATAATCTAGGATATTTTTCACCTATGGTCACTTCTATACAAATAGAGGGCATTTTTTAACCAAATACATTTTTTTTTTTAAATGTATTTTGTGGTGCAAGTTTTAATTCATCAGCAGTAAGCATAAGAGCGACTGCAAATTTCTTGGCATTTTTTGGTGCAACGAAATTTGGTGTGTCGATGAAATATTTTCGCTAACCGTAGACTCTTTTCAATAAGTATACATGTTTTTAATTTTTCCTTTGTATATATACTTCGAGAACATCAAAAACAATTTTTGGTCTCAATGTTATTTATTTATCAAACACGTTTAGCCACAATTAACCAGAAACTTGTCAGCGCATTGGGAGTGATAGTGCAATTACAACTTGTTTCACCCTTCTCGATGCAGCTGCTAACGATGGAACTGTATGCGTTAATTGGCCATATACTCAACAGCAAAAATTAAGGTTTCAATTTTATTTAATTTTTTTTAAATTCATTATGAGCTTAAGATGCTTTTACTGTCACAGTGAATGTGAAATCTTACAAACGATTTAATGGTTTTCAATGTTCTTCTTGCTCAAAATAAACCAACTGTGGTTCAGTTTTGTTTCAGTAAGTTTTTACACCGTTTTATGTTCGAAATAAAAGTTTATTTTTTTATGTGAGAAAATGATGTACAAAAAAGTCCGATTTTGCTGATTTTGTCTGTATTTTTTGTGCAAATAATAATAAAACTTTTCAAATTGTTTATTTTTATTAAGAAACATTTTTTTATTAAGTGCAAAAAATGTGACAACAATCCTAATCCTAAAGTAATGCGGAACAATTCAGAATGAAAAAGAGTTCGGACGGCATGGCGTTTTTTCAGAATAATACGAAAGCACTTGGAATGAATTCTGAATGAAAGCGTAATCATGCCTGATAAGAACGGATTCAAAGGAAATGAAAACTTTGCTTAGAGTAGTGAGAAATAATTTTGGAATGCATTCGGAACGATAGCGAAATCATGCGAAATTATAACGAGTTCAAAGAGAAGAAAAATTTTTTTTGGATTCATCAGCGTAAAAGCGGGAAATGGCCAGAAATTCTCTTTGCTGGAAAAGAATCAGGAATTGAAGAAAATTAAAGAAATATTATTTTGACACTTGGAACAGGAAGTTTCAAGAAAGAATTAGAATTTTTATTTTGGGACAGTGCGTTTTCGTAAATAATTATAATTTTGACTTGGAAAAGAGAAGCTTTTCGTGTAAAATTATAATTCTGATTCAAAACAGTGAAGTCTCGAGAAAAATGAAAATTTTTGATTAAATTATAATTCAGGGTAAGAACGAGAAATTTTCTAAAAGAATGAAATTAGGTCTTGGAATGGGGAATTTTCCAAAAAAATTACAGCTTTGATTTGGAAACGAGGAATTTTCTATGAGAATTATGATTTTTATTTTGTAATAGTGATTTCTCAAAAAAAATTACAATTTTGTCTTTGAACGAGGAATTTTCCAAAAGAATTACAATTTTAACTTGAATCGCGGAATTTTCGAAAAGAATTGCAATTTTGTCTTGGAACAATAAATATTCCAAAAAAATTACAATTTTATCTTGGAATGGGAAATTTTTCAAAAGAATTACGATTTTAAATTGAGACGAGGAATTTTCGAAAAGAATTGTGATTCTTTTTTGAAACAGTGAATTAAAAAAAAATTATCTTGGATATGGGAAATTTTCCAAAGTAATTACAATTTTGATTTGGAACGAGTAATTTTCGAGTAGAATTATGATTCTTATTTGGAACAGTGAATTTTCAAAAAAATTACAATTTTATCTTGGAATGGGGAATTTTCAAAATAAAATTTCAAATTTGACTCGGAGCAACAAATTTTTGCAAAAAATTGTAATTCTTATTTGGAACAGTGAATTACAAAAAAAAATATCTTGTATATGGGGAATTTTCCAAAAGAATTACAATTTTGACTTGGAACGAGGAATCTTCGAACAGAATTTTGATTCTTATTTGGAACAGTCAATTTAAAAAATGTTATCTTAGATATGGGGAATTTTCCAAAAAAATATACAATTTTGAATTGGAGTGAGGAATTTTCTATCAGAATTTTGATTCTTATTTAGAACAGTAAATTTTCAAAAGAATTATCATTTTATTTTGAAACAGGGAATTTTCCAACAGAATTACAATTTTAACTTGGAATGGGGAATTTTCAAAAAGAATTTCAAAGTTGTCTCGGAACCATGAATTTTCAAAAATAATTATGTTTATGATTTTGAACAGTGAATTTTTTAAAAAAGGCATAAGTTTAACTTGTAAGAGGATATTTTCCAACAGAATTACAATTTTGTCTTGGAACGAGAAATTTTCCAAAAGAATTATAATTTTATGTTGGAATGGGGAATTTTTCAAAAGAATTACAATTTGACTTCGAACGAGAAATTTTCGAAAAGAATTATGATTTTGATTTGGAATAGCGAATTTTCTAAAAAATTACAATTTTATCTTTGAATGGGGAATTTTTATCGTGATTTCTCAAAAAAATTGTACAATTTTGTCTTTGAAAGAGGAATTTTTCTAAAGAATTACAATTTTGACTTGGAACAACGAATTTGCAAAAAGAATGACATTTTTCACTTAAAACGAAGAATTTTCAAAAAGAATTATGTTTCTGATTTGGAACGGTTAATTTTTCAAAAGAATTGCAATTTTGTCTTGGAATGGGGAAGTTTCAAACAGAACTACAATTTTAACTTCAAACGCGGAATTTTCTAAAAGAATTATGTTTCGGATTTTGAACAGTAAATATTTGAAAATAATTGCAAGTTTAACTTGGAACTAGACATTCTTCAAGAGAATTGCAATTTTTTATTGGAACGGGGAAGTTAAAAAAAGAATGATTCTGGTCTAGGATAAAGAAATTTATAAAACAAATACAATTCTCAGACCTCGAGAATAAAAAATAACCGGAAAATAAAACAGAAAATGGCCGAGAAATCTATATGAAGAAGATCTAGAAAAAATTTAAAGTAGTAAGATGTCTTGAAATTACAGGAGAGGGCAGCAGAAGAATGAAACAAAGGAAGGAAGGAATGCATCCACATAAGTCATGGAAGTCTTTAAAAAGAAGACTTCTCTACATTGTACATGGACAGATCTAGTAATTGGCACGCTCAAGAATCTCAAGAATTCACTTTGTTGGGGTGGTGGTAGTTGTGCTGCGGCCGGTGCTGCTGCTGCTGCTGCTGATGATGATGATGATGATGATGATGATGATGATGATGATAATGATGACGATGGTGGTGGTAGTGGTAGTGGTAACTATGGTGGTGATGATGGTGGTGGTCGAACAATTGTGTTTGTAGTGGGGGTTGGTTCCTTGAAGCTGCTCCCTATCTCTCCTTTCTCTCCCTATAGGTGGTGAGGAGGGACCCTCTTCCGCGCACTGCGCGAGTTCATCTCTCTGACAGCTTATTGTCGTTGTTGGCAAGAGTACAATCAGATTCTGTTCATCTCCAGAACATCAAGGGTAATGTAACGACAGGAACGTGACGATGACCGTGTTTCTGACAGTGTCAATGACAATGACTGTCACTGATAATCTGACAATTTGTTTGTTGTTGTTGTTGTTGTTGTTGGAACGACGCTTCTCTTTCGCTGATTGATACCTCCGTCTAGACTCGATTGTTGAATTGAATCAACTGCCTACCTAAACGCCCTAGGAATCTCATACGCAGTCTATTATATTTGTACATTATTGACTGATGAAGACAATTACTGATGGAGAGAGACTGATGTAGAGAAGGTTCGCAGAGATTCTGAAGAACTTGAGGAGGCGGAGTAGAAGAAGAAGCGTTGGAGGAGAAAGGAGGCGGTCGAGGAAGAAGAGTAGGAGTAGGAGGACCCTCAGGGCGACTTTTATTTTATTTGAGTCTGACACTTGGACGGGAACGCGCACACACCGGAAGTACGGAAGGTGTCTACCTATCCTTCCTACCGAATGACTCGATCTGACCTGAATCAACAGGACCCACAAAAGGGTCTCCAACTTGGGGTTGTATCTCTTGAAAAGAATGTTGCTCCAGTTTGAGGCAGAGATGAAAGCTATTGCTGGATTGAATTTCGAAAGTCCAGAGATTCAATCAAATCTTCACTTGCCAAATATGAGATAGGTTATATGTGCACTTTTATCAATTTTGGCAACATTCAGATGTTAACCAATTCCGAAAATATGAGGGTCAATGGGATAATTCGATTGAGATTACAAGTGGGACCAAGAAAATGAAGAATGTTTAATCAAGTGATTGGTGAAATGCGTGTCAGTGTCAACTGCGGTTTTAGGGACCATGGTTCACGCATTTGGTCCGTGGAAACTGGAAAGACATAATTTATTTAAGTGCTGTGTTTTTGTCAACTATATACCAAAGGGCAAATCTCTTATTTATTGTAAATTATTATTAGAAAAGCGACTGGTCGAAATAATTGAAAGGTTGATTCGAATTATACGAAATTCGCAATCAAGAGGAACAGCGTCCAAGAGTCGTGAATTGGTAAAATTGCTCTTGAAAGAAGAGCGATTGAAAAAGAACGCTTAGTGAAAAGGGTTGGGGTTTGGTGCCAGCGAAACCAAGTGCCCCCGGGTTAATTTCAGAACCCCTCGAAACGACGGATGCACCCGCTGAATTGCACCGAACTCTCGAACTTGTCGAACGTCAAAGCCGGAACGCCGGTGCCTCAAGCAAAGAGACTCTCTACGCGTGCCAGTCCGCTGATCAGAGAGACCGCTCTGCGATGGCACGAGTCCAAGAAGAGTAGAAAAGATGAGATGAAATGACATGAGATGAGATGAGATGAGATAAGATGAGTGGAGACATTGGGAAAGGGACCGTCAGCAAAAATAAGCAGAAATATCTCGAACGAGGGGTCTTTCCAATTGGGTGCAAGGGGTGTGCAATCCTCGCCGAAAGAAGGGTTGTTGCACAATTTTAAAGTGGATAAACCGTGCCAAGGAGAAGAGCCCACGAGGAAACAAGTCGAGGCGATGACAGAATGCCTCCGTTCCGACGCCGACGAGTTCCAAAAGGACTATCACCCAGGACTATTACCACACACCTCGTTTCTGCAATTACGCTAATTACAATCTTCCTCGATAATCCGTAAGTTCACTTTTTCTATCATTCCTTCTTTCTTCATTCATTTCCTTACGAGTCCAATTCAAACTCAGGGAAAAAGTTTTCTTCAAACAAAAGCATCCGCTTTGTTTTCTTTTGAGCCACGTGTTATTATTTTTATTTTTTTGTTATACAAACAAAATTATTTGGCTGAACCAACTTTTCATTCGGATGGAATCCCCAAAAATCAAATTCATTCTGAGTCATTACACTTCCAAGCATTCTGTTGTCAAACGAGAATTGCTTCAAACGAATCCAAACCATTCTAAATCAACATTTCATTCCATGTGAATTCGCTGGCGGATCAAAGTCCAATTCAAATGAGTTGCTTAGTATTCCGGTATAATTTCGATTAGACCCGAAACATTCAGAATTAAAACGCTTTAATTTCTAATCATTTCCACCTGTTTTCGAATGATTCCCTCGTCAATCCATAGCAATTTCAAGCGATTTCAACATAATTGTGAACCAACTATTCATATTCTGCTTCAATATATTCTTCCACTTAAGTTATTTCAAATGATTTAACTTTATTATGAACAACGTTCTCATTATGTCTGAATCCATTCTCATTTCGTATGATTTCATTCTCATTCGGAATTCATTGCAAATGATTTTGCATTACTCGAAACAACATTTTTGTTCTGTTTGAATCTATTGTCAAGATTTGACGAATTTTCAAAATTCCCAATTTGCAAACATACCAAAAAAAATAATAATTACTGGAACAATAATTTACCGAATTTTCGAATTATTCGTAAATATTGAATTGCCGAAATTAGAACAGTTATGAAAAATATCAAATTGCCAAATTTTCGCAAAAAGCTCATTTTTTTGCTTGTTGTTGAATAATCTTTTTAAAAAAAATTTTTTTTTTTAATTTTATTCCTTATAAGGCATTTATTCGCAGGTGTACTGTTAAATTTCATTCTACGGAAATTGGAAAATTGGGCAAATTACTATTTTCGAAAATTTACTACTTTTAGGAATTTTCATTTTATAGGAAAATTTCTATTCCGTAATTATTTTGCAATACTTTTCCACATTCGTAAACTTAAAAATTTGGCAAAATTATGCCATTATCATTTCGCATGATTCCGCATTCGCACGGAATTCATTTAGTATTATTATTCTAAATTTATTTCAAATTTTCCCTTACAAAGGACCTCCCAACAAATGTACAGAAAACGGGTTTTCGCATAACTTTCAAATTATTATTATTGTTTTTTTGTTGTAATTTCTACCTCCAGAGCATTAATTAAACAAATAAATTAACAGTCATATTGAAGCAAAAGTTATTTAACCATGAACTCGACAGATACACGATTTTTGAGCAATTTTGCGTATTCCTTATGTTTGGGGGTTGTTTTAATATCCTTCAAGCATTCAAGCAAAGAAGTCTTTATTTTCTAAAAACAAAAAAAGGAGAATATTTTTTCACCAAGCCACTGAAGTCGAAAATCACTTTCTGATAAAAATAAATAAATTTATTTTTAGGAATGCTTTATCAACCCTTAAAGCTTCAAGCGAGAAAGTCGACTTTTTATAACGACCAAAATCACAGGAGATATTACAATTCAACTTTTAGCGTAGGAAATAACTAAAAAATTAGCACAGGATACGTCTCCTGCCATAGAAGGTTCTGAATTTATTTTAAGGGTGGTTTCAACATTCCTCTAAAAATTCTAGTAAGGAAATGGACATTTTATAACCACGGGAGATTTAAAAAAATTATTGTGGTCGGAAATCAATTCACAATAAATGTATGAAACAATCCACCCGCAAGGAAAGTTTTTTAATTTATCACAAGGGATGTTAAAACACCCCTTAAAGTAAAGGTAAACACGTTTATTGTGTTCAATTTTCGACGCAAAAAATTTTAGCAAAAAATCTCCTGTGATTTCGATTTTTAGAAAATTTGGTTGGCCTTTCTGGAATTTTTAAGGAATGTTTAAGCAACTCTACAAAGAAATTTAACCTCCTTCCTCAACTTGAAGGATAATTAGTCAAATCTAATAAAAAGTTTTTGTGAAGTGTAAGATTTCAATAATAGACGAATTTTTCTATTGAAGCACTCCTAAAATTTTGAAGTTTAGATATTGTTTAAGTAAAAACTGTCCTTATTAATTATCATTTAAAAACAAATAATTCGCAATTAAATATACGAATTTAAAGAGTGTAAATATTATTTCGCAGTGACGGACATCATCGGAATGAATTGTTTTGTCAACGTCGAATTGAAGCCTAATGTATTTTTGAGTAGGATGCAGATCTATTCAGATTAGAACGAATTGAATTTTTTTCGTAAAATTTCGATTTAATCGTATTGAAAATGAATTAATGTATATCCAAGCTCAAATCAGCTATACTGTCTCATAAAAGCATAAGTTTAGTTTGTGTTTGCTGGAACAAGATTATTTAAGAAAAAAAAATTAAAATCATTGCAGCCTTAAATTTAAGTGTATATTATACTTTTGATAAGAAAGATCCTTTTTAAACAAGAGGATATTTTCTATAGTGAATCGCAGGACATTAATCTGAGAGTTAGATCAGCACGTGGGTGCATCTTGGGTACCTAGGGATAATTTATGTGAGTTGGAGAAAGTGTAATTGGTTATTGGGATACTAGGGGTAACTTCAGAGAGTTGGAGAGACTTTCAGTTGTTCTTGTGTTACTTCTTCTTGGGATCCTAGGGATAATTTCTGAGGGTTAGAGAGAGTGTTAGTTCTTCTTGGGATCCTAGAGATAATTTATGAGATTTGGACACGGCATTAGTCTTTCTTGGGAGTTTTAGTGGTTCTTGTGTGCCTAGGGATAATTTTTTAGAGTTGGAGAGAGTGACAGTTGTTCTTGGGATCCTAGGGATAAGTTTTCAGAATTTTAGCGTACGTCGTTATTGGGTGCCTAGGGATAATTTCTGAAATTTGGAGAGATTTCTATAGGTTCTTGGGCTTCTAGAGATAACTTATGAGAGTTGAACTAAACTTCGGCGGTTTTTGGGTACCCAGAGATAACTCCTAGAAGTTGAATAGAGTTTCGGTGGTTATTGGGTACCTAGGGACAATTTCTGGGAGTTGGTAAGATGTTCCGTATTTATTGGGTTCCTAGAGAAAAATTCTCAAATTTGAAAAGTTTATCCATAGTTATTGGGTTCCTAGAGAAAATTCATGAAATTCGGAGATACTTTTGTTGATTCTTGCGCATCTAGAAATTTTTTCAAATTTCGAGAGAGTGTCGTTGTTTCTTGAGTGCCTAGGGATAATTTCCAAAAGTTTGAGGGAGTGTCAGCGGTTATTGGGCTCCTACGGATAATTTATGAGGGTTCGACAGGGCGTTAGTGGTTCTTGGGAGCCTAGGGATAATCCCTAAAACTTTAAGAGAGTGTCAGTGATTCTTGGGTGCCTAGAGAATATTTATGAGATTTGAAAGAGGTTTCTAAGGTTATTGGGTGCCTAGGGAAAATTCATGAAAGGTGTAGAAAGTGTCGTTGATTTTTTAGTGTCTAGGGATAATTTCTGAGTATTGAAGAAAGTGTCGGTGAATTTTGGGTGCCTATGGATGATTTATGAGAGTTGAACAAGGCATTTGTGATTCTTAGGAACCCAGGGGTAATCCCTAAAGGTTTAAGAGAGTTAAAGTGGTTCTTGGGTGCCTAGTGAAAATTCATGAAACTTGGAGAAAGTGTCTTTGACTTTTCAGTGTCTAGGGACAATTTCTAAAATTTGAAGAGAGTTCAGTGGTTTCTAGGCTCCTAGAGAAATTTTAGGAGAGTTGGAGAGATTATAAACATTGGATAGTACTCCAGTGGCCTTTGGGCTTCTCTGAATAGTCAATGAGAGTTGAACAGAACGTCTATGAATCTTAGGTACGTACCTAGGAATGAAATTCCAAAAATTTTATAAGTTTCAGATAAGATTCGTTGTAGCAATGTCAGGAATTCGGTTGGCAAATTATTTCCTAATTTTTTTTAAAAAGTTGGATTTTTGAGTAGTTTTCTATATGCGGAAGACAGATATACGCAAAAAATCGTAATCTTCTCTTAATATTCATGAAAGTTTATTAATTGAATGAATATTTTTGCAAGAAAAAAGAAGTGTTACTTCATCCCCTTTGTTGCTTATCTTTCTTACGCTTTTATCCTTTTTTTATCTCTTTCCGTCGTTTACTCCTTACTCGCGCTGACTATCTCTCTTTCATCCACAATTTTATTCTCTCTTTTTCTCAGAAGTTCTCTCTTTTTAAACGTATTCCCCATTAAAAGCGAAATTCCATTCCGCGTTTCTCTCATCTCGCTTGCTACGAGATCCAAGGGAAAATAAAACAGGCACATCGTCGCGCCATCTTGGATTCTTCTGCGACCCCTGGGTTATTACAAAAATGCGGGACATGCATACCCGTTTCAACACAAGTATACATCTGTCTTCGTTATCGCTCTTGTTCAATATTTACACATTTTCAGATTGCAAAAAACTTGCCATTTTCTTCACGATTAAAATTATTTGCTTTAATTGCTATTTTCACAGTAACGATCAACATTTTTCAAACTAAGACAAAACTAAGCAACTAAGCAATACTAAGCAACTAAGACAAATTCAAAAGTTTGATCGGAAAAGTTCCTTTTTTCCTATTCCCACTCACATTGAATGAAGGCATCGATTTAATTATCAATAAATTATCAAGCCGAATCGGGAAAGGGCTTATTTTTTGTTTAATTGTAACAAAATGATTTATTTGAATTGGAGAAGGAGCTTCTTCTGTTTATTTATTACTAACTTAAAGTTACACTTTTAGTAAAGTATTGTTGTTATTTACTTATAACCATATATTCTTTTAAGATAATTCTGGAAAGTTACAGTTTTATCCTACATTTTCAACTTTCCCTTGGCTTTTTAGTTATAAGAAATAATACTTTTTTAAAATATTTTTCATTCTGACATTAAAACTATTATTTGCTTCAATAGAAGTCATTTCATTCCGCCAAATTTCTCTATTATAAATATATTTATTAGTCTTCATAGTTTTCCATTCGCAACTAATACATTCTGTTCTCAATGGGGCTTTTGTTTTTAATTTTTTATTTCATTCTTCGCTCTGAGACTGGCTTCCTATTATAAAGTGACAGTTGATACTTGATCTCCTGTTGACATTTCAATAACTTTAGGCGATCTATTTGTGGAATAGTGTTGAAAAGCAAACACTCGAGTCTACGGCGTGTCACGGCTATTTGTTGGTGGAGTTAAGATCATTAATCTGCTTTCGGTAGATCATCAATAGTGCGAAAGATAGCCTTGAGGCAACAGTGTACCTGTAATGGGAGCTCTCAATAACCCCGAGGGCCCTTCACCTTCATCCTTTCCCACACACCGAACAAGTGGAGGGATGGTCACCACATACGTTCCTCTCTTCATTCCTCCCCTCACACCTCTTGTCTCTTTTTTTTTTTTACATTCGTGCTAATGCTACACAACTTTTACTTTAAGAGAAGCACGTCGACTAATTTGTTTCGCAGATAACTACCGACACACTTAAAGCTTATCTTAAAGAAAAAATTCAAGGTGTTAATGAAAATTGCTCACTTCAAATTTCATCATTTATTTCCATCTTTTCGATCTTGTGTTCATTATAAGTATTATTCTTTCAGTACATTGCAATGATTTGCATTACATTTTGGCATCCACATTCTGATTTCACAAAATCTTACAATTCCTTGTCGACTCTCAGCCTCTCTGGCTTTCGGTTCTGTTTCATCCACAGTCACTATTGTTTATAATTTTATAAAAGCACCCCCATAAAATCATCCGGTACAAAATTTTAAATATCTGCATGTGAAATTTATCGCGTCCGAGTTCATCAGCTGAAACAAGACACAATATTTTAAACTCCGTCCGTTCACCCAGATGGAAGTTTCGGAATAGAATTGAACTCGCTTGCATCTATTTCTATCTGCGTGAATCAAAATAAATCCTAAATCAGACATTTGTATCCACATGATTTCGTATCGTAATAAACATATTTTTCATTCAGATTTAATCCCAAAAAATCAATTTGATTTTTAATTATTTCGCTTCCAATTAGCCCATCATTCGAGTTTAATGCAAATAATTCGGCCATCAATTCTCATTCATCGAAATCATTCCACATATTTCTGTTGAATATCCGAACTCATTCTGAATGATTATGCAGTTATTCCTAATAACTTCCGCTTTTCTCCGAATTATTACGTTGTCATTCGACAGTTGCTCCCAACGAATTCACATCATTCTCAATCAACACTTCACTCCACGTGAATTTGCTGGCGGGTAAATTTCTCTAATAATTTTCAGCATTTTTCGAATAATTCAGTTGGAAATTCACAGCCATTCCAAGTAATTTTACATAATTGTCAACTAACTGTTTAATCTGCCTCAATATATTCTCATTCTGAATTGATTCCGAATTATTCTACTGGGGTTGCAAAGTTTTCATTACTTGTGAATTCGCTCTTATTCGACTTGATTCTGCATACACTGGGAATTAATTTCAAATGATTTCGCATCATTCTCCACATCAGTCTTTTCTCTTCGTAAATCCGTTATCATTCCGCGGACTTACGCTGTAATATTGAATTCACTACAAAATAATTTTGCATTCTTATAATCGAAATTTCCATTTCGTTTAAATCTGTCCACATTCCGCACGATTCCGCTTTTATTCTTTTTCCAGTCCAAATGATTTCGCAGTATTCTAAACCAACCGTTCATTCTGTCTGAATCCGTGATCATTTCGCATGATGCTGCTTTAATTCAAAATTCATTCAAAATAACGTTACAGTATTCTAAATAAAATTTTCGTTCAAAGTCTGTCATGCCGCATGATTTTGCATTCATTTCAAATGATTTTGTAGTATTCGAAAAAAATATTCTTCTGTCTGAGAGTCTGAGATTATTTTTTAAAAAATTGTCATTTTGCACTATTCCTCATTACATCAAACGAAACATCTCAGCTAAAGCAAGTATTTCTAATAAATTCGTATGCAACCGCGTATTATCACGGGTTGTGATTAAATGTATACAGTGATGCTAAGTCCACCTCAGGTGTGCCCACGAGGTCAAGTAACAAATAATTTTCGCGGAAATTATGTCCCTGCTCTATCCTACAATAAATTTGGTGAAACAAAGTTAAAATTACGACGTGGTTAAAACTACTTGTAGATTAGGTTTCCTAAACATTCACTTAATTGAATTTTGAAACTTAAATCCCAATCATTTGTTTCAAATTGAAGAAAATCTCAGATTTTATAATGTAGCATTCTCGATAATGATAAGCAAAAAATATACTAAAACTATTTGTTCTCGGCCATTGTTCTTAACGGGGGAGTTGAGACATGGGAATTGCAACTGCACCACGATTAAGCTGGTTTCATTTTCTGGAATGCCATTTTCTCTCGGAGAAATTCCGCGCTTGAAATCAGGACAAAAATTCTTAATAAAAAGCATTGATATTATCTTTTTTCAGAGTAATATGTCTCGAGAGTAATTCTGTGGACGACTGGGTGAGCGGAAACTCCGTAGTATGTAATGGAGTGCCAGGCCTAACTAAGGAGCAACGAGAACTTTGCCACCGGAACCCAGACGTAACAGTTGCAGCTGTAAAAGGTCTTCAAATGGCGATATCCGAATGCCAGCATCAGTTTATGTGGCACAGGTGGAACTGTTCTAGTCTTACACCGAGTAGTAGAACCCAGCAGAGCAGCGTTCTGTTTCAACGAGGTGAGAACAATTCTACATCTTTCCCATACAAATTATACCATTAAGCTACTTGCAATGTGCGGCAGGAGGTCTAGGTTTCTTTAGATTATTCTATAATTCTCGTGTTCTTCATTTAAATAACACGTTGGTTTTGCAAGACTGCTCCTACCCAGGCTGCTGATCAATCTCTCTAGCAATCAACCCAATTGAAGAACCTCACAAAGTCTTCATGTGAGGTTCCCCACTTGGGTCCATTACTATCCAAGGTCTTTTGTTTCAGGCGACATTGACTCTACTGATCCTCTTTTTATTAACTATCGTCCGCCATACTTTTCTGTCTTGGCATACTTCTCTAGCTTCTATTCTTTCCGCGGTCTGCCTCTGGGCACGCTGCCATTTACTTTACCTTGATACATTCGTTTCGTTAGTCTTGCATTATTCATTCTCTCAACAAGCCCGAACCATCTTAACCGATTTCTTTCCATTTAATCAATTTGAACAGCCCTTTACAGAGTCATGTAAGTCGCACAAGAATTAAAATATTTTTCGCGTTCGTCGAAACTATTTATTACTGTAGTAACATCTCATGCTTAACGAAAATAGATTTTTATATTTATTACATCTTGATTGAAAATCGAAATGTTTATGCATTTGCGTAGCATTTAAATCACGAATCACTATATGATACAAAAGACTAGAACGAGCATGCACTATATTTGTGAATTATAGAATATCTTAAAT
Source organism: Acraspis erinacei (assembly GCA_035041075.1). Taxonomy (NCBI): domain Eukaryota; kingdom Metazoa; phylum Arthropoda; class Insecta; order Hymenoptera; family Cynipidae; genus Acraspis; species Acraspis erinacei. The sequence goes on along the minus strand of JAWWLR010000034.1, from coordinate 94,811,483 downwards.
TGCCATATCAGCTATTGACTTTTGAAAGAAAGGAACTTCATGTAAAGATTTTGCTTCATGCTTTATTATTCCTTCTATTGCACCTTGATCGTCTACCTTTCAAGAGAAGAGACGTATAACTTCCAATGGGAGGATTTACGAGTCCCCTTGTCTCCCTCTTGACCAGCAGTTGAAGTAACATGGCAAGGGCCACTTCATCGTATAGCATCTGCATTAAAAATCAGCCTCTGTCGATTCCCGTATATAGAAAAATCTCCCCAGCACAACACCATCCTCTGCACATCCTTATAAAGATCCCTTCTTTACACTTAACATTTATTTGCAGTTAAAGATTAATTTTCACTAAATTTATCAGAAAAGTGGCCCCTGCAAATTTTTGATAAAAATCAGAGGCTACCTTTAAACGGGGTTGACAGCTGCGTTCAGGTGACACATCTGAATTGCAGTTAACGGTGTTTTTAAAAACAACGGTAGAATTCACCACCCCATAGTTAATCCCAGAGATATTTTTTATAAATAGTTGGATACAAACGTTGCAAACAATTAAGAACTACAATTATCCGACGTAGGATAATTTTTATCTACCTCCTGATAATAATTATCCAATACTTCTATTTTGTTGCAGGCTACAAAGAAACGGCTTTTGCGTATGCGATTTCGGCAGCTGGAATAGCTCACAACGTAGCTCGTGCCTGCAGCATGGGACGCTTAATATCCTGTAGTTGCGATCCGTCAAGCTACAGAGGAAAGTCCCTTACAAAGCCTAAAAGTACACAGTGGAAATGGGGAGGATGTTCTCATAATCTTGATTATGGAATGGACTTCTCCAAGCAGTTTTTAGATTCACGGGAAAAGGCAGGCGACATCCAGTCGACGGTCAATTTACATAATAACCAAGCTGGTCGTTTAGTGAGTATATTACCACACGTTTTTCTTTAAT
>JAWWLR010000034.1:94794554-94806086 GCA_035041075.1 Acraspis erinacei | reverse complement strand
AGAGTCTTATTCTCTTCGGGGTGCTTGCATTACGAGGGCGGACGCCGCAGGCCTACAACAGCTAACATACCAGACGTCTTAATTAGAGGTGAGTTCAGACACTGCAATGTTCTAAGAGCCCTTTCTTATTGTTCTTCCACACATATGGTTCTTCTGTAATTAACACTTTTCCCCCACCTGACCTCTACTCTCTACTCTCTACTCTCTCTCTCTCTCTCTTTGTCTTCTCTCACGATCATTTTTCCGAGCATTTTTCAATCGGCGATAACTCTTTATCCATTGTGTTCATTGGGGATAAGATTCATCCAAGACTGTAGCACATATGTGGCCATTTCTAATTTAAATAAGCCTTCAGAAAAAGAAGGTCGTAGAAATAAGAAATAGATCTTCTGGTTTAAGCTTCACAAAATGTCCAATAGATCCATATTGATCTTCATATAATTTTTATAAATACACAAGAACGCCGATATAATAGCGATTGATTCAACAATTCCAAGAACTGCTGGCCCACGCAGTTACACAGCCGTGTGTCAATGTGTGGCAGCCGTGTGTCAGTGTGTGGCAGCATCAACAGTGAGTCGCCACCAGTTTACAATAGACTGTTTACGTTTCCAATGATTGATTTAATCACAAGGCCATTGCGACGCAACCCGCGAAACTGCTGTTATATCGGCGTTCTTGTGTAGCTGTCTGTTTTTTTTGGATGCTGTTAGACTACCAAATAGGAAAATGTTCCCAATTAGAAATTCCTTTTGCTTCTGTTGCTATTTTCCATTAACTTGACCTGGTATCTAATTGGATTTTCAAAAATTATTTTTACAATGGGGCGCCAAATCCGTAGAGGATACCCAAACACACTCTGGATTGGATTTCAAAATGCAATTTTTCAGATTGAGCACGAAGTTACAATGGTTACTAGGATCTGCATCGATCTAGCAACATTTTAACTTACCTGGAACTCCGAACTAAAAATTTCTTTTCTCTTTAAGGGGACATGGAGATAACTTTCTCACGAAAAATGGGGAAAATAGAGGAAAAATTAACACATTTTTTTCTACTTGTCGAAAAGAAGAAACAATCTTTTTATCAGAAATTTTTTATTTTAAATTTATTTTCAATGATTTCTGCCATTATAGAATTTATTTTTGAAAATTGAATATACATAAGTCGTTGGAAATCTATTCACTGATTTAAGAAAATCCCGAGAAAAAATAAAATGAGTTATATACACAATTTTGATATGTTTAACATCATTCTTACAAATATTTCTTTCAAAGTTTTGTCATTTCTTCCTTACTATAATTAATACTTTCCATGTAAATTTAAAACTACACTCTTCAGTAGAGTGAAGTAAAAATACTAAAATTAATCGAGTCCTTTGAGCTGAGGGATAACAATTTGTGGGTCGGCATCCAAAACAAGTGAAGGAAAATATTTTTAAACGGGTTAACATATTTTGTTCTCTTTTTTTAAATTTCCAATTAAAAATTTTTTAATTCAAAAAAATTGCCTTACTTAAGATTTTTTGAATATTCACAAAACCATATTTTTTTGGATTAATTCGAACCTGAACTTTCTTCAGCTTGAACCAAAGACACATATTAATATTTTTTTTCAAGGGCAACATTTTTTTTCGTGCTGTTTGTAACGCTCCAAAATTACAAAAAAATAAATAAATCTTAAAATCTTAAATCATGGAAAAAGCTTTTTTTCTAAAAAGTAAAATAATAAAATGTGTGCATATGACTCAATCCAAAAAACAACATGTTTTTCAACATTTAAAAAAAATTGTTATTGAAAAAAAAAATTGTTTTAAAAATTCGTAATTTTTATTATTGTTCACTAGTAAAACTGTAAATATAACAAATTCGTCACAATTTTCGAACCAATAGGAAATACTTTAAATTTGCAATAGTTAAATTTTACTGATTCAAAGTTTATTTCACTTTTGTCAAATGCCAACCCCCCCAGTTTGTTTCACCGTCAGCTCAAACGATTTGATTCATTTTAGCATTTTCACTTCGCCGTACTCGTCAGTGCTCTTAAACGATAATTAAAAATTGCTTAAGTTAGAAGATTTAACATTGCAGTTGATGGATTTGGGATATTCCATTTTTTAATTAGGTATTTAACTTTGTACATTTTAACTCAAAGTTTTTCAACTTCTCATACTTATTTAAAAATACTATGTATTTTTTAACTGTTCCAATTTTATATTAAATAAGAACTTCTGGCGCCAGTTTCCACATTTTCAACATGTGTTCAAATGTTTCATATTCAAATTTTTTAATTAATTGTATTTATTTTTGTATTTTAATTTATTTTAAAAAAATATTTTTTTAGTATTTATTTTTAATGGTTCCGCACTTGAAACTTTTACTTTATTTATTCATAAATAATTTATTATGTGCTATAATTGCTTTAATTATTATTCAATAATGGGTGCACTTAGTAATTTCAAAGAATTTGTCGCGTAATTCGAATATTGTATTTTTCAATGATTTCAAATATATTTCAAATATATTTCAAATATATTTAAAGAGAAAGGGGGGAAACGGGACTTTTTACTTTTTTTAAATATAATATAAATATTTATACTTTTTTTATAATTATTGACAAACAAAACATCGCACTTGAAATTCAAAAGCAACATTTTGTATCCAACTAAATTCTCGATTCAACAATGCCTAATATGTTTTTAAACTAACATTTTTTAAACTAAAAAACGACTTTAAAAAAAGTGACGGCTTAGCTCCAGCCTCCCCTACTTCTTTACATAGGTGAATAAATACGAATTTCATCAATTTTTTTAAATAAATTCCATTAAGTTTCGATAAAACCTTGAACTAAATAAATCAAAAGAAAAAACATTTTTTGAAGATTTCCAGTGATATAGGAATTTATTGTAGCTATGGGAAAATGTATAGAAAAATTCTTTAAGAACAGTTTTCTCTCACTCTGAAGTTCAAAATTTTCTTTGGTTAAACATTAATAACATATAATAATAACTAATAACATATTTTTTGGTTGAAATATCAAGTAATGCATTCTTCGTTTTGTTTGTTTGTTAAACAAAAATTTTTTAAGCATGAATTTTGTAACTAAAAATTATACTATTCCATTTGAACATTCATAATTTCAATTAAAAGTTCATCTCTTCGCTTGAAAATCTAACTCTTCTTGTTTATACGTTATTTAATTTATTTTGCTGAAAACTCGTTTTTTTTGGGTAAAAGTTAATTTTTTGTTACTAAAACTTTAACTTTTTAGGCAGAAAAACCAGCTGTTTTGTAGAAAACGTTTCTTTTTGGTTTAAAATTCTGTCTTTTCATATAAGTTTTTATTTGTTTGTTCAAATATATAAATATAAATAAATAATAACATATAATAATAATACATACTGAAATAAAATTAAAATAAAATAATAAATAATAAAATAAATATATATTTATTAACTATTCTACTTTTGGTTAGACATTTACCTTCTATGTTTGAAAACTTTTTTTAGTTGAAATTTCAACTATTTGGTTGAACTTTTAATTGTTCTGTTCACAATCTGATTTTTTTTAACTCTACAGTTGCAGACGAAAGTTCATCTTTTTTGACATTAAATTAATCTTTCCTAATATAAAATTTAATTCTTTAGATAAAAATGAGTTCTTTTGGTTTGAATGTTCATCTCTTTTTGTTCAAAATGCAATTGTTTATTTCATTATGAATAATTTTTTGGTTGGTCATTTAACTATTTTGTTAAAGATTATTCTTTTTGGGTTGAATTCAACTGATTTGGATTTAAAACTGCAATTTTGATGAAAATTTGTCTCTTGGTTTGAAAATTGAACTATTCTGTTAAACTTTTTGTTCAATTAAAGTTAATTTATTGAGCTGAAAATTTAATTATTTTATTTTAGTGGAAAATAGATCTTTTTTATTTGAAAATTCATGTATTTTGTTGGAAATCCAACAATTTCGGTTGGTTCTGAAAAGTTTAAAATTTTCCAGAAGTGGAAGTCGGAATTAGGTGAATCTAAAGAAACACTTTTAGAAAGAAAATAATTAGTTTCCTGGGCCATGGAAAATTATACTCTCATGTCAAGCAAAAACTGACATAAATTTAGATACACGTTACGATTGCCAGGTATAGGAAAATAAACCCTTCATCACAAAAATCATTTACATGTCTTAAGTAAATTATTTCTTACACCGACAGTTAGCCCAATATAAGGAAATTGGAATTTATCTGCAACCCTGAAATTCATAATTGGCTACAAGCATTCATTATTAAGAAATGTTATGTTGGTCATAACTAATCTAGGATTTTTATTAAAAATTATAAAACTTGCCATTCAACAGATAGAAATGAAAATGTGTTCTCAAATGTGTACCTATTTATCTCAATAATCGTCCAATATTAATACAGAGGAGATCCTTCAAATTGTATTGTCCATGATTGTCAAGATCCGCCCAGCAGTTATGATAAATTTTTTAAAATTATTTAAACGAAATTTTAATGGTGAAGAAGAAAAAGCAATATTTTGTATTCTCAATGTATCAGGTGCTTCAAGTTGTAATCGCATTGTCGTTATAATTATTTCTTGAATAAAACCCAAAAGCCTAGCGTATCAAAACTTTGCAAGAATTTGACGACTGCATTATGTTACAAATGAAAACTACCCAATGTGCAACCTTTCTAACGCAATTCTCTAGCAGAATTTGATACTTGGGCATTTTCTGGGAAGATTGATACATTCGCATTATGAGTTTCGCGATGAGGGTCAGAAATTCTAAGATGCCTTGAAACGATCCACCAAATGCTTGTTCCTAGTAGGCTAGTACAGATTCGCACAGTGACAGCATTCCAAAGCAAAGGTTGCGTTGCTTGGCAGTTGCCACCAGCAGACATAAACTTTCCCACAGCATTTCGGGAAGTAAGCACAGGTACGAGGAAGAGAAGCGGTGCTCGGTGCCGCGCGCTGGACGCTTTCTGTTTCCTTTTAAAGGGAGGTCCTCGTAATTCTTGGCGAAAGAATAAAAGATAGAGAAACAGAAAGAGGATCGAGATGGGTGAAGGCTTGGCAAACGAGTAAACGAGAAGCAAAAGCAAAGAAGAAGGATGGAGACTATGAGACCTTTTTCTGAAATCACGGGAGTCGATCGTCCTTGTCTCCTCTTCTTTTCGCGTCTTGCGATCTGACATCAATAATTTAGCGCCCCAGCGATCTTCCATAGCCAATACGAATACAGCAAAGGACAAAGCAGCTCCAACGCCGGAGGCTACGGTAAAACGGCCGAAGCACACAGATCGTGCATCAACGGGGTTCTTACAGTGTTCACATATAGTCAGTGGCGCGTCTCTCGCTCGCCTCGATTACAACCAACAAGAAACTGCATTACAAGAGACACGTCGTGCCAACAAATCGATGGATTATGCTGGAAGAGCGGAGACCCACCAGGAATAAATGAATTGGCTAACGACCTGACTTGAGATTCGATCCTTGTCACTCTATCGCTTCCACCATAACATTTGCTTCTATTTTTCTTCTTCTTCTTCTTCTTCTTCTTCTTCTTCTTCTTCCTCTTCCTCTTCTCCTTCTCCTGCTCCTTCTCCTTCTTCTTGCATCCTCTTGCATCTTCTTCTTCTTTTCGTAATGCCATCCGACCCAGCAGCGAAATGGCTCTTCGCATCCCTTAATGCTTGTTTTTTACCTCTTCGGAAGTGATTGGAGGACATTTCTGATCAGGTGTTATGAGTTTCTCGCATAGCTCCTTCAACTATACAATGATGAATGTATCTGCTCTTCTTGGACTTCTTATATTATAAATTAACCAGAAGAGGTCCCGACTTTTGTCTCAGGTTATTGATTGTGGGTGGACCATCAGTATTCTAAAGGTAATCCACAAGACAGAAGCCTCTCAACGTTTGTAGCCATAGCTATGTATCATATATTCATAAATGTAACACTCTCGTTCCTATATTTGCCTGCTTCAACTGACTAGTTTTACCTAATACCAGACGTCCAATAAGTCGATACTTACTGGTCTTCATATGTGTATATAGGTTTGGGATGACCCACAAGTACTTAAACATTACATAGGCTAACGGTAACTGTGTCAATGATTGATGACATATTATATATACACTGTAAGGAAAATCATGGCAAATGTTACATAAATTTATTGCATGTTATTAACCCACATAAGCATCAGCAGTGGTATTTCTTTTATACTTGTGTACAGGAAATTTTGCAAACAGTAACTTTTTATAAAGAATTGGTATTTTTCCATACATGTTTATGGGGAATATAAATCACGCAGGCCGGTAGTCTTTTTAACATATCAATTTGTTAAGGAGAATGGTGCACATAATAAACAATAAACATACAAATAACCTAATTTTAAATAAGCAAACATCAGAAATCTGAAGAAATTAAATCTGCAATTACAATTCTAATTCAATTGTTTTTCCTCTTTTCCAACAATTTTTTATCTGATGCGCATTGCCAATAATAAGGTTCTCTCTTCCCCTTATTCCCTTCTTATACCCTGAAGAAGAATTGATTTTAATAAAACACTGCATCAATTTTTAAAAAAATCGTTATTTGAACAGGGTACACAACCTCAGATGAATGCAATATATGTATTTTTTAATGAACTTACGATGTGGATACTTTATAAAGCGTATTAATATTAAAAATCAATAGATTAGTATCGAGTTCAAAAGATGCATATACATGTATACATATCTATGAATCGTTCTAAGTAAAGAAGAATGGGCCAAATAATCCGAACCTTCAAAACTAGAAACGATTTAATGTCATATTCGCGGCATATTGAGTAATGGTCATTCTAAATTTATTGTTTCAGAGTGTTAAAAATCTGGATTTGTAAATATGGATGACTATAGAAGTGGTGGCGGAAGACGAAATGATTACGATGAGGAATATGAGGAACAAGATAGCCGAGAAAGAGGTGGTGGCAATATTAGTAACCTACAACGATTGGACAGTATTCAAGATCCTGGAAAGAGATATGTACTTAAGGACTGTCTTGGGTCTGGTGTTTGTGGAGATGTATATGAAGCTATTGACGAAAATGACGGTAATTACAAATTTCCCATTAAAACGAACACACCTAAGAAAATCTACCACATCTTTATTATCTGGGAACATCTGTATTAGTGTTCGAAAAAATTAAGGCCAGAGTTCAACTTGCTTCTTAGATAGTTTTCTTCCTTCATGGTTAAAAAGAACCACGTGGATGAAATAAATCGGATAATATTTAGAGGTCACTCATCGAGGAATTCTCTGTTTTTACAGAAAAAATTAATTTTTCTAACGGCAGTTTAAAAGAAAAATTTATACAGCTTTTAAAAATCCAAACGCAATTTGAAATCAGCTCTTGAAAGATGCAGACGTTTTTATTTAATTGTAAAACTATTCTATCTCGAGATCCGAGAAACAGCATTTATCATTTTTCTATACACAATTATATTTACTTAAAGACACTTCAAATGGTCTTTATCCAGTTGCCACTCTTATTTTCTTATTTGTACTACTTATTCCAACAATATGCTACCAATAAATAATTATTTTGCGTTTTGAAACAGGAAATAAGAGGATTGCCATAAAGATTCAGAATCTTGTCCCAGAATCTGAGACTCACATTACAGAAGAGTACAGAGTCTTGCGAGATATTTCAGGTCATCCAAACCTTCCAGATTTTTATGGAATATGTCGCAAAAGATCGGGAAAGAAGTCTGAGCATGACCAAATATGGTTTATCATCCAAGTAAGTTTTTCATACTATATCGCAGAAAAGGAATAAAAATGCCGCAGCAAGTAAATGTAAAATGTACTGGCATTTTTAAATTACAGACTTCACAGACCAGAGTTCTCTCAAAATAGGGAAAGTAGGGTGATTTTTCACGAAAATATGGAAATGAATTATTTTTAATCAAATTAATGTAGGTAACCTATTCCTAGGATGTCAGGTCAAAAGAATTGAGGCTTAAACGCAAAAAAAGTACATTTGAATTTTAAACCCGAAATGATGAATTTACTACAAAAAGATGAATTGACAACCCAAAATATAATAGCCAACTTTTCAATTAAAAAGAATTAACTCTCAACGGGAAATTAGATAGGTTCTTTTAATTCAGTTTGCATTTGAGCAAAACAAAGAGAAAAGGGTAAAGTTTCTTGAAAGAAGGGGGAAAAGAGGCACTATTTAAAAAAGGGTAACGAGTCTGAAGTCTGAAATTACTACATGAAATATGTTTGGAGTGTTTGCTAGAAAGTCGTATAGCATATTAATCGCTTGCTCTCAGTTTATTCAATACAGACTGCAACAATGCAACAAAAAGTGTCCCGAAAGATGTAGATGCACATCTTACATCATAATAATATGTATCGTAATTCAAAAGAATTCAGCAAGTACCAAACAACCGAAGCACCCACCCACTGACTCAGTGTTTCGACCCAGAGGCAATTTCAAACATTTGAGACGGTCGAATATACGGATAATTTATGACATGCGTGGCCATTAAACAATCATTAAACTCGTTCCTATATACGCAGGTGAGGCCTGGAACGTCTTGGTACTAATTTACGGGCGGACCTCCGCGGTGTGCCAAAATATTAATACTTATCTTGACCCACGGCCAGGGGCGATTATTATTTTAAAGCCGTGAGTGTATTTTGTTGTTTGCCACTCATGAGTGACGAAAAACCTAAATCTACTCTAATCTAACTAGCATTCTAAAGCTGATATCCACATGGGATAAAAATTACTTGCGGCGAAACAGTCAATGTTTAATATATCCCTGAATTCGATATAATGCATTTGGAAGTCGATTAAGTTTGTTTTTTCCTCGCGTTTCTTCATAATTCAATTTAATTGCCGCCTAAAATCGTGACACCATCATTACTGTCCGTGAACACAAATTCTATTTAATATCAACATTGTCGTGAATTTTCATGATTGGTGCCTACTCTACACTTCCGGACCATATGCGAACTTTTTTCTTTCTCTTCGTCTCCCTCACTTCATGCTTTTACTTTTAATCGTCGTTAAGAAAGCATTTGCAAAATAAAACCAATAATTCCACTCGTATTCCCACACCGGATAGTTTGACCGCGTTATTTTATTTGCACTCGATATCTGTCGGGTATCGGAAATCGTTTTGAAGTTTTTATATAATTAACTTTGACAACAGTAATTGGCTAGTGTCACACCTGATACATAGTCTTCAACGCACCAACATTTTTCAGAAAATTGATCGCTAAAATTATTTCAGTTAGTTTATAATGACAGTTGTATTTGTATTTTTTTCCAGCTCTGTGAAGGTGGACCAGTAATTGATCTTTGCAGAGGACTCATATCACAGGGGAAGAAAATACGAGAGGTGCATATAGGCTTCATTCTGAGAGAAGTCATTAAGGTAAATTTATTATTAAATACAATTAATGCAATCAATGATTGCAAAAATAATATTATATCAATAAGGTTGTAAATGTCTTGTCATTTGGAGAAACAAAAACGCTTCCGACGGCCATGCTCATAGATGAAATGAAAGTCATCAAAATTTGTGAAATTGAACAAGGTCAAGCTTTAAATTTTAGAATTTAATCCTACATTTTCTTTAATTCAGACAAATTTTTTCTTGTGCCCATGTAAATTTTTACTGAATTTAAGTACATTTTTAGATGTAAGGTGTAACATTTTTATCATTGTCTTTTTACTGTGTATTTTAATTGTTGTGATTATTGAAATATCTAAAAAATAGACGACTAACGTAAATTTCGACAAAGTGGAAGACGAGATATAATTTAGAAATTTACATCATGGTCCCTTTCCCCTCCCAGATTTATAACTTCGAACAGGGAATTTTGTGAAATAGATGTAATTGCGACTTAGAAAAGTGCATTTACGTAAAGAATTAAAATTTAAAATTTGGGACCGAGCAAATATAATTTTCTGTTTGGAACAGAGGATTTCCGTAAAGAACTATTACAGTAAATTCCAAAGATATTATTGAACTAATGTTGTATAAAAACGGGGCAAACCATTAAAAACTGCGGTTATCCGACGGCAGATCATTTTTATCACAAGGCAAATAAAAATTGCCCGTCGTCGAATAATTGAAGTTGTCAATTGTTTGCAACTTTTTTATCCAACTTCAGATAAATGATAGCCGTGAGATTTACTGTGATTATTCTTCTTGAAACGAAGATTTTTTTGAGGGGAATTGTGTAAAATAATTATTAATTTTTTAAATTCCTCATTCCAAATTATAATCACCGATCAGGTTGACACCCTGATATATTTTCTTCTTCCTCTTTTTCTTCCTTCTTCTTCTCCTTTAACTCTTTCAAGGCCTCGCCTTCTTTTTGTTTTCCTATAATGAGCCCGATCATAACAAAAAGTTTTGCAAATGATAAGTAAGCTGTTAATAGTCTCATACAGGAAACTAGCTCTGACTCACATGCCCTTTAGAAACCCTTATTTTCTACCGTTAAACTCATACGTGTTTCACAGGCCCAGTAGCAATTCGTCCACGGTCACTCTTGCAGTAAATCAGACTACGTTGACGTTTAATACCGGCAAATTACACGCAAAATAAATGTCCACGAAGAGCAGTGCATTCGGAGGCCAACACATGAGAGAGTTGGCCCCGCTGCATCTTCTCCTCTCTCACTTGTCTTTTCCTTCTCCCTTCCTCTCTTCCTCTCTTCCTCTATACTGCATATTGCACCTCCTCCTTTTCTCTTTCTTTTACGCTTTACTTTCTGTCTTTCTTCATTCTTTCCGCCTCGACTTTGCTTACTTCTCTCTTTCTACCTTGCAATATGGGTGGTTCTCCAGAACAGGGCACTTTTGACAAAAGTATTTTTTGCAAACAAATATTACAATTGGTCTTTTTGTCCTGATTAGTGCAGTTCAATGACTCTCCAAAAACAAGTTTTGGAAATATTGGAGGCTAAATATTATTTTTGGGTGTTACTTTTAAAAAATTACGAAAATTATCATAATCTGATACTTATGTATGCACTGGGAGATCTGAACGGTAAGTTTGGCAAAAGATTACTGAGGAAGTTTGAAAAACGGGATGTGGTCGTCCTTTCGCATTCAGTTTAATCGAAAAGGTTAATTTTTCTTGCAGTGAATCTTTCACCTGGAATCCAAGTAAACCTTTTCTTTTATTTTTTTCTGTGTTGTGAGACATGTTTATATTAAATTGTAGAATTGTTTGAGTGAGAGAACCCAGAAATCGTTTTTATCGTTTTTCTATAAACAATTTCAAGTCGACTACATCTAATGCTTCAACTAGACCCTAATTACGCATACGCATGGTAAATGAAAAAAGTTAAGATGAAGAAAAAGAATAAATCTACTAAATTTTAGAGTGGTTGAAAATGTTTTGTCAAAGTTATTACTTGGGGAAGGGAAAGTGACCTCTTTGTGAAGAATTACCCATATACTGGCGTGACTGTTGGGGCACGGGTATGCGATCTACCCAGCTTCGAGCTGATG
>JAWWLR010000034.1:94783730-94794446 GCA_035041075.1 Acraspis erinacei | reverse complement strand
AATGCAGAAAAATAATGAACGAGTAAAGAGGATTTCAAAGAAAAATTTCTAATGGATTGTTTCAGCATGCATTTTTCATTGTTTAACCTCTCATCTTTACCTCCACTTCTTGACCTCTTATTGAAAAATCCTATAGATAAAATTGACAGTTGATAATTATATTTTCAGGCGTTAATACATTTACATGAACACAAAGTAATTCATCGAGATGTACGCGCCAGCAATATTCTTCTAACAAAAGAAGGTCAAGTCAAACTTGTCGATTTTGGTCTTTCAAAAATGGTGAAAGGAGAACATGGAAAAAGACATACATTCATCGGCTCACCTAGTTGGATGGCACCAGAAATCATTGCGGGCAACGGCGACTCCAGGTCGGGATATGATAGTCGAGTAGACGTCTGGGCTATTGGAATTACTGCAATTGAGATGGCCGATGGGAAAGCACCTTTCCAAGACATGCATCCAACAAGGGCGCTTTTTCAAATAGTCAGGAATCCTCCGCCAGCTCTTTACAGACCATCGAATTGGTCTCAACATTTCAATGACTTTATCAGCGAGTACGTTTCAAATTGTCTGTATTCTGTAGTCTGGAAAGAATTAGAAGAAAAATACTACATTTTTATGAATGCCTCGAATAGTCTAATAATAGTCTAGAGCACAAATAACTATTGTATATTCATTTTCATGTTAGGTGTCTGGAAAAAAATCCAGATAACAGGCCGTTTATCCAGGAAATAATAGAACATCCTTTTCTCTCAGAGTTGCCTGAGAACGATTATCCGGTAAGTTGTTATCTGAACATTCCTGTACAAGATCCTGTAGATTTTCTGTTAAGCACATCACATTTGACTCCAATACTACTGATAAATTGGAAAGAAAACTTTATTTCTTTATAAAACACATACTGCATATATATGTATACCTTACAGTTGTCCCAGGAGCTGAAAGCACTCGTTATGGATGTTGGTGAGAGAGGAAGAAAAGAAAGAAACTCCGAAGTAATCGTGCAAAAAGGATTCCTAAAGGTAATTTTCAGAAGATTTTTATGCTTGAGAAAAATATTAAATGACTCCAAAAAATTCAAATAAAGTGGAAGTGGCAACCTCTTATAATGAGATTAATATTTCGTCTTAGAACAACCAGACAGATCCCCTGGAGCCGATGTTTACAGAAGATCTAGCAGCACTGGAGAATCCAACTGAAGAAATAATTTTAAACGAATTACATGAAAGACTTAGGTTAGGGTTTTTCCAAACATTTGTTGGTGACATACTACTGATATTAAATCCCAACGAAGAACAAGATATTTACGGACTCAATGTGAGTCAGTAGTTTTAACAATACTCTCGATTTTTTAAATTAGTTTTTTAAGGTTCTTTCTGAAAAGACATTTTAGCACCTTCTTATTTTAATTTCCTGCATTTCAGTATCACGCTAAATATCAGTGCAAATCGCGCTCCGATAATTCACCACATATCTATTCAGTTGCCGACAGTGCATACCAAGACGTACTTCATCACGAAGAATCTCAACATGTTATATTTTCTGGAGAGAGTAATTCTGGCAAAACAACTAATATGCTTCACCTGATTAGACATCTCATGTTCCTTGGCAAGGTAGCGTTATATTATAATATAACAACGTAAGTTAGTTCTTCTTTTTTCAGTAACTTGTAACTTTAAGTTAGTCACTTTTTCGTCACTTTTCTCACAGGCCTAATTTTGCACAGTGGGTAAAAAAAGTTCAGTGGACAAACTGATTTTCTGAAGCATTTGATCTGAATTTTTTTATTAGAATAAGAACTAATATGATTCTGGATCAGTTTCGCTTATCCCCCACTGTTGTATAAGTTCACTCAAAAGGCAGTAGCATAGCATTATTAAAATATAAAAATATAATCTTGAATTTTACAGAGTCTTAAAGACACTGGAGCTAGACTTATGAAAGCTATCAACATTATTCATGCGTTTACGAATGCGGCTACACCACTCAATCCCGATTCGACAAGATGTCTTTTACAAATTCAAACAACGTACGGATCTACAGGGAAAGCGTCTGGCGCCATATTTTGGCTATACCAGTTGGAAAAATGGCGTATTTCAACTCGTGACAAGTATTTAAATATAATTTGTTGATTCTCATGTTGTGCTTATACTTAAACGTAGAATTCAATTAATTGCACATTTTATTCTGTTTTATTTTAGGGCCCAATCAAACTTTCATATTTTCTACTACCTTTATGATGGACTTGAAGCCACTGGCCGATTGTCTGATTATTCACTATCACCGGGTCGCAAATATCGTTATTTAAGAATAGGAGACAAGACTAGTGGAAATAAACGGTCTTTTAAAATTAGAAATGATCCGCAAGGTAATTCTTTGCGTTTTAATACTCTCGTGGAAGATCTGCGAGCTATGGAAATGGAGGAACATTTTGATACTATCTGGAAAATTCTTGCGGCAATTTTAATTCTTGGTGAAGTCAGATTCCTAGACGACAATAATGGTGAAGCTGAAATTGAAAATGTGGAAGCTGCTAATAAAGGTTTAACTTTTATCCCTGGCACTAGTGATTTTTTGGGTAGTTTCGCCAATATAATTGATTAATCACAATCTTGTGGCATTGTTACAGTTGCCGAGCTGTTAGACGTAGACTCAAAAAAATTCACTTGGTCCTTGGTGAATTACTGCTTGATTAAAAACGGAGCAGCAGTAAGAAAAAAGCATACGTGTTATGAGGCTAGAGAAGCAAGAGATGTACTAGCCAATACAATGTATCAACGGCTTGTTGATTGGATTATCAACACAATTAATTACAAGTTCTCTATTACACGTACACTTTTGTAAGTTTTCCAAACCGCTTCCAAGTAGAGATGGGACCGCTTAACAGTATAGCAAAAGAAAATAATGCAAATTTTAAGAAAATTTCGCGTACCTAACATTTTTGTTGTTTATTCTGCGGACGTAAACACATTTGAACTAACGTGACAAATATTCTTTTAAAAAAATAGGAATTTTATTATTTCTCGGCTATAGAATTTTTGTACAAAATACTAGCGGAATCCTTCGTTGATATTTATACTTGATTGTTTCAGTGGAGACAAATATTGTATTTCTGTTCTCGACCTTTTTGGATTCGAATGTTTTGCAGTCAACAGAATCGAGCAACTGTTTATAAACACTATGAATGAACAATTACAATGCCACTACAATCAAAGAATTTTTACTTGGGAAATGGTAAGTCAAATGTCATATTGCTAGATTTTTTTTCTGCTCCTCACATAACAAGAGCTTATGAAGTGCAAGGAAACATGAATTTTGCATATCAGTGAATAATTATTAAACGAAATTTTATTTCTTTAAGCAAGAACAAGAGGAAGAAGAAGTGCCAGTAATAAAATACCATTACTATGACAACAAAAATACAATCGACCAACTGATGGACAAAACTCATGGACTGTTTCACCTAATTGATGAAGCCTCCAGACAACAGCAAGACGCGCAATATATATTTGAGAAATTAAAGCAACGTTCTCAAGGAGTACATATTAAAGTTGCTGGAACACATGAATTCACTGTTGCACACTATACGGGAAAATTAGTTTATGATGCCAGTGAAATTGCAGAAAAAAATCGTGACTTTCTAGCGCCGGAAATTATTGAAGCCTTGAGACTTTCAACTTCTGAAGTGGTCAAAACATTGTTCCTCAATCAACTCACAAAATCAGGAAATCTTACGATTGTTGTAGAGCATCCAATAATTAAGGCAAATAAGACTCCAAAGAGTAAGTGGGGAGCTGCTCTTATTCAAGAAACTACCAAAGTTAGAGTGAGTATAGTGAAATCTTTCATGTTTATAATGTTTATAATAATAGAACTTTGCATTACAAATATCTTTGTCCTTGTATAGAGGTACAATACAGCATCGAGGGGCCAATTTTCACAGACAAGCAAAATACGTACTTGTGCTGCAGTTTTCCGTTCAATAAGTCTGGAAATTCTGAAAAATCTTTCAGTGGGAGGAGGAAGCGGTGGAACACATTTTGTTAGATGCATACGTTCAGATCTAGATAATAATCCTAGAGGATTTTACAGAGAAGTCGTGAGGCAACAAATCAGAGCTTTAGCTGTTCTGGATACAACTAAAGCAAAGCAACAAGGTTATCCATACCGAGTTCCTTTCCAGGAATTTCTTCGAAGGTATAATTTTAGCAGGATATTCACATATCCACATATCATTGTAAAGTTTATTTTCCAATCAACTGAAGCTGCAAGTTTTATATCAAAATTGCAGGTACAAATTTTTGGCCTTTGACTTTGACGAAAATGTCGACTTGACAAAAGAGAATTGTCGACTGCTGTTGATAAGATTGAAAATGGAAGGTTGGCTGATAGGAAAAACCAAAGTTTTTCTTAAATATTATAATGAGGAATACCTTTCACGTCTCTACGAAACTCAAGTGAAGAAAATCATAAAAGTCCAATGCATGCTTAGAGCTTTCCTCGCTCGTAAATCAGTGAATTCAAAAAATTCCCAATTATTGAAAAAAGAAGCGGGTAGGTATTCAAGAAACTATCCGTAGTAAAGTATTATTTTTCTAGTATATACAAATAATTTTTTTTCAAGATTGATACTTAAATTCCCACTGGATACCTCAGGGGCTGTTCTTAAATTACGCAATGAATTCCGATATTTTGTTATCTTTGTTATTCAATATTTAATTGGTCGCCAGGTCAAGGCAAACACACTGTAACACATAACTCATTCCTATTATCCCTTTATTGTCACTTTCACCTAAAAAGACAGGTACTTAGCTAACCATATCACACAGAAAGACAGACTGACTCATCGCCATTGCGGGCCTCGTACTCATGGTATACGTATATATATATATACGTATATACTGTATTCTGTAATCTAATAATCTTTTCGAACACCTTGGCTTAACACTCCTTTTTCTCTATGTAACACTTTCTCCAAATCCGTAGGAATTTTCCTCTTTCCCTAGGAATTCTTAATCTACTTTTCGCCAGAGATACTTTTTCCTATTTAAACGACATTAAACTACATTTTTTAAACACCTTTATTCAATCAAATCGGATCTCACTGCTTTTTCTTCACTCTGTTCTTCTCTTCTTTCACAAAGTTTTAAGAACATTTCAGCCACGCTGTACACGGGTCACGGACGGTTGAGTCCACATTACAAACATGTAAAGTGCCTCAATCGCTTACAATATGACATGGTAACGTTATTCCGTTCATTACAAATATTTTCAACCATTTGGAGTAAGTATCGATAACTAATAAAAATGTATTACTCAAAAAGGGAGTGGCAAAGTCTGTATCTATTCTGTGCCAAGGTTTTTTTCATGTTATCAGTGGTATTTTTCGAGTGTTGTCCAAATTTGCAAATCAATTGCTACAAGGTTTAGCCGTTTATTCAAAATAGCTTTCTATATTTGGCTAATATACAAATGATCTGGTAATCTTTGTCATTTTTATAATTCCAAAATAGCTAGCATGTACATATTTCTTGAATGACATATTCTTTTAATTTTTGCGGACTACCACTCTACGTTCTCACATTCAGCGAACGTACTCCAGGGAAAACTCGTCTCTTCTGTGCGCAAAAGGCTTCACTTCATCTTCAACTTTTTTAGCATTTTCCGACCAACCATCTTCTACAAAACGTTTAACTACAGAAAGTGCTTGTTTTCTCTCGCTACTGCTTCATAGTTTCAAAACGAAATTTTCCTTTCCTTTACACAATGTAAATCAGTCTAGTTTTCTTAGACTTTATTGATTTTTCACATTCTGTTAATACTCTAAAGTTTTCTGATAACTTTTTATTGCTTTCTTCTGAAATCTCGTGAACCAGACGTATAACTTTCTTTTAATTAACCGTTGAATTACAGTTTAATTAACGGCATAATTGGTGTTGCATATTCGCCAGTTTCCAAAGATTTCATTACATTTTCTGGAATTGGTCGATCCAAATACTTTTCTATCATCTTTTCTAACGTGAAAGCTGTTTTTCCAGCTGGAAAATATTTCGAATTACTGACTTCTTTTTAAAATGATTTTATCTCACCTTTGTTGCAGTATCCTGAATTGGGTAAAAATAGTTTCAAATGTTTTTTCAAGATCATTTAAATGAGTACTGTGTTATTCGTTGAAGTATAATCAGTTTCTAATTAATGAATCCATTTCGAAATTATTAATGGCCAAAGTCCAATTACCTATAACCTGAATCGACCTATAATTGATGCACTTTTAGTTATGAAGATATATAAATCCCATAACACTGTGAAGTTGTTGGCTTTAACATGTACATTACGTAAAATTCCTATTGTACATGTAATTGTGTCATTGTAGCTTTTAAACGTATTTGTTAGTTTGAAACAATTTAATATTTGGAGAGTTCGTCATTTTATCATACTCGGATATAGCTATGAATTGCCATTATTAGCACGAGAATCAATTTCCCTTTTATTTCTACCTTCGCTGTTTCAAAATTATAGATGTGGGTTTGATTGAAAAAAAGATCATCACTACTGTTTAATCTAAAAATGTTTAATTGAATAGCTATACTCTGTATCGTTATGGAACTGTTCTTACCTTCTTGAAGATGACGACTATCTCTTTCTGAAATTATCTGATTATCTTCTCTGAATATCAGCTGCTCCCGACATTTTATTAGTCTCTTTTTTCTGTTACGTAATTTAAGTAGAGCCCCTTATTGGTATGGAAAATTAATGCCAATAATGACGTAGTAAGCATTCTTTTCGATATTAAGACAAATAAAAGTATATTTTTGAGTCTCATGATTTTTCTTCGCAGAATCTGTGCCGAACGAAATTAACGGGAATTGTTTCAGTGAAGAAAGCATCGTTAAAAAAGAGGGGGAGTATGGAGATGTCGCAGGATCAGGCGGCAGTGGTGATACAGAAAGGTAGGATACAGCATGTATATGGAGCAATTTTACGAAAAATCTTGAAAAAATAATCTAATCTTTGCAGAGCTAGTAGTATTTGAAATATATTGCAATAATTCATCAATATTATCTATTATAACGGTTTTCAAATGCAAATTCTTCCTCTGCTTTTTATCACAATAGTATACAGGGGTCACTCTGTGAGGAAGGAGACGAATCCGATTCTGAAAGGGGAAATGGATCAGGAGACGAAGGACTTGATGATGTTTTACTGCAACAAGTGGAGGGCGAAGACCATGTTCCAAGTCCTCCTACATTACCGTGCAGCCCGGTACCAGGATCTGGTCCACTTCTCTCAGCAAGTAAGTTATGAATTGTCAAGAGTTTGTCCGGATTGGTCTGAATTTAGGAATAAAATACCTGAATTCCCGAATTGTGACGTAAATTCCGATTGCGATAAATTTTCTTAAGTTAATAAAATTCCTAATTGAAATAGGTCCACCTCTACAATCAGGCGATAGTGGGGGAGCTTCAAGCGACCAATGAACGAACTCCTTTAGAAAGGATTGACCCCGGAATCAAGCCTTCTGCTTATTTAGGACCATTGAAACCACCTCAAGTTCACAAGTTACCATTTGACATTCATCGCGAATTACCTTTCTTCGACACAAATTATATGAGCGACCCATCAAAAACTAGAAGAAAAGCAGGGTAAGCCTTCATAGAGAATTTTTGACAAAAGCTATTACAGCAACCTCTTTAGAATGAAAAGTCTATCAAAACCAAAACCTTTTGTATTTGTATTTTTATTTTTATTTTCGAGGTGAGAGAATATATCAGTATCTTTTTATTATCTCCAAATGCGTTCTTCAGATCCTTATCAACTTCGGCATCTGACGAAGAGCACGAGGCTTGGGACGCACCATTGCGGAGGGAAACAGTACCTTGGGCCAACGACATCATTCAAACTAGAGGTGCCTATCACTCGTTCATCTGATTTGGCACTAGCTAAACTATCGCTTCTTCACATACAGCTCATCCACGCAACGATTATTTACTTTCTCTTACTCATCCTTCGATTCGCGCAGCTTCCAGTCTACTGAATACTGATTCGTTCATCAAAAGTCGTGTTATAGTTTCTGAATTTTCGCTCAATTCTACAGTAATTCTGCAAAACTCAGCGACTTTCTGTAAATCACAGAAAGACACATTATGTACGAACATAACGCTCTTTTTTCATATGCGATGAGTCATTGCTTTATAACTTTTACATAACATTTTTCATAAGATTTATAATGGTGAGTTACCTTCTAAAACCCAGAAGGTGATCATTCCTCCCGTTTCTTCAACGCTCTAATAAGTTGACATCTGATTAAGGAATTCTTCATCCTTTAAAAATGTCTCTTTATCTCTATCTCTCGTTCTGTCTCTATCCCTTTCTCTCTATCTTGTGTTCTATCTTGAAAACATGCACCTCTTTCTATATTTATCTTTATCTTAATTCTTTAGCTTGTGCTTCACTTTTCTTGCACCAATTTCAAAGAATGTGCTACTATGGTGATAAGAAAGACTTATTAGCCCTAGCGCTATCTTTAATTTCAGATGCACAGGTTCAAACAACGAATTCACCCCACCGCGTAAGCCAGGCTTCGAACATCGGAGGTCAAAGTTTGATCAACACTCCGTTTTCCAGAGATCCAACAGTCCCAGTATCCTGCCCTCCAGAAGAAGCTGCCCGAAGCAAGATCCATTCCAGTTCGCAACCACAATTCAACAGCCGTAGTTCCGTATCATCGAGCGCAGCTTATAATTCTCATTCATTGCCAGTAAGTGTATCAGTTGTCTCTTACAGTTGTCCTCATTAATTATATTATTTGCAACATTATTTAGACTGTAGTGAACGGACAGCATCGGAATTAATTTTTTAGCTGTCGTCTAAGGGAGGGTGTGTCAAAAATCACTAAAAATAGAGGCACGTAATATGTAGACTCTAGATGGACATCACGACAAATATAATTGATGACAAATAACATTTAGAAACAATAAAAATTAGTTTACTTGAAATATCGGGGAAATAAGATTTATGATGAAAGAGTGCTAGGTATCTTCAATTAAGTTTTTGCCACAGATCAGAGATTGGAAAAGAATCAATTTTTGTAACTCAAGTCGTGTTTTAAACGAAACAATTTTTCGTTCTAAAAGCCGGATTCAGACAGAGAGAATATGTTTTAGTACATGTCAGATTCACTAGAATTGAAAAGATTCAAATTATGCTTATCATTGGGTTTAAATTTAATCGGACCCGAATTTCTTATTTTCGGAGACGCAGGATTTAATTGGAATGATGTGGAATAAAATAAATATTGGATCTTGAAAGTAATTAGACTGAATAGATGTCATGGATTTTTCTTTCATTTTTAATCTGAAACTCGCAACAGGGTATATTGTATATGTATTTCCAAGTTTAAAAATCACTACGTGCCTAATTTCAGAAAAGCAATTCGGGGTCTGTCCGATCGAGAAAAAAAGTACCCGCACCTCCGATACCATATAATCAAGCACCTGCATATCAGTCACAAAGCTACAACAATTATGATCCAAATGCTCGACCTAAACTGAATGTAGATGTTAATTGGAATTGCGAAGATGGAATCAATAGCCACAATGGAAAGAACAATCGGTAAGAGTTTATTAAAAATCATTTATTTGTATAATATCTATCTCTTTTATGTAAATATCAGTATCAACATAATATGCACATATCGACGCGTCCAAATGACAAGATGCCACGGATGACTAAATAAAAAGGAGTAATTTTGGGTGGCGTGGTATGGAAGCTTGAAAATGTTATCTAAATAGTTTTGGAAACACAAGCGCCCTCTAAAGTAGGGAAACTTTTTTATTTAATTCTGCCGAGATAGCATCTTTTTATTTGGACACTTCGATATTATCACAGTAAGTCATACTATCTTTAAACCATATAGGATCCAAACTAACATCTTATATTTTTCTAAAAAGAAACAAAAATCATATGATAATGTTGTTTTATTTATATTCACAGAGTTAATCCAATTCAAGAATTACAAATGATTGGCCGAAAAAATAATAACTATTCTGATGATGATCCGCCTTTCAATTTTCAGGTAAGAAAAAGTGCAAAAATGTATCTGAAATACCTAATAACAGAAGAGACAATTCTTAAATTAAGTACATACATTTGTTCCTTTTTTAAAGATTAGGCAATTCTGTTCATTTTTTAATGTGAGTTGCGCAAGGTTTTGACAACATCGCGAGCTTTGCTAATTGATTCCTAATCTGTTTGCCCAAGTTAAAAAATAAATTGAAACAACAACAAAACTTGAGCGCGAGGCAAGTGATTGCACAGTCCTGATTATGCAGAATTTTAATCAATTTTTAGGCGATGTTACGAAAAACTCCCCATCAACGTGCCTCAATGAAGAGGACTCCAATCTATGAAAGTGGCTCTTCATCTCCGCCTCCCAGATCTGCCCACCGCCAATCGGTTTATGAAAGCGAATCCAGATCTGCCCACCGCCAATCGGTTTATGAAAACGAATCCAGATCTGCCCACCGCCAATCGGTTTATGAAAACGAATCCGGATCTGCCCACCGCCAATCGGTTTATGAAAACGAATCCGGATCTGCCCACAGCCAATCGGTTTATGAAAACGAATCCGGATCTAACATCGTTTATCGCAGCGGCGATAGTAGAGAAGAATCACCGGAATGGAGTCCAAATGAAATGATCAGAATGTCTGAA
>JAWWLR010000034.1:94702815-94716714 GCA_035041075.1 Acraspis erinacei | reverse complement strand
AATGCAATCTGTCAATTTTTTCGAAAGTTATCGTGCTAACAAACTAACTAACCACAGACAGACACATTCGTAAAAACTTGTTTTTCGGATTCAGGGGGTCTAAAAACGTGGACATTTGACAAAACCTGTACATATTGTGATATCAATAAAAGTAAGAACCGTACGTTCCAGCGGAAAACTTAGAGTGTTCATGTGCCGCGGACTTTGAGTAAGCCAACGATTTCATAGAAAAAAATTAAAGATAAAGTTTACATCGAATCCATGTCCCGATTTATAGCTCGAACTCACTCATATTTTGCGTCTGTTTCAAATATTTCGATCAATTGTGGCAAATGGTAGTACACTTGATAACAGATTTGAAAAATGTAGCAGCAAGTGCTAATGAGTTTCATGCTAGATTGATTTAAATCGTTGATAATGTTCAAGACATATCTTAACTGATGATCTCTAGAATTAATCAACGAAACTTGATAGCAGAACTCGTAGCAAAACCTCATATGTGTCACAGTTGAGAAAGTTCATTTTAATTACTGATGAACAATTAGAAGATTTCTCGATTCTAACAGAAAAAGGTATCTAGATATAGGCTTTGGGACGCTATCAAATAAAAGAAACTAAATCTTATCATGGTTAACACGCTGCTCATGAAGGCAGGTTTCGACTATTAAAATATTGAAAAAATCAACTTTGCTGATTGCGGGTTAGAAGTAGAAGCTCGATTATTCATAACGGGAATAATGCAGTCGAGGCATGTTAAGAAAACAAAATACAATGTGTATATCGTAGCAAAAAAAGGGGGAAGGAAGATGCTATCAAAGCATATTATTGCAGCTACAGAAACGGTGCACGAACTGTAGGGTGTTGTACCCGAGGGGTTATTCACTTGAAATTCAGGAATTAAATCATCGAATTAAAAGAGTGAACTTTGTGAGTTCATAACTGAACTCACTTGCACTCACTGAACCGTCGGGAGAATACGTCGCTATAGCAACCCATGCGTTGCCTTCTTTCCCATGTGCAGAAGGGAGATCCATGATGTGTGCACATTGACATTATATTTGCAGCACGAAAGGCTAAGGACACGGATCAGCGTCACCATACTGCAATGAATTTTCAGTTTTCAAACATTGGAGTGAATTCAGAAACCAATAACCTGACATCGTATTACCTTCTGCAGTTTGAAACAAAAATGCTCTGAACCCTTGTGTTGCCAACTCTCGTATCCTTTGAACTTGTATACGGCAAATAATACGAGTTAGGTCATTCAAAATAATTCTTTGCTTACAAGAAAAACTTGTAAAGTAAAATTTAAATGATGTATTAGATTCTGTCCTTAAAAATAAGTGATCAATTTTACAGAAAGGAATATCTTTTTTATCTTAAATATGAAATTACAATATTTCCCAATATTCTTATGCACTTTAAATTTCTTATTTGTTGTTTACATTTGACTTACAAATTTAATCATTTTAAATGATCACTCCAACGATAACTAATCAGGTTGACCCTCTGCGGCGGGTCATTTACTCTTCTGTGGATGGTCGAAATGAGTGAAAAACAAATGATTGAATTGGCCATCCCGAAAGGATACGTCAAATATCCATGATAGTGAGCCTGGCCCTCTTATAACAGTCAGAGTGGCCATAAAATGAGATTCTCTCTATGTCGAAAAAAGTTTGGAATGCTCTTTAGACCATCTATGAAACATCCATGAAACTGTAAATGTAGTACATTTTTAAAACAAAATAATTACCCCTTGTTTACTTTTTATTATGTAAAACAGATGTAATAGTTTTTTATATTACGGTAAATATTTTTTATTGAACCAAAAAAATAAGAAAGAAAAATATCCAATCGTCCAAGAGTTTGCGTAAAGCATGAAATAATTGTAATGTAATATATTAATTATTGTGCAACATAATAATAATAATGTAACTGCGCGCGGCGAGAGCGTAGCCAACATTTGACGTATTCACGTCCCATAGATCTGATCTATCTGATCTACTACTGTTTTTTTCAAACTTCTCGCTACTGCATCTATATTAAAATCAAAATGATAAGATAATCAGGAAAAGGAGTTAAGACTTTTGATATATTTAGAATAGGTCAGTACAAGGTTTGTCAAAAAAGGTTCAAATTTCGTGAACAATGAAACTAAGTGCTCCAATGCAGTTGAAATGTCGACCGTGGCATTTCGCAAGTCTCCATTGAGCAAAAAAAGTGTTGATAAGTGGTACAAGTTCTTCACAGAAGGCATTTGACTGTGATATTTGTTCCGAAATTAATTAATTTTGATCCAAAGAACCGCTTCAAGAAAATCGCTCAGAAGCTGTTGAATGACGTCAAGGGCGATTCAGATTTACTCAAAAGTGTGATAACTGGTGACAAAACATATGCATATGCTTGTGACGTCAAAATTAAGGCTTAATCGTCTCAGTCGAAACATCCTGAATCCCCAAAACCGGAAAAAGTATGCCAAGTTTGGCCAAATGTGAAAGTTCTGCTCACTGCTTTCTTCGATTACAAAAGCGAGCTACAGCATTAGTTCTTGCCAGCAGGTCGTGCGCCCAATAAGTAAGATTACCTTGAAGGTATGCGCCGTTTGCGTGAAGCATTATGCAAGAAAATGCACGGATTTGTTGCGAAACAAAAACAACAATTTGTTGCGAACCTAAAAAAATACAGGTAAGGACGACGTTTTGGCACGATTGAGGAGATAAAGACCACATCTCTGGAAGAGCTGACTGCCATACCAAAAAGCGCATATCAGAAGTACTTCGAGGATTGAAATTATTGTTGACACAATTGTATATATATGTTACGTGCGCCGAAGAAAGGGGGCTTACAATAAAAAAATCGAAATCGAGGTTTTTACACCTTTCGATAGTTTTTGAGTTGTTCTTTTTAATGAAACCATCGCAAAAAATTTCCCAGCGTTATTTTTGCTAATAATTGAGTTATTAGGTACCCGAGAAATCGGGCTTTTGCTCGAGATCTCGTGAAACACCTCCCACCACTCACAATGTGCATCTCCGCGTCTCATCTATACCCCTTCCGTGAACCGCATCTACGACGCCGCTATATGTGAGTCTTTCCTCTCTCTTAAAAGTCGCGTCTATCGGATCCACTTTGACCGCTTTCCCTGCAAAATCTCACTTTTTAGAGTAAGCCCCCTTTCTTCGGCGCACGTCACATATATTATATATATATATATATATATATATATAATTTATTATTTTATAATATAAAATAAAATAATATTTAGTATTTTAACGGCGGTGGTTGGTAATATGGAACCCAAAATTCCAGGCTAATTCCTGGGTTTTCCGATGTTTCCTATCAGTGGCCACTCTGTATCATTATAATGAGGGCGGAAAGAAATATTATGTCAAATATTTTGAAATACAGGAGGTATTTCCAACAGTATTCTTTCAACATTTCTCATGAATAATTTGATCTTTAGCATCAATCGGTACTGTTTACGACCGCAAGTAAAGAAAAGTAGTGCGTTGGACTTACGTCCATTATCATTAGAGATTTGAACGTGAAAATATTAAATTTAAATTTCATTAGAAAAATTAAGCAATTTTTAATCAACTGTTTTAGAAAATATTAAGTTCGAACATTAATTTAAATTTATGTAAGGCACTTACTCTTATTACGGAATTTTCCGCGGCTTTAGCCCTGAACGTAAACATATTTTTTAACAACACTTTAAACATTTTTGGACAGATTCCAGCTGAAAAATGTGCAAATTATAAATAATTGTTCGTTTTTTGTAAATAAATATGCAACTGAACTATCTAAAGTTCTAATGAAGTTAATTAAGTGATTTAAATTATAGGTAGTTAGTTGAACTATCTGTAATAATTTACAAACCGAAAGAAGTACATGCTTATTGATGTCTTCGTAAAAATTTCGATATTTGAAGTCAGTTTTTTACATGAGAAAGCAAGTGCCAGAAACCAGCATGGTACCGTTTTTCCAGAGGATCGTCATGGGTTTTCTTCATCACAGGGATAAGTTCGAAGGCCAGAGTGGTTGGTAAGGTCGTGCTGAAGAAATCCGAGGACGATCGCCTAAAAAACGGGACCACGTTCTTTTCTGGCCCTTGCTTTCCCATATAAAAACTGACTTCAAATATCGCAATTTCCACCAAGACAATAAAAAGCACATACTTCTTTCAAGTTGTAAATTATAACAGATAGTTCAACTAACTACCTCCAATTTAAATCACATAATTATCTTCATTAGCACCGAAGATACTTTAGTTACATATTTTTTTTACAAAAAACGTACAATTATATATATTTTGCAAATTTTCAACGGCAATCTGTTCAGAAATGTTTAAAGTACCACCATCAATTTTTTCAGATTTTTCCTATTATTTTATCAATAAAAAACTATGCTCCAAAGTGTCTCCAAATTGTCTTTCAAAGCTGTCAAATTTGATTACTTTTCATCAGATTTTCAAATCTGTAAGCTACAATATTTTTGTTGGAATATGACGTTTCGGCTCATAAACATGCAACGTCTGCACCTTTAAAATGAGTCCTCTTTCATTAAGCTATCATTTTTTTCCGTTTACTTTTTCAAAGTCAAAGCCAGAGGACTCGAATTTTCTCGCCGATAGTATGTATTAACCTATTTAACTAGAAAGTTTATCAGTGACTGTAGCTGAGACCGAACAGGTCATAACAGTTCATAAACTGACTATACGTGGCTATAAACAGGGTGGGCTAGACCGGGCGCAAAGGGGTGCATGGCAGCCGGGTACCAATCATTCTGGGGCACTTTGACTCCCCTAATAAAATGTATAGATTTATGAAAAGTCGTAAACAGAGTCTAAACCAATTTTCGCATTTAGAATTGATACTTAGAAAGGATACTTAGAATTGATACTTTGAATTCAGAAAAATCTATTTCACTCTTTGCATACCATGTAGATAGGATAGGAATTAGTAAGTAACAACCCTAATTTGTGTTGGAGATTTGCGGCAGAGCTGTTTATCAAAGCTCTTCAATGTGAATCAGTGTATTTAAATCGTAGTGTTGGGTGCAGTGATCGGTCTAAAAGTGAAACAATTCGTAGTTTATAATATCTCGCCAGAGATCTGTGTTGACGAAAACGACAATGCATGGACAAAGGAAGCTAGTTATGAAGAAGCTGTAGTAAGAAATAGGTTAAAAAGGAGAAAGAAAGCAATAATGCAGGCGCTCCGCTTTCAGATGAAACCGAGAAAGCTCACAAGTAGGAATGTACTGTATTAAGTAGTGATCCAGCGAAGTGGCTTTCGGATTTAAATAACGGTCATATTCCATTTTTAATTGAAAACAAACCTTTACCAAAGAAAGATATTAAATGCCCAATAAATAATGAAGGGCGGGCATTTTCAAATTCTTATTATACGCGTGTTTTGTCAAATTGCGAGTCATATGAAAGAAATTGACTAATTTATTCACATTCGACTGATAAAATGTTTTGAATTTGCTGCAAACTGTTTAGTAATCAAAATTTCCCAATGGCAACAAATTAATTTTCTGATTCGGAGCATGCAACTCGCCATTTGTCAAGGTATGAAAAATATTCCTCTTAATCAATGCGTACAAAATTCAATTCACTCTTTTTACGAACTTACCTAAAGAAAGAACAATAGATAAAGAGGTACTAAAAATATTTGAGGCTGACAAAAATATTGGTATGCGGTGATCGAAAGTATATGCTACGTTGTACAATTCTTAGCGGACAAAATTTGGCTTTCCATGGATCATCTGACCGTTTTTTTATTCAAATAATGAGAACTTTTTAAAAGCAATTTAAATTATCGCGATACTTGACTCCGTAATGAGTGAGCACAAAGAGCGTATTCAAATTAAACAAGATGGTAAAAATATGCCAAAGTATTTAGGAAATATTATTCAAAATGAAGTAATAACTCTAATTGCGGATGAAACTGTGTCAGCTATTATAAAATTGATAAAACAGGCAAAATAACCTCAATTATCCTAGATTGTACAATTTAAAAAAGTCGCGTTGAACAAATGACATATATTGTCCGATTGGTTGAAATAAATAAAGACAAAGAGTGAGACATACGCGAGTGCGTTCAGGATTTGCGGGGTCAAATCTACGACAACGGTAGTAACATGAAAGGTAAACACAAAGGTGTTCAGAGGAGAATTCTCGACGTTCATCTGAGAGCATTTTATGTGCCATGTTCTCCTCACAGTTTGAATCTTGCTGTAAATGATTCTTCAACATGTAGTATAGAAGCTATTGACCTTTTCGAAATTTTGCGACAGGTATATAATTTTCTTTCGGCGTGAACATAAAGATGGCAAATTTTTTGTAAGTATCTTTCCAGATTTACAGTAAAACCGTTATTTGATACACGTTGGTCAACTCGAAGCACATTGTCTAGCTACTAAAATTAAAAGCTTCCCATTTTTATGCTCAGTTCTCATTTGGCATAAAATCTTATCTTATGTCAACGTATTAAGTCTGATGTTACAACTGTCGAATCTCGATATAACAAAATGTATGGATGTAATTCAAGATCTTATACAGAATCTGTCTGCAATGCGAAATGATGAAAATTTTGAATATTTATAAATATATAATAATTATAATATAAAATATTTAGCTGTCTCGATTGGCATTCTCAAAATTTTATGTACTTTTATGAATCTCTTTAACTCTGCCTGTATCTGTAATCTCAGGTGAAAGGTAATTTTTTTTGAAAACTGAAATTAATAAAAAATTGCAGGCGGACAACTATGATTCAAGATCGCTTGTCAACCTTCATAGTAATTCCAATTAACCATGCAATTTAAGAAAAATTGGATATTTAAAACTGAATTAAAAAATTCTTTGAACTAAAAACAAGACGTGCATGTTACATTTAAAACATTATATATATTTTTATACTTCATATTTGTTAGTGTAATTTTTGAACATTATGCAATAATGCACCGGTTGTCTAGAAGCGTCCCTTGTAGTTCCAGGTGCAACCGACTGATGGCGACATCGGTAAGTTCCCAGCCATCGGCATATAGTATGGACCGCTGGCTACGGCTGTCGTAAGTTGACTGGGGAATAGAAAGAGAGAACAAATCGAGAAAGTCGCATTTAAATTGAGACTTGAAGCTTTTATAAGATTCAATTTGGCTGTGAATCCTGAAAAAAGTAAAAAGTAACAGAAACCAAAAAAAAATGCATGAGAACAATAAATTTACAGTCAATCTGTGTTAATATTCTGCTTCTTCTTCATGTGATTGGAGTAAAATACACTTATCAGGGCATTTTCAGATCATTTTAATTACCTATTACCCTCCATCACATCTCTAACGGGCACGCAGGTAGATTGTATTCATGTAAATTTTCTGTATTAGTTATTTAAGCAGTCAAATACTTCTATCAAATTTTAACACTACGTTGCTCTGCACTTCAAGACTGAATTTAAAATTGATCAAATTTTAACACTACTTTGCTCTGCACTGCCTCTTCTTTCTCTCTCTAATGACTCTCTTTCTCATTGCACCTGCTACTACTTGCTCCATGGTTCGCATCCATGTTCACTGTGGCACTGTAGTTTGAAGAAGACTGTACTGTCGGGACTATCACGGAATGTATGGAATTCTAGGATATCTGCGAATTCCGTAAATTCCTTGAATTCCATAAATTCCGCGAACTTCATGAATTCCGTGGACTTCTTGAATTCAGTGCATTTTTTTGCATTCCGTCGATTCCTTGAATTCCATGAATCCCTTGAATTCCGTTAATTTCATGAATTTCACAAATTCTATCAATTTCGTAATTTTCTTTCATTCCATGAATTCGGCGAATTCCGAGATTTAAATGAATACCTTGAATTTCGTGCATTGAATGAACTGCGTGAATTCCATGACATCTATGAATTCCGTGAATTTCATAAATTCCGTAAATTCTATGAATTCCTTTAATTCCTTGAATTCTGTTAAATCCGTGAATTTCACGAATTCTATGAATTTCGATAATTCCTTCAATGTCGGGTCTTTTATGGTTGCAGTCAATTTCTTGAATTTCTTAAATTATGTCAATTCCCTAAATTCCTTGAATTCCCTAAATTATGTGAATTCTACTAATTCCGCAAATTATGTGAATTTTACTAATTCCTGAAATTTCGTAAATTCTGCGAATTCCACGAATTCTTTAATTCCATAAATGCGCGAATTATTTAATATATATATTAACAAAAATTTGATATCTCATGAATTTCTTTAATTCAAAGAAAATTTAGAAACTTGATTCATAATTTGCATTTGTAAGTGTCATGGTGAGGAATGTAGGAATTGAAAGAATGCAATAATAAATGCACTTTTATAATTTGAATTTTATTATGAAATTTATAATTGATTTAATAGTGCGCTAAACAAGATATAAATCATTCATACTCAATTTAAAGAAAATTAAGAAACACTATATTACATTATGTTTAATTCAGAACCTACGATTTGAAAAATCTTAGCCAAGTATTTTAAGGTAGCGTTTTACCAAGTCGTGAAGTGAGCCGCAACCTACTTTAAACTAAAAGATGTTGACCGAATTGTTTTTTTTTAAGAAGCCACATTCCTGATGATTAATGGGTAGTTCTATGGTAAATAGAAAACTTTTGAGAGCCGTAATAAAATATTTTTATTTAGAAACAATTTAGAACTGTCTTTCACTTATTTCCAAAAATGCTCGATATACGCTGATAAAAATAAGATTTTCTGTTAGTTTTATATGTTGAATCAGTTTTTGAAAACAGCAATATCAAATATAAAAAAAATTTTGCTGCTATATTAAAACATCCGTAAAAATCAGTTTTCGATTGATCTAATTCTTTTTAAAAAGTTGTAAATCAGCTTTTATACGATAGGTTATAAGCATCTTAGTAGACAAGAAAGTTTCCACAGAAACTGAGAAAATTTTTTTAAAAAACTTCAAAGTATTTTGCAAAAGTCTCTGAGAAAATGATCATAAATTATTCCTGAAGTTTTTTAAAATTTCTATTCATCGTGTTTTAGAAATTTCCTTGAAAGGATTCAGTAAAATATCATTTTACAAAAAAACAGCTTAACTTTTTAATCATTTAGACAAAAGTTGAAGCCACAGCAGGAAAAAGTTTAAATGAAAAAAATCGATTTCGCTGGAATCTTTATTACATCAAAAAGATTAATTTTTTACCAAAAAGACAAATTTTCAACGACATAAGGTTTTAACTAAATAGTGGAATCTTTAACCAGAAAAAACAATTTTTAATTAATAATTTCAATTTACAACCAAAAGTGCAATAGTTACATTTTCATTTGAAAAAATAAATTCTCAGCCAAATAAAGGCGAATTATCAACAAACTTGCTTGAGTTAAAAAAAAAAGAAATTTTCACCGAAAAGGATTAATGTTTAAATAAATAGATTTCTATCAAAACTGATCAACTTTTAATCAGGTCTTTGAATTTTTAAAGGCAAAATGTGAATGTTCAACCGAAATGTAATAGTTTAAATTTGAAAAAATATGTTCATTTAAATAAAAAACAGTCCAGTTTAATAAATAAATATGTATTTTAAAGAAGATACCTTAATTTTCAATTATTTTAAGCATTTAGGAAACTATTTAAAGTATTATAAGTGTTTTTAAATAAAACAGAAAGAATGTCAAGTAGTGTCAGCACGTTTCAGTCAGACATATGCGGCTTGTGAGAGGTGCTTCGGTAAAATATGACTTTCTTATGAGTTAATAAATTAACAATTCATATTTCATCCAAGAATATATTTTTATTTTGAGTCTAAAAAAAACTTCATTTGAACCTAAATGAACGACTTTTCAACAAAAGTAGAATTATTAACAAAAAATATTTTTCAGTCAAGAAAAAAAAAAATTCAACTAGAATTTAGAATTTTTAAACGAGAAAGAAGAGTTTAAAAAAAGGATTTATATATTTAACCAAATCGTTACATTTTCAATATAAGAAAAAAAGTATAAACGATAAAATAACTGTTTTCCTAAAAAATACAAAAACACACATTTTTAAACATATAGTTGATATTTTAACCAGAACAGATTTTAATTGTAAATAAAAAAGAGTTTAATTTATCGAAAAAAAATCAAATTTTCAAAAATACTTTAATTCTCAACTATAAAGCTTAAATCTAAATCTAACAGTTTCATTTAAAATTAAAATTAATGATTTTATACCAAAAAGACAAATTTTCTACTAAATAGTTTAATTTTATGCCCAGAAGGCAAATTATAAAAAACACATAAATATTCTATCAAATATTTTATCAAAATTTAATTTTTCAATTGCAGAAATAAATATTCTAAACAATTGATGAATCTTCAACGAAAAAATAAATTTTTAACAAGGTAATCTAGCTTTATACCAAAAAGTTGCAAGTTTTACGAAATTGTTGAATTTTCCAGCCGAAAATATGAATTTTCCATAAAACAGTTTATTTTTAGCTCAAGCTAAGTCAAAAGATATGAAATTTCTACAGAACTAGTTAAACCTTCAAGCTAGCAAAGAAAAAAATTTATTTTTCTTCTGTTCAAAATGCAAACGGCTTAGTTTGAACAGAAGAAAAATAAATTTTGTTCTCTTCTGGTGTTAAAGCTCACTTGAAAATAACAATTTTTCACAAAAATATCTTAAATATATTTTTAAATAAATAATTAATTTGTAACCGAAAAGCAACGAATTAGAAACGCAAAAGTTCATTTTCCAAATAAATATTTTGATTTTTAATCAAAGAATTGAATATTACCAGGAACGAATGAATTCTTCAACCGAAAGATTAATATTTGACCAAAAAAGAACATTTTTCAATAAAATACATCTACTGCCAAAAAATTGTTGAATTTTGAAGCTAAAAATATAAAACTATTTACAAAGCAGTTGAATTTCCAAATCTTAAAAGTTAGAGTAAGTACTACTGATAAATAATAAAAACGCAGAAGATATTTTACGAATTTCTTAAGGTTTCAAGGAACTAAAAAAAAAAATTAATCTTTGGGTATCTGGAGAAATTTTAAACAGTCTTCTATTTTAAAAATTAATTTAAAGATAATATTGAAAAAACTTTTTAAAGGATTTATCAAATTTTCAAATGGAAATGTGAAAGATTTTAAGAAAATTATTTTAATTTTGAAAAATCGAAAGAAAAAAGAATCCTGTAAATTTGTATAATTTCAAATTACTATAAGGTTTAAAACTTTTGCAATGGTTTAAAAGAATAATTTTATTAAAATATATAGGGAAACATTGAATACATTTTTGCTTTAAAAAAAAACTATTATAAAAGATTTCAAAAGTTCTCTTTTTAATTTTGGAAAATAGTAGAAGATATTGCATAATTGGGAAATAATTTAATTGTTTATAGTCTGAAAAGTATCAGCTAAATAAAATTTTCTGTTATAATATTCGTAGGGAAATATGGAATATTTCATGGCTATTTTTACATTTTGAATATTTTTGGGAATTTGAGATGTTTGGAATAGATTTCGAATACTTAGAAACTTGAAAGCTTCTTTTCTGTTACATCTGAAATAATAAAAAATCTTTTCTCATTTTCGCAAGAATCATATAAAATTTATTTGTATATAAGTTTAAAAACTAACTGATAGTATTTCTAATATTTCTAAAAATAAAAAACATTGCAAATCACAAAGTATTACATAAAAATCTTCTTTTCTTTATTCCTATACAGCGATTAATTTTCATAAACTTTTTTTCTTATTTAGTAAACGTTAATTATTTTTCTAAACATAATATAAAAAATTTTACGTAACTACAGTAACATTACGTAATACATGAATTCTCCCTTTGTTGAAGATTTATATGTTTAGGATAAAATTAAGCCCTCTGGTAAAAAATCAACTATTTTTTTAAAATTTATTTATGCAATGAATAATTCAAATATTTTATCAAAGGAGCGAGCTGGTTTTTTCCTCCTCTAATCATGCCCTATTTCAGTAATGCTTCAATAAAATACATAAATTTTCTACCAAGTAGTTTAATTTTCAACTTATCAAACATACAACTTAAAGTTTCAAGCAAGTCTGAAATCGTTGAATTTTCAGATGAAAACTTTAATAAAAAAATATCTGCACAAAAAAAAAACTAATTTTTAACTAAATTTTTAAATTTTTAACCTAACAGATAAATTTTCAACAAAAAAGAATACTTTTTACAGTATGCAGTATACACATAAAGCTTAAACGAAATAATTTAATTTTCTACCAAACTGTTGAATTTTCAAGCCAAAAGCAAGAATTTCCTGAAAAAAGGATAATTTTTAACATAAAAGTTCATTTAAAAGCAAATATTTGAGTTGAAGTTTCAACTAAAAAAGAAAAATTCTTAAATAAAGAATGAAATTTCTAATTGAAAAAACTAATTTACTATCCAGAAATGGAATAGTTCAATATTCTCGGTTTATACATTTATTTTCAAGCAAACATAAAACGAATTTTTATGAAAATAGTCCAATTTTTAACCAAAGAGATGAACCTTCGATTAAAAAATTAATTTTTAACAAAGTATTTGAATAGAAATCTATTAAAATTTTTATGTTAGGATAATAAACATTATTTCAATTAATCTCAAATTATATATTCAGAGTCAAACAAATGCTCCATGGATTCCCCAGTATTATTGCTTAATTAACATATCTTTAATTACATTTTCTGTTAAACTGCATCAAATGTACTTCTTATGATATTCATTCTTTGTCAATAAAATATATTGTAATAAAATTATTGAATTTTAATTACAGTACCAATATTTTTCTTTATAAATATGAAACCAAAATTTGGGTGTTCTTTGAAATAAAAAATAGCCTGAGTCAAAATGTAGGTCCTTCTTATATTGTCAATGGTACTGAATGAATTCTTTGTTGGATCTATTTAATACTCGTAATCCTTGTTTGATTCTCTAAGGTCTTATTTAGTACAGTTTTAATCCTCTTGGAGTCTCTTAAAATTTTTTGCAGTATTATTGAAAATTAACTAAAATATGAATTAATTATTATTTTTAAATATTTAAAATTATTACTATTTATAAAATATTAATGTGATCATTAATTAAAATTTACTGCATATTAAAATGTGAGTATATATATATATATATATATATATATATATATTTTTTTTTAATTTAATTTACTAGAAGAAATGGGTCGACACGGGAGGAGAAATAAAGAATTATTTTTATTTTCTTTATAAAAACTCTTATAAGTTCATTCTATAAAAATCCTCAATTTTGGATACAAGTATATTTTAATATTTCGTAAGCAGGTTACGTACTCGACTTCGAAGATTAGACCTTATAATCTATTCGCCTTCGCTGCAGATAAAGTTAAACTTAGAGACTGGGTTTTAGCTCAGGCTCTAGACATAAAATTACTCGTCTTTCTTCTTATTTTCCTTAAAGTGTTTACCTTGATAAAAAATCTTATATTTTCTTCAAAATGAGAATTTTAAAACTTATTCTCTTTTTATTTTTCTGTTAAGAGATTTTTCTATTTATTTTTCTTTCCTATGATCTCATAAATCAAATATAAGTGTATTTTCAAAATTGACGTACAAGTCTCAAATTATTTTCAAAGTAATACTATTTCTAGTTCTTCTTTTTATTTCGTCAGATGTCTCTCTAAAGTCTCGTCTACCGATTCTGTCCATCTCTTTTTGACACACGCTAATTATTCCTTTTTCTCGAAGAGTCTAAGCTCAGAAAATAAGCGCTTCTAGCTATATAGTCTAGAACAGAAAGGGAGGCCCTAAGTGATTCTAGTAGTTGTATCAGGGTTACCAGAATGAAAATCGCGTTTGTACTCAGAAAATGTACTCAAAATTCTGAAATTGTACTTTCGAAGACAG
>JAWWLR010000034.1:94586049-94606159 GCA_035041075.1 Acraspis erinacei | reverse complement strand
GCCCTTGATAGGTCCATACCGTGCTTTTGCCCAAAAGTGACATCTGATCACATCTCCATTCATTTCTGACGTCCAGTTGATCCTCTTTTAGGTCTGCGCACCCTGATGTTGCTGGTGAAATGCATTCTCAACCTCCGATCTTATTCGGCTGATTGTTCTTCTAGGGAGGAGGTTACCTTCTATAATTAGACACCTTCGTCGTTCAAGGTCATCTTGGGTTAGTGATCTCATTTCCGGGAAATTCGTTACAAAGTTTTGTCGAACCACCGGAACCTCGGTAAAGGTACATAGAAAAATTTGCAGAGGTACCGGCCCAGGGATTGATCCCTGGACCTATGAGGTGAAGTCCGAGCATCTAACCAACTAAGCCACCGAGGCTCATAAATATTTATATTATTATTATATTATAAATTAATATTAATATATTAATATTATAATAATAAAATAATAATTAATTACAATAGTAATTAAATTTTTTACAAAAATGTTAAAAGTGATAAATGGACAAGTTTAATACAAGAAGGTGAGTGTTAAATATTTTCAGCTTTATTCGAAAAGTCAGAACGTGCTTGTAAAGCCCTCGTCACATCCAACAAGGCTTTTAGGAAGGATTAAATTTTTGCGAATAAGGAAGATTTTTATACAATTTTAGGAATAATCCGAGTCAGTTTAGGCAACTAAAGTCTCTAAGCTGCGCCGAATTTTTTCTAACATTTTTAAAAATTTCGTAAAACAAAATAAAAATTTAATTCAAAATTTTCTAGATACGTTTTCAAAATATCTTAAAATCTTCAAAAATCATTTTATATTTTCTCAAGAAATCTAGGAAAATTATATTTATATATTGCTGTAAATTTTATGGAAGGAAAATTTCTTTGAAAATATTATGGGGTTTAAAATAAAATAAAAATAAAAATCGTATGAATACCTTAAAGTTTTTATAATAGCTTCAAATAATCATTTAGTAGTTTAAATTTATCTTTTTCAATAAAAAAAATGCCATTAAATAACTGGTTTTGTTTAAAAATGGTTTGTTTTTGCAGTTAAATTTTTTGGGTTTTTAATGCTTCTTTGTAATTATTGTTTACGTTTGCAATAGCGACAATTTAAATATTATTTCTCATTGCAATAATAATACAAAATTCGGTGACTGCTAATTTCCTTTTATCGAGAAAAGTGGACAGGAAGATTGTTCGAGTATCCCAGTACTACAAATACGCTACACATAACTTTTAAATTTTGAAAACAAATATGTCTCAAAAGTTTTGAAGATGCTTCAAAATTTTGAATTCTTATACAAAATAGTTGGCTAAGGAAGTTGACCTGCAGTTTCGGATTCTCAAAGAGTGTACTATAGGCCAATCTAATAGATTAATACTTTCAAGAGGATCGTGCTCCCAAACATACATACATAAATAAATACATAAAATTCATACATAAGTAAAAACATACCTGCAGATAGTGGACGAATTTTAAAGTAGTAAAAAACCGCCTGACGAAAGTAGTCTGCTGGCCATAATTTTTCTCCAAATATGAAAAACCTTTGGGGAAATGAAAGTATTGTTAGTCACTTCAATATAGTTAGTTTTGCATTAATGCAGCAAAATTTAATCTCTTTTCCAAACATGGAAATACGAACGTATAAGGAAGTGGTTGACAATAATTACTTTGTAAGTTTGCAAAATATTAATTGAAATATTCAAATTAATAATTTCAGTTGGAATTTTATTTCTTTGTTTAAAAAATGTAATACTTTTGAAAAAAATCATGTATTTTGTTAGAATTATGGCCTTCTTCGTTAAAAACGTATTTCTTTATGAAGATTCCCTTTCGGTAAAGCTGTTCTTTTTTGGTTGAAAATACGTTTATTTACAGTTAAAAATTAATTTTATTTACTTGAAATAAATAAATTACAAATTAAGATTTTTCGGTAGAAAATTCATCTTTTCTGATGAACGTCTACATTTTTTGTTGAAAATTGGAATATTTTGTTAAAAATTTTGCTCATTAAAAATTAGTTTTTTAATAAACTTGTAACTATTCGGTTGTTATGTAGAAAGTAAATCTTTAGTTTTTATTAATATTGAATTATTATTTTTATGAAAATGAATGTGTTTTGATAAAAGTTCACCTTTTTGTAGTGAATTAATGTAATCGGTTAAACAGTTATCTTCTTGTTTTTAATGCATTCCTGTATTTACAAATCGAACTATCTTGTTGAAAATTCATATTTATACCTCTATTTTTTGCGAGAACCCTCACAGGTGGTTAGCGATATGACATGAATGACATTTATATGAATAGTTCTCATTGTCAAATGCTCATTTTCTGGCTGATGGAAAAGAGATCGCACGGAATTTGAAAATGCAACCGTTGCATCGTTGTCTTTGATATTTATCGTTATTTGCAGCTGTTTTTAACAATGCTGAATGCGAAATTAAAAAAATCAACCCATCACTGTCATAAAATTCCATCGTTGAACTTTGTCAGAGGTGTACT
This sequence comes from Acraspis erinacei, assembly GCA_035041075.1. NCBI lineage: Eukaryota > Metazoa > Arthropoda > Insecta > Hymenoptera > Cynipidae > Acraspis > Acraspis erinacei. The sequence goes on along the minus strand of JAWWLR010000034.1, from coordinate 94,603,660 downwards.
TATAGCAATGCGGAAAGCGCGGTAAAAATTTAAATCTCTTATCCATAAAATAAAACCAATTACAGTACACAGAGTTGTGCACTTCTACTGGATGCAAATTAGACTTGTAAATGTTCAATAGGCGTGTATGGTTGCTCAGTAGAGTCTTCAGATGCACGAGGAAGCGGAATGAATGTATATGATACTTATGGATGCGCAGTATAATTGTTTATGTCCATTAGATTTCTATTACACATATGTATGCCCAATGGACAACTGTAGTACTTTTTGGATGCGCTTTAGCATTTTACAGAACACAGAGGTGCGTAGTTTAAACATATGTTATCAAAGGCTGCACAAGACACTTCTCCACTTCTCCGGCAGCGAGGCTAGGTGTTACTGTTTCGATGAATTCCGTAATACTGTTTGGTTCCAAGCAAAATTTAGGTGAAGCAGTGAGCACTCATTTACTGTCACTATTAAAACTTGAAAAAGGAGAGAACATAATTTGCGCACGTGTTTTGTAGGTTAGAAATATTCGGTTATTTAACTGGGTGACCCGTAAACAATATATGTGCAACCTTCTTGTCTTGATGGCTGTATAAATTAGATAACAGAAATAAAATTATAAAAAGAACATATTTTTCACATAATCAACCAATTATATCTATTTAGTCGGTAAACAATTTTTCTGTTTAAAAAGGTCTAGATAATGGTTCATACCTGGACTAAGATACCGCATTCGATAAGTGCAAGCTGATTACAGATGGTACTACCATAAAGTCAGTTACATTGGCTGCTTTTACCTCTACTTGCTGCGTGGCGCGAATTCTCACAAGGACTCTATCAGGAGGCTCTATCTTTAGGTACAAGTGGTACTGTACAAGTGGTGGAGGTAGATGTTGTGGTGGTGGTGTTTGGTATTTGATTCTTGAAGAATTTTCTTTATGCAATAAGGTTATCTGCGAAAAAGAAAAAGTCAGTTACCTAGTTCTATACTACAATCTACAAACCTTCAATTATGACCACGATCGGATGACGGTGAAGCAAAGTCGAAACAACGTTAATTGAACTTTAAAGTAACGCTAAAGTAACATTAAAGTAACGGTTAAAATAACTTTTGAATCCACGTTGCACAGGTTGTGGTGAAATACTCAATGTATTTAATGTATTTATATAACCTGCATTATATAATTCCTCAAGAATAAAGAGGATTGCATTGGCATAATTCTCACTGTCTACCATCTGCAAGCTTAAGAGCAAACAAAGACGATCAAAGAGCTCGATAGGATCATCATAGGAGGGATAGCTTGTTGGATCTGTATGTGCGCTGCTATATGAGGTATACTGGCATTGATGCAATGTCATTCACATGCTGAAGAGGAAATAGATGCACTCAAGCAAGTAAGAAAACAATCTTTCCATCAACTTGAACTGGTATGATAAGGGTGTTAATTTGCGGTAAAATGAACTCAAACTTCACGCGCTTTCCACATTGCTATGAATACATCTGTTAGAAACTTCAACGAAGGAACTTTAGGACAGCGAGGGATGTAAACTTTACGCAACGATGCGTTGATTTTCACAAAGCCGTATAAACAGATCTAGCATCTCCAGTGGTGGGAGCGACTCGCGTTCTGACGGAAACGATATTTCTTGCACTGATCACCATGATCTTGCCATGATCTTGCACAAATGTAAATTTCCTGACAATTTTGAATTTCCCTCAGATTGAACTGAGTTTATGATGGTGCTATCTGTTACCAGTTTCCGCTTATCCAATACGGTACCTCAGCACTGATATTAACTATTATCTTAGCGCAGATATAAACCATTATCCTATGGCAGCACATGAGTGGTCACTGCTTTACCTGCATTTATCTTTGAACAGAACCGTATTACGGAATTCATCAAAACAGTAACACTTAGCCTCGCTGCCGTGCAAGTGTCCTGTGCAGCCTTTCGTAACATACCTTTACACTTCGAACCTCTGCGTTCTATAAAATGCTAAAGCGAATCCAAAAAGTACTATAGTTGTCCATTTCGTATCCATATGTGTCATGGGAACCCACTAGACATGAAGAATTATACTACGAATCCATAAGTATCCTTAATATATATACTAAGCAACCATATATTCGCCTATTGAACATTTACAAGTCTAATGTACATCCAGTAGAATTCCACAACTTTGTGAACTGTAATTCGTCTTAAGTTATGGACAAGAGATTTAAATTTACGCCTGCTTTACGGAATGATTTAAAGTACACATGTGACAAAGTTCTACAATGGAATTTTATGAAAGTGATTGGTTGACTTTTCAAACTTCGCATTCATCGTTGTCAAAACAATTGCAAACAACGACGGATGTCAAAGACAAGAATGGGCTACAATCAAATTTCAGCACCAGAGACACACACAGTTGGGTAGCATTTTGAAATTCCGCGCGATCTATTTTCCAACAGCCAGAAAAGTCATAAGAGTAACAGACAATTTGCCTATGAGCACTATTCATATAAATGTCATACTCCTATATTGTTAACCACCTGAGAGATTTCTGGCAGGAAATAAAGAGTTCTGGCCAAAAGTAGAGTGTAGAAGTATATTTCTCCCTCACTCAGCACAGAGTACGTTGGCAGCATTGCGCATGCGCTGTCAACGACGGGAAGATTCTAAAAGGTCAAATAGACTTGTTGGTAGAGTAAATATATAAAGTTCAGTAATCCTTTCCTATGGCATGCTGAGACTGTACTGTATGCTTGGTGAGACAGAAATATGTGAGTCTGCATTCTATTTTTGACAAATTATTGCATAGTATAGACAATTAGCAATATATAAGAGTATTACATATATGATGGTATTAGGCCCAACTTTCTAGAAGCGTCGAGAAGAGCCTAGATCTTTCTAGAAATTTTGAGAACTCTGGAGAATCTTCGACCCAAGGAAAATGGTAATTTAAGGCCGAAGTTTCTTGAGCCTTCAGGAAGCCTCTAAATCTTTCTAGATCTCTAGGAAATCCCCCTCCACGAGCTACATCTGCCGGCTCTAGCCTGAACTATATAACTGATAAAACAGAGATGCCACCTGGTGGCCACAGGTTGAACTACTTATATACCGGCATGGTCAGCGATCCATGGCAGTGATCTACCGTACCGACCGAGCAATTACCGAATATCGGAGACCTGACTGGTGGCGCCATCTCTCAGCGACCACTGGAGCTATGTAGCTGTTTTAGAAGCACCATAGCAATAATACTGACATTGCTCCGATACAATTGCCCCTTTTCAATATCGTAGATGATAATTTTTGATATGACGCGTTTTATAATTCCAATATAAACCTATATTGCTTTTTAATATCTTGTATATTGTATAGAAGATATTAGATATTATGCCGTCATGTCTATTTATTACGGTGAAATACCAAAGTTTTTAATATCTAATTTTCAATATAAATAAAATAAAAATAATATTTGTTGTGCCAAATTTTTATTTGGAGATTTTAATACATTTTATGTAATTTTAAAGTTCCTTATTAAATTTTAAAGAATTTCAGAAGATTTTTATGATCTTTAACTGATTTTCTGAAACTATAAAGGATTTCATGGAATTTTAGTATATTTTAAATATTGTGTTGGAATTTTCTGGAATTTACAGATATTTGTAGGAACTTCAAAAGATTTCAGCGAATTTTGAATGATTTCAATAGCTTTCCAATAATTTGAAAAAATTTTGATGCATTTTAAGGAATTGTTAACTGTAATTTTGTTAACAACTCTGAATTTCTACTTGAGGTACTCGTTGATGAACTTTTGAAATGTGTACACAGCTACAGTGTCATGACTTAAACAATCCGAGATGATTGTCATGCACAAATGCTTTAGTGCGTTTCCATCTTTGTTATAAATAACTACTGTAAATATAGTTGCTTGACTATTTTTCCAATTGAAACATTGTGCAGCCTTTTGAATGATGAAAGCATCATTTTCAGCAAAGTGAAGCAAAATTAAGCACTTTCCTTCTTTTAGTATAACTTTAAGGTGATTCAGAAACAAACCGTGTTTCGTATAAAACAGGAAAGGTTTCGGGTTTTTAAGTTTAGTGCAGAGTGCTTCTACGAAAGCATCAGCGTCTGCAATTTTGGGCTTCAAAATGCTTGTATCAGTTTGCGGCCAAACTTGATATTTTGCTGTGTCGAAACTATTCATGTCCAATAGATCAGATACTTTTAAAAATTTTCAACGCCAGGACTTTATGCCATGATAATCTGACTTTCTGGCTTCAAGTTCAGATGCACCGAATTCTCGCATGATGTGTCTACGACTCCAAGACTTAGGCGCAAGGTGAGTAGATAAATCTTTCTTGAATATGTCGTGCCCTTCTGCTCTAATTTTTCTTTCGTTTGATTCAGGACTTCTAGACCCGCTAAGTGGTTTTCATCATTGCATCCTTCTTTCTCATTTGTCATTCGCTATTCTGTAACTCTAGATGGCTGTAAATTGAGAGTTCTTCATTGTATCCTACAAGCACCACAGATTTTACTGCCCTTCGGCAAATCGGGGAACACTATTTGCTGATTTACCGTTAGAAGCCTCAGATCAATTCCGTTGTTTAACCGATTTCGTATATTGAATGGCTCGATTAAGTATGGGCTAAACATAGAAATTTTTGTATTTTTATGTTAGGAATAGCTGTTTTGAGGCAATTTTTTTGTTTAATGGGCGATTTTTTTAATTAGACAAAAAGTTGTGCTCCGTGACAATGTCATAGAGCTTAAACTCAGTTTCCTGCCCAGAAGGCAGTAACCCCACGATGGATATAGAAGACAGCTATTCCATAGTAACATCAAAAAGCAAGAAAGAAAGCTCACCAAAACGTCCGTAATGGTTCGGACAGCACCACCTTAATCAGAGGAAAGAGTAGGACGTCGCAAGCTTTAGTTGTAAGCACGGCACTATCTAACTCCAAAGTAGTCCTTGACACGCGAAATGCTAACGATAAAAAAAATCCACATGACCAGAGAAAATACCCCGTATAATTATTATCGTCGGCGAGGGTAACCACCGCTATACCGTTCAGCATAAACTTTTAAAAGATTCAGTAAAATATAAACCAATCGTGTACAACCTCGGGTCAGACCTCTATTCCGTTCCCTTGGCCTATATTGAAGACTATCGCAAAATCATTTTATATCTGGATGAGCAAGGCTTTCAATATTATATACATAAAAGCATTCACTCTACACCACGAAGGAACATAAGGAGACGTGTCTAATGTATATGATACGGTCTGACTTTTCCGGAAAAGATCGTGCAGGCGCGAAGTGGAATGAACGTTGCGACTCTGAGTTTTATCGCCTCTGTAGGCCATAATTTGTACTACACTTGTTTATTTGACAGATGGAGGTTAGAAGGTTAAAAACCGCGCGACATACTGAAATCAATTAAACATGAAATAAAGCCCTGAAAAATTAATATCAATAGTGGAAGGATAAATAGGAAAAATAGTAGCAAGTATATAATAAATCGTTCTATTACATCATTACATTACATACCAATATATTATACAATCTTCATTTTCATGTATCCTCTCAACTCTTTTTTGCCCACAAATTGCTTCACTCATTTTTGCTCCGATGATATTTTAAACCAGATTTTGCTATTGGTCCCTAAATTAGAGCCCTACATTTAAAAGAAAGTCAACTTAACCATCTGACAACACGGTAAAATTGAAAATTCACAAAACATTGAAAATGTAACTTTTAACTCAAATTAGGTTTATGTACTCGGGTAACTTACTGTTCTCGGCGTACGAAAAAAATGACGTTTTTCAATCTCACTGCCACTGTCAGTTCTCAAGCCACAACAAAACCACTGCATTTTGATGCTCCATTATCACAAATATCACATTTAATTCATGAAATTATAAATAAACCGTAATAAAGCGAAGTCACTTTACAACAAAAGAACTTTAGGTTATGTGGTGATTATGTGCGCTGACTGCCGAAAACAAAAGTAATTTAAATTCTTTTCTGAAGAGGCGCGGAAAATCAAAGTCGCAACTTTCATTCCACTTCGCGACTGCACGATCTATTCCGGAAAACTACGATCGATCCACTTGGGAATTTCCGTTAATTGACATGTCTCCTTATGTTCCTTCATGTTCTGCACCTATCAAAATAGTAATAAGAAATATACATATCGCATGCCCGTAAGACCTAGTAAACTTTGAAATTAAAGAGAAAGGGTTCACTAGCATAACAATTACTCGCATTGGAAACCGACAAACCAAGAGAGCCTCACCAATTCTTCTGGTAACGGTCCCGCATATTCCTAAAGCAAAGGAACTTCTTAACCTTCAAGCTATTGCATATATTAAAGTAAAAGTCGAGCCATATGTTAAACCGAAGGAAACTTCCCAGTGCTTTGAGAGCCAAAGATTCCACCATGTCTCTGATGTGTGCCACGCCGCTCCGTGCATTGTGAAGTGCGGTGGTGCGCTTCAGAGTTGCACATAAAAAAGCTCGAATCGGCGGTCACTTGCGCTAACTGTGCTGAAAATCATGCCGCTAACTACAGAGGTTGTTTTGCTTTTAAAAAAGCATCTAGAAAAACCTTCAATAAAAAAACCAAAACCTAATAATTCGCGTAAAGAAATGGCTCCTAATAAAATGGCTGTACAGACAACACAAAAGAAAATTCTACTCTTCAACACATTCCACCTGTCAGTGCCCAGGCCCACAAATTAAAATTACCTTAACTATTGTCCCGTTAAATATGCAACATCGCAGGATATAAAAATAAATATCGTAAATCTATTAAAACGAGCTACAATTTTAACCACTGATATTACGGGGGCGGGGGATAAACATTACCAAAGCTATAAATTCAATCGCCGAGAATAAAAGTAATATACTATCCCATTCTATCGAAAATGGCCACCTTTAATAATAATACGCTAAAAAGCATTTTTTGGAATGCTCGGGTCATTCTTAAAAAAGGCATGAATTAGCCACACACCTCTATCAGAATAAAATCAATATTTGGTTGCTCATGTAGGCTTTACGTCCCGAATCCGTAGACATCAATTTAGACCGTAGCAACAAATTATACCGAAATAACACTAATAAAGGCACCACGATCTTAAGACAAGACAATATTGATCACCACCAACTAATAATTAACAGATCAACTAACAAATTGTAAAACAATTATTTGAAGTCATAAACGACAAACAACGGCCTGTCTCTGCACCAGACTCGCATACCTTTTTCCCTCAAAGCACCAAACATAAATCTGATCTTATTGACTTTGCAATCACCAAAAATAATTTCTACAGTCATCAAACTCTGACCATTGATGAAGGAGACTCAGATCATCGACCTGTTCTCCTGAGCCTTTATAATAATTGTGAAAAGTCCCCTGTCATACCCCGCTATAACTTCGCAAAAGCCAAAGCAAAAGCCAACTATTCAATTCCACTCTAGAAACTCAATTTAATTTTGAACCCACGCTGAAAAATCTACTCACATTGGCGAAGCCATAACGAATCTCACCTCTAGTATAAAAACTGCCATTCACGCTTCGGTCCCTCTGTCTGCCGTTAAAAAATTCGATCCACCTCTCAGCCCCGAGATTGAAAACCTTATCGATAAAATTACTTAAAAAAGCTCTCGAAGTTATTCAGGCTTGCGCTAAACTCGCGAGAATAAAAATTAACGTATGAAAGTCAGAATCAATTTTTTGCTTATTCAGAAGGCCAGCTAAAATATATCCACCTAATATGTTTACTGAACCAATATAATAGAAAACGTACATGAAATATCTCCAGCAACTTTCATTTTCGACCCCTCTATCCCGTTTCAACTCTTCTTCTTTACTTTACTTTTCTTTCTTAAAATAAATTATCCCATTTCATGGCGTTTTCCCGCTTGCGGACTTTTTCCCACATATAATAAACGTCAATTTAAATTCAAAACATTTGAAGTTTCTCTCAGATTGTGTAATAATGCATAAATGAGTAACGTACAACTTCTTCCGGTCCGATCATTCTTCGGGAAGCTCAATAATCGTGACTCAGTAACCGCTCACGCCTCTTGAGCTCTACGGGCTAAGAAAATTTCGCCCTTTTAAATTTTCCAGTTTTAATACGCAATTCTGTCCTTTTGACAACAAACTTCGTTGAACGCATTGCGATTAAGTACATTTCCGGGTACTTGAGCGAAGTTGTTTCTGCGAAGCTTTAGCGCTCTAGTTTGCTACGTCCTTCACAATGATCGTTAAATAGAATAACTTCTGCAAGGCCTTGTGCCTTTGTTACTAGGACATTTCAAAAGAATTTTTTTTTAAAGTATTCTAAACAGATTTCTAAACATTTTAAAACGGTTTTAAAATTGTTAAACCAGAATCAGAAAGATTTCAAGGCTATTTTTTTAATTATGTAGAATTTTTGTTCAATTTTAGAAAAAATAGGATTATTTTAAAATATATTTAGAAGGATTAGAAGTTTTGATAAGATTTTAAAATAATTTGAAATTCCAAAAAAGATTCGTATCCCAAGAATTAAATCTCTCTATTACGGACACCTGCGCTTGGTCGGACCCATTAAGCGTCCTTGGTTGGACTCAAAATTTTGATCCTTCTAGCTGACCGATTTATCTCACCAATCAGATATCGGATATGCAGCGAGCTCTCCGCAACGCTTTTTAAAGTTACGTCCCTAAAAAGGAAAATCCAGCTGATAGAGCCCTTCGAGAAATGGATTCTCGGCATTGAGCTCAGCAGAGCCTGTCGTAGAATGGTCCCTAGTTGCCACCGCAGAGTGAATCTCACTGGCCAGCGTTTCATTGTCATGATACAACTTCCCCCATTGACACAACGCGTTTTTACTTTTCGGAAACATTCATAGATTGATTCAACCGGAATTTTGAGAGTCGAAGTACGATTAGCGAAATCACTCACATGCCTATTCGATGGAACAATGTGTGAACAGTTTGTGACGCGCTGACCTCACGAGTACATTTATACATCTTTGGGAAGGAGGACCAATTATATTTCTGGGAAGAATGAACTTAAGCAAGCTGCCACTATTGAAACTGCTGTTGGGATCTACAATCGCTCCATCCTCACATTATGTTTAGGTGGCAGCGGTCAATTGTGCTCCACGGCAAGTGGACCTGAATTTTATTATTTATTCCCGGACATTTATTGTGTGCGTCATGGAGGGTGGCGGAACGAGACGGGCGAAATTTTAATAATTTATTTGATGTTACTCTCTTTCCTTTGAGTGACCTTAAGGTTTCATTGGTTTCATGTTAAAACTTCCCCCATTGACACAACCCGTTTTTACTTTTCGGATACATTCATAGATCGATTCAACCGGAATTTTGAGAGTCGAAGTACGATTAGCGAAATCTTCTTTGCTGTATGACCAACGAAACTCTGTTTTATTGCACGTCGCACCCCTCCCAGCCTCTTCTTCCAATCATGAAGATCTCGACGCCTTAGCTCCCTGTAATATCTAGTAGGCAGAAAATTGGAGCGGGTTCCCAGAGCAACAACTACGAATGGGGAAGTGAAGTATTTCACTCGCATGCCTATTCGACTGAACAATGCGTGAACAGTTTGTGAAGTGCTGATCTCACGAGTACATTTATACATCTTTGGAAAGGATGATTGTGTGCGGAACAGAATGGCTTCCACACAATGCCTATTCCCCTTAAAATTTGCCCTCTGTTTTGAGTTTCGTGCAATACCTTTTTCGTTGGAGTAAGGATTCAGGTAGTAGCGTCATTTGCCTTCGTTGCGCAGACTCGGGCCTTTTTCCTGATGGTTCAGTGTTAACTAAGATAAAGACGAGTGTACCCATTCTCATTTTTAAAACAAGTTAAAATAAAGTGTGCTGTTTAAAACCATTCAGTATTTAAGTATTTCTATTTCAAGTCAGTATTTTTTCGGTTTCCTTTATCGCTAAGTGATTTTTCCAACTCGATCGTCTTCTGGTGTTGTTGAAGGTGATGAGTCGCATCAACTAGGACTTCCGGCCGCGTCAATATTGATCGTTGGTAAAGGACCGTGATCGTAACTTCAGGAGCCTACATCTTTGCTAATTTTCCGAAACAACCAAAACTTTTTTTTTTATACAAAGTGCTTTGAAGAATCGACTCAAGGACCCATATATTGGATTACACTGATAGGGTAGCTCTGGGAACCGTGATCAATTATTTGGAACTCTGTTTGATCGCATTCAAATAGACAAGACGTGATTCCATCGCTACCTCACGCCCGTCCGTAATTAATGCAGCACAAAATTTTAAGGGCTTAAAAGGCATTAAATATTTTTAAAAATTCTTCGGTTAGTTTCAAGATATTATTCCAGAAAATAACTCGTCCAAATTTTATAAATTTATCTGCAGCCATTTGCATGTCATCGCGTTTAAAAAACGTGACACACACACACACAAATACACTGAGTCAATTGCTTTTTACTCTAGCTTGCACAAATTTGAGTAGAAAATAGGATGTAATTCTTTAAAGTGACACTGACCACAAAGTAGAACATGCTTGTCTGCGAATTGCAATGAAAAATAGAAAATTGTCATTTTCAAACGAAATAAAAATTTATTTCTGAAATACTGCAATTCTGAATGCGCGTAAAAAAGATTTGGTAAAAATTAAAAGTCAAATTAAAAAGAATAAATTCCTTAACTATTCGATGGATTGTAAAGAATAGATAATTCCATAATTTTCAAGGTACAAAAATAAAAGTTTCTAAATTTTGATCAACGGCCATGTTGCGTGACCCACGTAAATTAAAACACGCTTGCACAGATGAATATAGTAAACACCTATATGAATTTTAGTATACAGAAACTATGAAATTCATATACGTAAATAAATTTGCTGCACACCTAATGAATTTATTATACATATGACGTTCTTTAAAAAATTTAGTATACGTAAGTATAGTAAAATTTCCAAATTTAATGACATTAGTAAAAATATAGAAAATTTAGTATAGGTTGACTGTAAATTTCGGTCAAGTGGACAAGCAATGTTGATGATGTAGACTTTTCCACCTTTTTCTTTTATCACGGTGTCGAGTCGTTTGGCCCGGATGTAATGATCCGTCTAAATAGTAAAATCCCAAAGTAAGATGTAATCTCTGTTTTCTAAAATAGCCATTGGAATATATCTATAGGATGCAGCCATTTTCTTAAGAGTCCTAGGTTTATCGCAAGTTGTTGATGCATAATGCCCGCTACAACATTATGTCTGTGCATATTTAATGTACATATTTAATGTTTAATATATATTTTATAAATTATTTTTTAAATTTAAGTTAAGAGCAATTTCAAAAAACAAAACTAAAATTCATCTTTTTTTAAATGACCATAGTGTTTTGTATTATATTATTATTACAGTGAGAAATATTATTTAGATTGCTGCTATTTCAAATTTTAACCGTAATTAAAAAAACAAAACAGTAAGCATCCAAGAAATTTAATTGAACCCACAAACGATTTTTCTAAACCAAAAAATATGGTTCAATGGAATGTCCTTGATTTGAAAAGATAAGTTTTAAACTACTACAGGATTCGCAAGTTTGAGCGCGCTCATGGCGCGCGTCTGTTTAATTTCACGCTTCGCGCTCGATAATTAGTTTGTACTGGCATATATAAAAAGTATAGTATTTTATAAACGATCACATTATCTATCATAATAGCAAGTATTGAATAAATTTATCTAATTAGAAATAACGAAAAGAAAAAGTAAAGACTTAAAAAATAATACCACCTTCGAGAATTGCTTATCAGCAAATCTGAATTACCTTATGTCAAGATAATACGGATTAACTCGTTTCTTAATTTATTTTTTTAATGGATAACTAATAAATGTAAAATAATACATAAAATAAAAAGTATGCTTGTATAACAAATGTAATGTTCCTATTTTTTTTGTATTATTTAACAATTTTTTAATTTTTAAATTCGGGAAATTTTTACTTTGTCTTCTACAAATTTATTTCAGTTAAAAAATTGCATGTTAAAATTCGGTAATCTCATAAAATTCGATGCATTTTATTAATCTAAAATTTAAAATTAGCGAAAATTTATTTATGTACGTTAAATTCATTTAAATATATTTTTAATTCATACTGATTTCATCACCTTTTTAATTTTATTTCAAACATCACTCGAAAGTTGATAAATTCAATCAATTTTGATAGTATGTCAGAATTTCAAAAAGCTCTTTAAGATGAAAAGAGATTGCCTTAACATTTTCTAGATATTGTTTGGAGAATTTAAATAAAGCTTCGAAATATTTTTTATATTCTTATACAATTTTTTTTTAAACAATCTTTGAATATTTTGTTGGGATTCATGAGGAAATTTTAGTTCTCTTAAGGGCCTTCAAAATTCTAAAAATCTCCGGCATTTTTCTGTAAAATTTTCATATAAGAAACGATCAATTTGAAGTAATACAGAATAAACAATACTTAATCTAGTGTAAAATCAACTTTTAATCCATTAAATTCCAAATAATTAATTTAATCCAAGTAATTATCTTAAAATCCAGATTAATTCAGGTAACTTCAAGTTATTTTTATGGGTAATTCGAATAGTTTTTAACTACCCGTGTTGGAAAATCGTCTGGCGCTGGCCTGGCCCAGACTTGACCGGCAGGTTTACAGCCCTGGCCCTGACCAGACTGGTCTTGGCCTGGCCAAAAGTGTAACGTTTTTTCTGGCTAGCCCCAGGCTAGACCTTCTGGTCAGCCGCTAAGTATGGGCTGGTCAGGTGCTAGACAGGGGCTGGTCGGCCTCTAGACACGGGCTGATCAGGCGCTAGACACGGGATGGTCAGATAGCAAAACAGGATTTTCTAGCAAAATGTATAAAACACATGTTTAATGTAATAATTTAAAATTAAAAGTTTGCTTAAAAATATATACCATCAACAAATTCAATAAATTTAATTATTGATTCTCATATTTGTTCTTCTATAATACATAAAAAGTAGGTTTGTACTTACTTTTTAGTTAATAACTTAATAAAGATTTTGCACTTTTTATGCCTCCGCTTTTCAGCTTAACTTTTTGCTGAATTAATATATTTTTTTACAAAAATAACAAGAAACTTTGACAGTTCGTGATACTTGATAGACAGAAACTAGAAGTGTTTCCCAGAAGTCGGAGCCAATCAGTATCAGAATACTTCAAGTTGTGACATCAACTAGCGAAATGTCTGTACGCCGAGGGCCAAGCAATAGATTCCAATTGCTTGGGAAAAACTCTATTCTTTAATGACTTGAAAATTTTTTTCACTATAGTTAACAAATGATCAATATAGACCCTGTAACTTTTTTGAAATTAAAAAAATTACAGTATGGCACTTAGGTTTTTTTGTTCTTGTCTCGCTGATCAGCGTCAGGTCTGGACCAGACCAGGCTGTCAAGATGAAAAGAGAAAAAGCCTGGTTTTTATAGTTTTATTTTCTTATATTCCATCATTTTAGACACCCTGTAACTTTCTCAAAGTATACGTAAAAAAAAATTTCTGATGGAACTTCCAGGCTAGACAGTCTAGAAGGTCAAATCTGAGCCCGAATGTCGTCGGACCTGAGCCAGATCAGATCTTCCAAATTAGACAGTCTAGATAAATCCAGACCTGTGCGAGACCTGTACCAGACTGCCAGAAAATTTGTCCACACTGGTATTTTGTTGAAACGATTATTTTCTAATAATGCATTTCTGCTTGGTAAAAAGTTCTTGCTTGATAAAAATCTAATCTACTTTTTAGAACATTTAAGTTTATTGGGAAAAATTCCTTTTTTTCTCAAAATAATTTTTTAAACTGAAAATTCCACTTATAGGTAGGTAATTCATGCTTTTTGTTAAAAATTCATCTTCATTGGCAGCAAAATTAATTTTATATGTGAAAAATTAAATCATTTTGTCAAAAATTAAATCATTTTGTTAAAAATTATTTTTTTTACAAATTTATTTTTTCAACTGAAAATTTAACTATATTGTTGTTTATTGTGAATTAAACTTTTTGAAATTCAAAATGAAACGAAGTGGAAAATTCAATTATTAGTTGATTTATCTACTTTGTAGGATATTTTAAGTATATCTTGAACAATTTGTCTTTTTTATGTTGAAAATTAATTTTACAACTTGAAAATTTACTGCTATATTTTTTATTTTAAATTTAACTTTTTAATTTCAACTATGATAAATATTTTAAAGATTTCTAATAATTTCTAAAATATTAGAAAGATTCCAAAAGATTTGTTAGAAATTTCAACATTTCACACCAATTTTAAGTGCTTCAAGAGATTTCAACGAATTCATAAAGATTTCAAAAGGTTTCAAAGATTTCATAAAGATTTCCAGGTTTTCAAAGAAGACTTGTGTTCGCAAAGAATTAAGAATTATTTTATTTATGGCTCCCTTTTCTTTAAAAATGTTAGGTCAATAAAAACTTAAATTTTTTCATTTTTTACATCTGCAATAAACAATTATTTCATTTTGAATTTCTAGAATATAAAAGATTAGATTTTTAGCAGAAAATAATATTTTTCCACCAAGTAATTTAAGCAGAAAAGAATTAAATTTAACCAAAAACAGATGCGTTTAGTTTGCAGTTTTTTCAAGACGATTTTTCGATCCCTGAGCCGGTACCTCTGGAATTTTTTCTATGTCGCCCCATCGCGCGCTTTACTGCACCCCAGTCCGTCAATGATGGGGTAAAAACCAGGCTTTGTCCAATATGTGAGGGGCACACTGTTCTCATCAGATCACTTGATTGCATTATTAATGCGTCCCTGAATGATGATATATACCGGGACAGCCCCGTGCAAAATATTTAAAAAAAAATCCAACTAACCAAAAATGTCTTCCACATGTTGGACAATAACCAACTTAAGCCTGTGACAACATTTTAAATTTTAATAATAATAATAATATAATAAATCTGTTACAGAAAACTGTTTTATAACCATTATAGTTGTTAATGTTTTATAGAAAATGTTATTGAAAATCACTCTCACAATATTTTGAAGCATTTTCAGCTAAGAATTTTTTTCATACAGAATTACATTATTTTTTTAATAAATGAAAGCTTCATGATATTTGAAATTAAATAATATCAATAAATAAATTGTTCATAAAATCAACAATTGTTGTATTCTAACAAATACAATTAAACATTTCATATTTATATGGATACACAAATCAATTAAGATGATAAAGGTAAAACAACAATTGAAAAAACACAAATTCCAAATTTTTGCAAAAAATTGTTTATCACAAATTTTTGTCATTAATAATTTCGATCGTTGTCTATTTAGTAATTAAATTTCATTGTTAAAAAATAAATAATAATTATGTGAAAAATCTCGATTTTCTCATGCTTCATCTAAACCTATAACAAATAAGCAAATGAGAATGCGAAAATCTATGACAATAAGGTGCACTTTGAACTTAAGCACTCTTGGATTCCAAGAAAATATAATTGCAAATCGGGGCAAAATTGAAGGTTTTAGACTTTTTTAAACGAAAAAAATGAATTCCCTCTACTTTAGGACATGTTTCCATTAATGTTATTACAAAACAAAAACGAATTTTAATTAAAATAGTAAGAATTTTATCCCAAGCAGATGAATAATTTACTCTAAAGTTACATTTTGTACGAAAAAATGTTACATTTATACTAAAACGGATGAATGGTTAAAAACAGACGAATTTTTCAACGAAAAAGTTGAATTTTCAACCAAGAAAGATTTTGTATGCAAGAGTGAGAGAATCTCAACCAAAATGTTAAATCTCCTACAAAATAATTAAACTTTGGCCCGAATATTAAAATCGTTAACCAAGACAGATAAATTCTCAACAAAAAAAAATAAATAAATAAAATAACCTTCAACCTAAAAAAGTTCGTTTTTCCAGAAAAACTTGTTCCTTTGAACATGGTTTTTTTAACAATATATACAAAATATAACAAAATTTCAAGATTACTGGTACCGTCACGATTACTGGGTCACTTACCTTAGCTGAGTTGTAAAATGTAAATGTGCATATAGATGTTCATGACTTGAATAACTAGTGCTCAACAGTAATTACTCATAGAAATTTACATAACAGTTCAACTGACATTTACTGTATGTCTGCTTGTAAGAAGTATGCAAATAAGAATTAAATTATTCTAATGATAATATACATACGATTGTGGACTTAAAAAAATGTATTCCTCTGTTTCTTGTTGCAGAATTAGGTTCACAGTTTGATTGTTTGCCTAATGGCGAGCCTATTCCAGGTGTTCCTCGTTACAAACCTTCTATTTTTCCTGACTTAAACCCTCCTGAAAGGACTACACGTATTTCAGGACTTTCTCCAAAAAGAACTACATCTCTTGCAAGACCTTATTCTCCAGAAAGGACTCCTCGAATTGCCAGAGTTCCTTCTTCTTCAGCTCCTTCTGCTGAGTCCTGTTCCCGAGTCAGGCCCACTTCTCCCCGCGCCAGGCATCATTATTTAAACATACTTGGATTTCAAATTGAAGAACTTTCACTTATTCGACTTATTCCCCACAAGAATTTGAGCCGAACATTTGAACTTCGAACGTACATTTTTCCTCCCGGTGCACCAATTCGGTTAAAAACAATAAATGCTAACCTACAGCCCATGCCAACCGAAGCACAGATTGTATTAACAGCGTCTAATGGTGACATCTTTGCAATGCTGGAAAAAAAATCAAACAGGCAAATTATTCTTTGTGGAATATATACGCCAGTTACTTACTTTGGTAAACGGGTGAAAATAAACATGTACAGCGGTGCAGTTAAAGAAATGACCTCCGAAGAAGTCGCGGAATCCCCATTAGGCACCCGTAAAACAATCCCTAAGAGTTTTATAGTAGTACGTGCGTGAATTGTAATTTTGCATACCGTTGAGTTGAGTTTAAAAAATTAGCGCGTCTGCACGGAATAAATAATATAAGATATTTATTGATACCAACAGATCACTTACGCTATTATAGACAAAACCACGAAGGAACAATAAGTCGTAGTATACATTTACGTGTGAAGTGGGACGAGCAATCTCCAAGAGACGTTCGTATTTGCCAAACACAGAAACCTTGCTCGCCACGCTGCACATGCGCATTGCTGTTTTATATCACGTGTCATACCTATCATAGTACTATAGTTAACGTACACTTTTTTCACTAAAATGAACTTTTTTGCCTACTTTTAACCTCTTTTAACAAAAAAATCTATCCAATTGTTTTAAATATCACTTGATACTACATAATATGATCATTGTCAATAATATATTTATCATCTTTAAAATTTCCATAATTTTAGTTTAAATTTATAGTTTTTAATGTAATTATAAAACAGTTGCATCTCTAAGGCTTTAAAACTAAATTTTAGTCTTAAAATAATGTTTTGATCAATTTTTGGTGATTTTGAATTGTAAATTTCACACACTCAGAGAAATTGTTGGTTGGTACATCCATTTTTTGTTGGATAAGGAATAGTTGGTTAGAACATCTTTCCAAACTATCACGGCAGGCAAGTCCGTTGGCTACATTAGATGTACTATCCATCTGAAATAGGTGAGTAAAACAACA
>JAWWLR010000034.1:94466585-94483783 GCA_035041075.1 Acraspis erinacei | reverse complement strand
AATTTCTTCCTTACAATATTAATAAGTCTTTCGACTGATTAGAAAATATGAGGACTCACTGTAATCTGTTCTTATCTTTGGCCCTGATTATCATTTGCATTGGTGAATATAATAATATAATTTATCTATAACTTTAGTTTCGTTTTTTTTAACTGTGAACCATGCATGTAGCCAAACACGTTGGCAAAAACCGCCTCTAGCAATTTTAACGAAACAATTCCAAAATTTATCCCTGTAAAACCCCGAAAAATGCACCATTCATACTTTTAAAGAATCAACTAAACAAACAAAAGTTATTATAATTTTGAACATAAAGATACACTTTCTTCTGAATTAGGTAGAACTTCCGGAACATTTCGCTAGCCCCACCACCCACGCAAATTTAATTTTTTTTAGTTCAAATATTTAGTGCAGAATTTTTTCAAATTTGTTCAACTAAAATTAGAAATTTTCCAACGCCGGAGGTACCTGATCTGTCAAAAAAACACTGGGCGGGCCAGCGAAACGCTTCGCTGGCCTCGACATTATCCCAAATCAATTTTATGTGACCGCATTATTTTCATATTAATTTGTTCAAGTTTACGCAACCAATTTCAAACACTAAAAACTACCCCTTGTGCGACAAACAACATGGCCGGGCCAGCAAAACGTTATATTAATAACTAGAGTGATACCTTAATCTCCAAAAGATACGAATAATGTGCGATGTGACAAGTTCTTGTAGTGACGTGGAACTCCAGGCATACGTAAGCAATAACTACAATTACAGTTACAACCGCACTCAAACTATTAACACACCAACATAATTTTATTCTAAAAAACGAAATTTTTTATTTCTTGTTATAGAATTAAGTTCACAATTCGAATGTTTACCGAATGGCGAGCCTATACCCTATGCTCATCGTGGAGGACCCTCTCCTTCCTCTTCTTCTTCTGACAGACAACCCTTCGTTCCTCGTGGCGGATCTCCTTCTTCTTCTAAGAGACGATCCTGTGTTCCACGTGGTGGACCTGCAGCTTCTTCTTTTCACAGACAACCCTGTGTTCCTCGTGGTGGACCTACTGTTTCCTCTTCTGACACACAACACTATTTTCCTCGTGGTGGACCTTCTGCTTCTTCTCCTGACAGAGAGCCCTGTGTTCCTCTTGGTGGGCCTAATGTTTCTTCTTCTGACACACAACCCTGTTTTCCTCGTGGTGCACCTTATGCTTCTTCTCCTCATATACAACCCTGTATTCCTCGTGGCGGACCTTTTTCTTCTTCTAACATACAAATCGATCTTCCTCGTGGTGGAACTGCTGCTTCTTCTTCTGACAGGCAACCCTCTTTTCCTCGAGGTGTACCTTCTGCTTCTTCTCCTGAGAGACAACTATGTATTCCTCGTGGCGGACCTTTTTCTTCTTCTAAAAGACAACTCTATGTTCCTCGTGGCGGGTCTTCTGCTTTTTCTCCTGACAGACAATCCTGCGTCCCTCTTGGTTGGCCTAATGTTTCTTCTTCTGACACACAACCCTGTTTTCCTCGTGGTGGACCTTGTGCTACTTCTCCTCACATACAACCCTGTATTCCGCGTGGCGGACCTTTTTCTTCTTCTAACATACAACTCGGTGTTTCTGGTGCTAGACCTTCTGCTTCTTTTTCTGAACGACAATCTCCTGAAAAGTCTCTTCGTCTTGCCAGATCTTATTCTTCTACTTGGTTTCATTCTACTGTCAAGCCATCTCTTCGTGACAGAACTAGGTCTCCTCTCAGAAAAACTTTTCCTAGCGTATTTGGATTTCGACTTGAAGCACTTAGATTTATTCGACTTACTGCCCACAACAATCAGAACCGGACGTTCGAACTTCGAAGATACATTTTTCCTCCCAATACACCAGTTCATCTGAGAACCAAAAATTATGTACTTAGGCCCATGTCAAACGAAGAAAAAATTGTATTGTCAACGGAAAATGGAGACATCTATGCAATATTGGAGAGAATACCAAACAGGCAACTCATTTTTCGTGAGATGTATAAACCTGGTTTTTTGGGAGCAAAACAGGTGAAAATGAACATGCATAGTGGCGCGGTGGTAGAATTAACCACAGAAGAAATCGCAGAATGTCCAACAGGCAGAAAAAATTCTATCGCAAAGAATTTCGAAGTATTTCGTACAAACTAAAATTCTTCAAGCACGTAATATCTGACAACAAGAGACTTTACTAGACGATTGTGAATATGTTTAATAAAAAAGGCGTTTCTTTAGTCTGAAAAAGAAGACCTTCAATCGCCCCAATTTCGGTGTGCTGAACTTAAATTTTTAACGGTGTGACTTTAATTGTTTTGTTAAAAATATATTTAATTTTTAGGTGTGAATTTTTGGTTTGGTTAGATATTAATGATAGGTATCTAGTCATGATATTTGGTATTCATTCATGCCAAACATATCGCCATAAAATAAAGGATTACTGCAAATTTTTTGATTATTAAAAAGAGGACGATATCATTAAAAAACCTATTTATCTAGTAACAATAATCACAGATGAACAATTCAAAACCAATATTATAAAATTTCCCATAACTTTAGTCATTAACGAGATTTGTTGAATTAACTGAACCAAAGAGCAGCTGATAAGTCCAAAAAAGAAAAGCGTCATTTTCTATTCCAAAATTTTGTTTGGATAGAACGAAGTACATATTTTTAAAATAATGCATCATTTAAGCGTAAGTTTTCAATGTAGAGAATTTTAGAATGCAGTTTCGAGGACTTAGGGAATGGAAATTTTTAGCATTTGAGTTCAAACATAAGAAATTTCACGAAAATACTTTTTCCTTCGGGAAAACCTTCAATTTTTAACCCATTCAATTTTACAATACTTTATTGAAAAATAGAAACCCATTATAAATATCGAGCATTATATTAATATATTACTATTATTTTATTTTAGTTACCCTTATGAATGTATATTTAATCGTTTTTTAGATAATTAAAGAATCTTTCTTTTTAACTTAATTTACAAATCCGTTTAAAACAAAAACAGAGTTTCAAAGTAATTCGCACATCTTCTAAGAATAATTCATTTCGCTCTTAAACTTTATCTTTTTATTTTGCGCTTCTTGATCTTGATGGGAATTTTCGATTTTGTTTTTCCTGCATACTAGTGAAGACGACGACAACTACTGACTACAGACAGACCAAAACAAATGACAAACTTTGGGTAAGCACAACAAGGGAAACTTGGCTAAATAAATCATAGGTCGTCGATGATGATATTTTGTATTTGGACCGACCAAAACGATTTTCTTCAAATAGATGACAATGAATAAAAATATTTAATCATGTGGAAGAAAGTGGTATCTATCTGATCGCATTTTTATTTCAAAATATTTGACCACTATAAAAAACATTTTTCCTATAAATTAGTCAATGTGTGTTTGTTCGCTGAGAATAATAGCAGATAGACACATACGAACCAACAGTAGGTATTAATGAACTTTTGCAAAACTTTGAATTATGTTTCAAGGAGTATTATGGTTATAAAGATCAATTTTTAGTTTCGTACGCCGAAGATTTATTTTTGGTTCTGACTCCAAATAAAGTGAGTGATTATATCCCATTATTATTCGGAATGCCAAAATCAAGGAAAATCATTTTAATAATCTGGGACAATAAAGGTGCTAACTTACATTCGGGACATTTTTCAGTAAAACGGAAAAAAGGTATCAATTATTATTTACATGTAATTTTTTGTGAGTGATAACAAAAGTGAAAGAAAATAGTATACGCTACAACATTTAAAGTTTTCAGAGCAATAGTTTTATTTCTCTAACTGACGGATGTTACTGTTTCTCTGGGACTATCCCGAAAGGTATTTGCTAAACCTAAAGGGCTAATCCTCAAGCCACGCCTTATTTTTCTGAGCGCAAAAACGACTTTTTGAATTTTGTTGTTGTCGAAATGCCTTAAAACATTCTTTAAGAATAATCTTGGTGAAATTTGCAGACCTGAGTCTCCATAAGAGTCTGTACGGGATTAAACGCTTATTGTGTTAATAGTGTATGTTTAAAAGCCAAGTGGTTAGCCCCTCCGATTCAGATAAATATAAATATAGTATGACTGATAACAATAATAATAATACGAAATAGCTGTTATAGCATATTTTGTTGAATTTATATTAGTTTCTCAATCCTTTAAGACATAAAAATGTGAAAGGTTATATAAATTGTGACATCAGCTTCAATGAAATTTTTGGAGAAATTTTTTCGCTTGAAAGTTAATGCTATCAAAGGTAAATATCACAGAAGGTAAATGTTGACGCATTGAATGTGAAAGATAACGACTGTACTATAGATTATAAAACAGAACGAAAACGGAAAATATTCTTCAGAATAACTTCTTTGAAAAAATTAAATTAGTCTTTCCATTAGATAAAAAATATGAGGATTGTCTGTACTCTGACCTTATCCATTGGTGTGATCTTCAATTACATTGGTAAATATAATAATATAATATCATACATTTTTAACCGGAGGTCCTTTTTTTATCTTTAATCAAATCAGAATTTTTGTATGGATATGATCGATATACTGTGTGCACTATATAAAGCATGCTCTTTCAGAATTTCCGAAATTAAAATGACAAAGTTTAAAATGAGAAATCCTATATGACGTATTCTACTTGTAAAAATGAAGTATCATGACTAAAAAATTACAGAGCTAGAGATTTTGTAGTTGCTGATTTCAAACTCGAAGTCAAAATATCAAGATTTAAAAATGTCGGATCAAATGTGGCGTACTGCGTACGTCAAATGAAATATTTTTGCCAATTTTAGTGTCTTATTCAGTAACACGGGCATTTTTTTCTGCATAATTAAAGGTTCCTTCAAAAATTCTATAAATAGCTGTTCTAGAAGCTTCATTTATTTGCTGTCGTTTTCATAGTATTAACACTTTTTTACTTTCCTGCAATAGACGTTCCCGTTTCTTATGATTAGCAATTTTTCTAATATTCATAATAGAAAATTTTTATAAATTAATTTCAATTTTATCATAATTGTGCACATAAGCCCTTTCAATTACAAATTAATTTATTTTTTAAGTTGTTTGCATAATTCTAAACCATTTAAATTATTGAAAAAATTTATAATGCGGAAAAAAATCATAAATGGTACATTTGAAACGGTTGTTACGCCTTCGCTTGGATGTTCATTCTTCCGGGACTTTCCGCTAGCTCTTATCTCTTATAGTACTTTCTCTTTTCCTTTAATTTCCGAACTCGGTCTCTGCAGTTGATATGTAGTGTTTGTCTAATATCTTTTATTCAGTAATACTTGCATATTTATTCGAACCTATAAAAAACTCCTTGCACCCACATATAGAATCATTTTCACTTCATGCTTCTGCAGCACCGTTGTTCTAAAATACCTTGTACGTTTAAGGCCTATCTTCTCTCCTATGATGTTCTTCTTCCACCAACACTCGCTCATCAGCTTACTCTCGCCTGCTTCCAAAAATATCTCCTCTTATTCACACACCCGAATCCTATTTAGAATCCCTAACCTCGGTCTCCCTGTCCCATACTAATAATATAATTAGAATCCCTTCTGTATTCTAGTTTACCTCTATCCTGATTACCTCATTTTTTTTTCCACCCCCACACCTCCACTTCATAAAATAGCATAATCACCACTAGAAATCCGTATAATTACATTCTTCTTCCAAAATCAACTGCAAAGAACGACTTTCCCAACCACCACATCTGCCTCGTCACAATATTAACTTCAAAAACAGAAGTTCTCATCCCTATTTTGTACCCCTACTATATTCCATCTTAACTACTTCTTCACCCTGGTTTTACCGCCACCTCTCCACCAATTAATGCGATACAAGTCCATCTGCACTTCCTGAAATACCTCTTTTCCCTCGTCCCACACCATTTGGCTTCCCAAACATTATTTTCGAATCTCAAGTTTCATGGATCTGAATGGGAATTTAAAATTTTTCATTACAATTTTTTTTAGGTAAAACCACAAAAATCCAATAATTATTTTGAAACTATATATTAAAGCTATTCGTCAAGACCCCTGATGACCAGTGGGCACTTGCCGCTCGAGCCAAGCGAGCGCGGAAGTTACACGAGGCAAAATAGCCTTACGCCCTTGATGCATACTCTACTGTTTGTTTTACCCTCATCGAAAATAAGCATGTGAAGCAGATAAATGAAGTTTAGAACGCACGACCACACATGGTCTGGGTCGAGAAATCTCTCTGCATCTCTCTTGCTTCTCCCTTTAACCATTTTCCTTCTGTCATTTTTCCTTTCATCGTCCTTTTACCATCAATCATTCCCCTTTGCGATACCCTTTTGCCTTTCTCCTTTGTTCTTTTCAGCCTTTCCCCTTTCTTGTTTTCCCCTTCCCACCTTTCTCATTTCGACCTCACATTTTCCCCTTTTCTTTATCCCCTTCCTCTTTACCGTTTGCCCTTTCTTTTTCCACCCTTTTCCATTTCTCCTTTCCCTCTACCTACCTCTAGCCTTTTTCATACTCACCCTTTCCCCTTTTATTTTGCTCTTTTCCCTTTCCCCATCTCCGCCTTTTGCTTTCTCCTTTCGCCTTTCCCCCTTTCCAGTTTCTCATTCTCTCCTTCCCTTTTCCTTTAACCCATTCCATTTTACAAATTCTATTTCCCCTTCCACTTTAAACCTTTTCATCCTTTTACTGCTCCCTTCGACTTTTTTCCCATTTCTCCTTTTCCCTCTTTCTTTTTCGCTTTCCATTGTCATTTCTCTCCTTTGCACCCTTTCTCCTGTCCCTTTTTCCCTTCCTCCCTTCCCTTGCCCTTGTTCTATTGCCTATTCTTCCCTTTCCCATTTTATTTTACTCTTTTCCCATCTACCCCCTTTTCCTTTTCACCCTTTGAGGTTTATGATTTTCTTCTTCCTTCTTGCTCTTCCCTGTTTCCTTTTTCTGTTGCCCTTTCTCATTTTCCCTTCCTCTTTTAATCTTCCCCTTTCAAATGTTCACGGTTCCCTTCCCCTTTTTCTCTTTTTCTAAGTTCCCGCTTTTCATTTTTTCCCTTTCCACCTTTTTCCTTTACGAATCTCTCCTTTTCCCCTTTTCCCTTTCAAGGTTGGTTAGTGAATTCGCATGGAGAGTTTTCGTATTTGCAAAACTGAAAAATATTTTTAAGAAAATAAGCCTAACCGGTGATTTTGGTAAGTTTTATGATCCACAAAACTTAGAGTAGAGCTTTTTGGGAATTTTCTTACATTATGGCATTTTCATCCTTCTTTACTTATTATATTGTAGATTAAATTTTTATTTATTCTAGGAATCAATTTAGCGATAGAAAATAAAACTGGAAACGAGCGCAAATAATTACAGGTTGAAAAAAAGGATTGCAAAAAAGTTTAATCTTGCACAATCTATATCTCCAATAATAAAAATAACAGCAATCTAATTTCGTAAACTTCAATTTTTTATAAGATGAAAGTGAACTTGATGGTGAATCTTATTGGAGTCCTTTATTTAAAATTTTATATTTGAAAGCCTTCTTTTTGAATTGCAGAAATTGAAAATCACAAAAACTGTAGAATAGATTTCATTTAGTTAGATTTACATTTAGAAAATGTTTCCGTGTTTGTTTTCAGCTTACAATATGTCCGGTCAGATAGTCTCTACCCTAGTTTTTTTCTGTGAAATTTAAAGGTTCACAATGTTTCTCGTTTTCATAGTTCCTTAATACTACATCATATGATACTTATTAATAATATATTTATCACCCTTAAAATTTCTATAATTTCAATGCAAAATTATGGCTTTGAATGCGCTATTCTAAAACAATTAAATCTCAGACCTTGAACCTAAATTTTGTTCTTTAATTAATTTTTAGATTAATTCTCGGAAATTTCAATATAAAGAAATTTCGAACTACAAAGCTCAAAATTGCACAATTTCAAGAAACAGAATCATATTACGGCCATTTAGTTTTTATTATTTCTTTTCATTATAAATGTCAAATTGAAAAATTTCAAGAGATTCAGAATCAAAATTAGGTTTAAAATAAGAAAAACACAAAAATGAAACTGCAACAATTGATTTCTTGCAAATGGGTTTGCTGATGCTTATCCATTTCTGCAATTGATCATATATGTGAAAAAACTGTGTTTCGCAAACACAGTTAATTTTTGTCTAAACCTGGAGAAGTTACAAATATTTCGCAGCAGAACCGGGAGAAAGCCGGGAGACGAAAATTTGAAAAATAGTGTCCAAACGATTTGGACTTTTTAAATAAAATCAACGTCAAAAAGTTTCTTACAAAAAGGCGCTTCTTTACACTAATAAATTTACGATAAATTCTTAATTAAATTACTATGCTTTACGCATCTTTAATGACGAAGGGTTACAACCCCATTTTTAATAGGGGTAAATGTGCTATTTTTTATATTTGTTTCGACACAAATTTGATAAAATCAGCTCAGCTGGGTTACAAATTGCACTGATAATGAGAAAATAAAACATAAAATTTGACTTGTTTGGAGATGTTTAAAGAAAAATTTTTTTGGGGCGGTAGGCCCCTAGAAACTACCCCTGCCAAACCATAGGCAGGCTAACCTACCAACCCTGGAAACATCGAGTTTAGTCGCTTTTTTACTATAAATTCATTAATTTCACACCATAGGCCAGCTCACCCACCTACCCACTCACAATTCAGCCCCTGAATAGTACAAATAAATTTTGGATAACAAAATAGTAAGAGTTCAAGAATTGTAACCTCGAAACTTGGTCTATTTACCGTACTTAATTTTTTCGTTTTAATAACGTACAGTTCACTTTTATATAATCGTAAATTAAAAAGATGTTAATTTTTTGGTCATGACTTGTTAATCCATATTCACAATAAAAGTTAATTTTTCGACGATCTATGTGAAAGGAAAATATATTTCTTCCAAATCTAAGGTAATTTGGAGTTATATTTTTTGTGGTGCAGAAAACACTCAATAAAAAAATTTTATCTTCCTTACATTTTTCTTCTGATCTTTCATCTCGCCTGTCTGATACCTTCTTTCGAGTTTTTTGCTTCTGAGTTCATTAGAACTATTTTTTTATCTTAGCGCTGGTTTGCTTATTTTCTTTTTTTGCAGCTAACAGATTAGGGCAAACTTCTTTCATATTGAAACGATTTGGATATCATCACTTTAATATTTATTACTTAAAACCACTAAAACTGTTGCTTTCACAAACTGTGGTTGTGGAGGTTAGATGAAACGAAGTATCTGCTGCGAAGGCGAAGGCGTCGAGGCGACGACGTTACATATTTCGGGTCTTAAAGTTTAAGAGAATTAAAAGAGATCTTAAAAATTCCACAAAGAATATGGAGCTTTAGGGCCATGTAGCGAGTGGTAATCATGCAAGCTGCATTACCCACAGACCCGTCGAAGTTCGAAGTTCTCTACCCGCTGCGATAGTCCTGCTCTGACATATCTGTACGTATGTCAGACCAAATTTTTTTATTTGCATTTCAAGTGCAAACATTAGTTTTTGAATTATTTTTGTATAATGTTTCTGAGCGATTTTTCTTGTTCGCCCAACTTTGATCAATATAAACTTGATAACTAGCGCAAGTTAATAATGTAAAAAAGCTTTATTTACAATTCTAATTAGTTAGGACCAGAAACACCTTCCTTCGTGCCTTCTATTTTGCGTGTCAAATTTTCAAGATGATATCGCATTTCGTGTGGTCAAACATTGGGAAAGAAAAGTACCGATACAGTTTACGACTTTAATTTATTCGAAAATCTTTTCTTGCAAAATTCCCACCGGAACAGAGTAGAGACATGCACTTATTGCCTCCTCTTTCATTTCCCAAATTTTCAGAGCGCTAACTCATTTCGTTTAGACATCCGTTGGGAAATAAAAATGTTTGGGCAGCTTTGGTCACGTGACCCTCTCGTTACATGTCCTTAAAGGAGACATTAGTGAAAATATCTTTATGAGCGGCTAAGTGAGAGCTAATAAAATAAGCAGCTGCAATCTAAGGGCAATACTTCCACTTGGAGCGTCAAAGTATGGCCTATATTTCGACTCGGGAAATTTTGCAAAATTTGTATATTTAGTCAATGCTTTAAAATAAAATAAACGTAAAATTTTATATAAATTGGGGCATCAGTATCTATGCAATTTGTCAACAACTTTCCCTCCTTGAAACTTACTCTTATCAAATGTAAATATATCAGAAGGTTCTTGGTGACGCCTTTAATGCAAGAAACGATGACATAGAATATATTATATAAGCTAATGAAGCCCTAGAATATTCCATTAGTTACATTGTTTAATAAATTCTGCTTCGAAAACATTAATCAGTCTTTCCAGTAAATAGAAAATATGAGGATTGTCTGTACTCTGATCTTAACTT
This sequence comes from Acraspis erinacei, assembly GCA_035041075.1. NCBI lineage: Eukaryota > Metazoa > Arthropoda > Insecta > Hymenoptera > Cynipidae > Acraspis > Acraspis erinacei. Next base: position 94,473,387 of record JAWWLR010000034.1, on the reverse strand, counting down.
CGGCTGTGATCCTTAATACTATTGGTGAATATAATAATATAATATATCTATAATTGTTGAATAATTTCTTTCACTTTTTTTATACGTTTGTCAATTATTTTGACCAGAAATATTGAAAATTGAACTTGGAGCGGGAATGACAATTATGTGGCACAGAAATTGCTCAAATGTAACTAATAAAGATGTGAAAAATTAGACATTATCCTTTTCCTAATTGAGAAAATATTAAAAATTGAAATTTGCTAGTTTCAAAATCAATAAAGAAGTTGAAAATTCGAAATTTGCCAGCCCCTAACTCAATAAAAATGTAAAAAAAGTTTGTCTTCCAATTTAGAAAAAACATTGAATACTAAAATTTATATCTAATTGTGCCCCAATTTAAGTAAAAATAGCCAAACAACTCTATTTTTACAAAAAAGATCTCTCTATTCGTATACCGAAATTTCGATACTTGCAGCTAAGGCATTCTCTTAAAATTAAAATTGTGATTTTCAAGAGTTTTTTTTATACACGAATTCTATTAGATGAATTATTTTAATTTCAAATTTTCTAATATAAAAATTGATCAATTCATATGCATATGAAAATATTGCTAAATAATGAAAAATAATTCTGTTTATAATTACAAATTTCAAATTGAATGTGCCTAAAATGTAATTTTTTAGGTTAAACGATTTTGTATTATGAATTTCAATTGAATAAAAAAATTTAATTATAAATTTATAAATTATGAACTATTTAAAAATTTAAAATAGTTTATAACGTATTGTTCAGATGTTTAAACTTGTTTAACTACTGGGGCATTTAAATTAATAATGTTTAGTTTTGAATTTTTAATCTGCAATTTGTTTCATTTATAATAGATTCAAAATCGTCTTATGAAATTAGTTAGCGTTCAATTTTTAACTTCCGAACTGCTGTATAGGTTTAAAAATCATTCATTTATTTATTTACAGTTGTTCAGCCAGAAACTTTTTCATCCAAGATTTTCGAATTCAAACTTGTCTAAAAAAAATAAATTCAATGTCCTTTTTTGTTTTCTCCATGCACAAAAAATTCCCGGTCATTTCCCGTTTTCCAATGATACCGGTTACCCTCAGTAACGTAAAATTCACACAAAACGCAGATCTTTTATCAGTAAGATAAACTCACAATTAAAACTCAAACACGCATAACTGTGTAGACCACGCAAAATTTATATCATACAAAATTTAAGGTTTTGAGTTTTTTTTAATAATACAGTTTCAAACCTACTTCGAAACTGGTCAATTTCAAAGGTAAATTAAAAATACAAAATTAATTTTCAAACAAATTAGAGGACCTGAATGTGAAAATGGAATATAAGAATAAGGCTGTTTGAATGAAATGAGATAAAAATATTTTTAGAAACTTGAAGTCTTGACTTGGAAATCAGCAAATTTTATCAAGAAGTGATGTGATTCTAGGGAGGATAAAGATCCGAATAAAATTTGTATTCGTTTACCACAAAGCATACAAACACGTCGGAAATGGAAGAAGCTATTTGGCGGAACAGTTAATTATTTTCTTCGTAATTATTATTAATTATTATTTATTAATAATTAATAAAACTGTTTAAGGACATTTATACATTGAAATGTATGTTTATTAACCTTTTTTACTTTCTTTTGTGAAATACATAATTCAGGTAGTTTAAATTTTACCGGGAAGAATTACGTCACAAAGATTTAGCTAATCTTTGCGTTTGGTGGAAATTACCGGGAGCGGTAGACACATTCAACCTTCATTAAAAAAAAACATGTTTCGTTTTTAATAAAAAATGCTTTCTTCTTGGAATATAATAATGAGCTAGTCAAGAATCCAAATTTCATTTCATCTCATTTCATGCAACATCCCCATTTTATTGAACCTCGATAGTTACTACGTGATTTTCCACTTGATTTTTTTTCTAGGTAACAGAACCTTAAGTTTTATTTACGGCAAACAAAATTAGACAGAAAGGTTTCAAATAGTTAGCAACTATGGTGACAACTACATTCACCACTTATGACACACCTATATACTATTGTATAATAAAAGAAAAATGTAATTCTTTTTTTTACAGGATTAAGTTCACAGTTCGAGTGTTTGCCCAATGGCGAACCTATCCCTGGTGTTCCTCGTTATGAACCTCCTTCTTCTTTGCCTCATAGACATTCTCCTAGAAGGTCTGTTTATCCTGCCAGAACTTATTCTTCTGCTGGGTCTCCTCCTCTTGTCGATCCACCCCTTCGCGAAAGATCCAGATCACCTCACCTTAAGACATTTTTTTGCCTACTTGGATTTAAATTTTAAGACCTTAGTTCTGTTCGACTGATTCCTTACGGCAATCCCAACAAGATATTAGAAGTTCGAAAATACATTTTTCCGCTTGATAAACCAATTCAGTTGAGAATCAGAGATAATGCACTTCATGCCATGCCAACCGAAGAGCAAATGGTATTATCAACATCCAGTGGCGACGTGTGTGGAATCGTCGAAAGACTATTAAGCAGACACGTTGTTTTACGCGGAATCTATCAATCTGACAATCGTGCATTCAAGCGAACAAAAATAAGCATGGAAAGCGGCGCAGTTGAAGAGATGACTAAAGAAGAAATCAAGGAGTGTCCAGTAGGCAAAAACAACCCAATCGCTAAGAATTTTAGCGTAACAAGTTTGTAAACCACAATTATTTAGACTCTTAATGATAAAAAAGAGAGGGATTTTGTCAGATCTCAGGCTTTGTTTCCGATTTTAATGCTTATCTCACGTCCATACATCGACCTTTTAAAATTAAAAATCAAAATACTCACAACTGTGATGTAGTCATTTTCAATTTTCTTTTCAGAGTGGCCGCAGGACCATGCAATCAGAAAAACTGGGAAATGTCTGGCCATATTTCAAAACCGTAAAAATGAAGAATAAGAGTGCATTTCTTATTCATTTCGATCTATCAGACCAGAACTGTTCATCGATATATTGCAAAATAGAGTAAAATTTATACTCTGAACCATCTTTTTCTATTACTTACCCTAAACCTACAAACAACTTTTCCAATTTCACTACCTACATCTTCAAAGCATTAGTCTTCCTTAGACTCTCTTTTATAAGATCGTCTGCTCGTACTGTTCTTTAAAACAGAAAGTCCATTTACAAAAACTCTTTGAACTCCTGCACTGCTTTTTCCTTTCACTTCCACTCCCCTCCCTTATTCCTTCCTCCATAAGCTTGGACTTTTCAGCATTCAACTGCAGCCTACTCTTATCCAGGTACCTACTGAATCTCTTAATCATCTCCATTACATTCTAATCGCTTGTTGCCAACAACCCTAAGTCACCTGTATAAGCAAGTGACCATATCCTAACCCCTCCTGCCCGAACTCCTACTACAACTCTGGCCTTTAGCTTTCGCTCTATACCTGCGATTAAAATCCCAAAAAGCGTTTGGCTAAAGACACCCTCGCTACTATTCACTTCAGCTTCGCGCTTAACCTTTTTTGTAATAAACAGTCACGTTTTGTGCTCTACCTTATTTAGCCCTACTGCCTTTGACATTCTTTTACTACCATAATCTCTTTTCCGGGAATCGATGCCCTGAAACGATTCTTGAAAAACTCACAATTTCTTTCTTTTTCTTTCTTCCTAAATATGTCTTCAACCGACTTCCCTTTAAAGCATACCTTTCCTAACTGCTGAGACAGATGAATTCTAGAGCAACCAACACATCCTATATTTCCAAATAGGTGCTAACAGCATACCCCCCGGTTCTAGCTTTTGTTCTGTTTTGCCAAAACTGCATAAGGCTCATTTTCTAGCGAGCAGTTTGCCTAAGAGGCATACTACTGCGCAGAGGAGAAGCTACACGCGCCTCATCTCTGATATTTCTCTTGATCAGTACCTCTAGCGTCTTTAGGATGACGCGTATTAGTAGAATGCTTGTCCCTCTACCTCTCCCTCTACCTCCCCTTCTCTCTACCCTATCCTCCCCGCCCCTCTCCTTCTCCCTCTCCATAACATTGTCCCTCCCCCTCTTGCTTTACCTCTAACTATACCTGTCGAATTTGATCGAAATTCTTTTTTAAATGAAAATTGGATTAAGGTTGCTTCCGAAACCTTTCTCTCGTGGCCTCCACTTTCTTTGTGTTGTTTTGCGTGTTCTTCTTTCTGACATTGACGGAATTTCACCTGCGAGCAGAATAGTAACAGTAGTAGCTCGAGCTTCCCTCCTTATTTTAACTGCATAGTCAAAGAGTCGAGTTTTTACAAAAATAACTGTTAAATTACGATCACCCAAAGTTACAAGTGCCATCGTAAGTACTAGGCAAAGTCATTAAAAAGTGGGACATTTTATCCATTTCATCAAGTCAAGCTCCTGCTGCTATCAAATCAGAGATAATTGAATCGAATTTATTCAAATGTGGTAGCAGTGTTACTTCGCCCTGCAATTTTAAACACAAAAGTTGTTCGCGTAAAGCAAATTGCGTTGCCTAACTCCGTCTTTAATATATTGCATCTAACTTGTTGAAAATTTGTTTACGCCACTGAGCCGTAATCTCAGTCGGAGTTTCTTTATCCACAATGCCTCGAACGCCAAGTTCATCAAGTGATGATTTCACACGAAATTTCTACACAGAATATTTTTCACCATTGAACGGTTGTATATTGCGGCTTGCCAATTTTTTCCGCATTTTAACTTCCATTCAAATTTTACACAAGTTTACAAAAAATCAAGAAACCACATAAGAATACACCCAAATAAATACACATAAAGCAAAGCCGCATTTTTGTTAGTTTTAATTCCGTATTTTTTGTTTTGCAAATTATTTATTTTACAGAAAATCTGGGCCTATAACCTATTAGTGTAAGGGCTTATAATCAAATAATTAAATAAATTAAATAGGATTTCAAACAGATCTTTATTCAGTGATCTTGATTCTACCAAGGCAAGGCAGGAACTAAAATGACACGTGTGGCCAAAAGCATAAGCTCCTAAACGAATCATGAGGAGACGCCACATCAGAATTTATAAACAAAACCATAGGGTCTTTCGGCGATATAGAATTTGTATAAAGTATACTAGGTGACTTCGTTCTATATACGTTAAATCACAGGTAATTTAAAAATCAAATGAAACCTTTTAAAATAAACTAGCTATAGTGTATGCTCAAAAGCTAAGTAATTAGCCCCTCCTATTTAGACGAATATAATAATAATATTACTGATATTACTTATTCGATGCTTTGCAATAAAAAAAACATAAAATGTTTTACCTAGAAACTTACTCTTATCAATTGTAAATATCTCAGAAGGTTAATGTTGACGCGTTTTCATTTAAGAGATAAGGGCAATAGTATGCATTATAGAAGTTAATAAGGTTGTAGAATATTCATGAGTTACTTGTTCAATAAATTCTTCTTTAAAACAGTAATCAGTCTTCCCACTTAATAAAAATTATGAGGATTATCTGTTCTCTCATCTTAACCTTGGCTGTGATCCTCAGTACTATTGGTGAATAAGATAATATAATATTTCTTTAATTTTTGGGTGGGTCATAAATTGCTTAAATATGTTTCAATATACGTTATAGAGTATTCATTTTGCTTAATATCGGCCATAATGAAAGTTATTTCGATGAAAATTTCTGGCTTTTAGGACGCCTTACACGAATCAGTGCCGTGAGTTACAAAACGAGTAAATATTAACAAAGACGGACACGTCATCTTTTGGGTTTCTTTGTTGTAATACGAAACTAATATATGCACTTACACAATGTTTATTGCTATAATCCATATTCTGTATACATTTATTAGTCTATTTCCCACATAGCACACTTCCCGTAAAAACCTGATATTTTCTTAAGACTTGGTCCAAGTAGCCGGAAGAAAAATCCAGGTCTGCCCTAAGTTTAGACCGATACTTAAACCAAGGTTAAAACGTAGGTTTATGGCCACCGCGATTCCTTTGTTTTTAATAAAACTAAATTAATGCGATAAATTGAGTGAGAAATCGATTTTACATAAAAATCTTTTATTTGTATTTAAAAGCGGTAGAGATTTAGCTGCTACATATCTTAAGATTTTTTTTATTGAAATTTTGAAATAATAGTGAAGAGTAATATTTCTAAAAATGATATAGCATTTGGCAGACCACGGACACCTAGACAATTAATGTGGAGTTTTAAGTTGAAACCTGAAGGGGCATTAGTAGCGGGAAATTGAAATTAGTATCCCACTCAATATGAGGACGATATCATTTACAGCTACCAAATCTAATTGATTAGCATATAGCTTTGTCAAAAAATATTTACGCAATTATCAGAAAATATTGTATTGCATCAAAAAATTATTGAAAGATACACGGAAATGATAAATTATAGCAATAAGAACATAATTTAATTTTTGTATTAATTCCATTGCATCTAAGGAGGACAATATACGTATATCAGGTTTTGGTTTCAGTTCAATACTGTGTATGTTTTGAACATTGTATTTCTAAAGTAATAAATTCAATCGGAGAGATGCAAACAGAATGTTCATGGACCGAATCCATTTCAAATCAGACATGGTTCTACACTTAAAATCGCAGAATCTGTCCGGGACGAAATATTTCGTTTTCTAGAAGAAATTCGGCGATATGTATTTTTTCGATTTTCAAAAAAAATTTTAAAAAGTTATGCGTTTTTTAATATTGTGCTTTGTTTTTTTTAAACACCCGATTATATACGACCCAGAAGTTATATATGCATATACTTTTGAAAATTGAACCTTGCATAAAAAATGTAATAATAGTCCTGGGTAAAAAGT
>JAWWLR010000034.1:94440845-94454044 GCA_035041075.1 Acraspis erinacei | reverse complement strand
CATTTGATGGAATCCGCGAAAGTCATTTTTCACACAAAACCAATACCTTCTCATTATGATGAGAATGTAAAAAAAGTTGTGATCAGAATGTGTGCACGCAGTGGGTAGATTTCTTTTAACATTTAATGCCGCTTTTCGCGAATAAAAGAAAAAACTCCGCCTCCTATTAAAAAGTGATTGCCAAAACATTTGTAGATCTTTTTCAAATGCAAAATTTCTGTTTACTTATCTTCTTGCTTATCTTGCATAGTTTAAGAGAATTGTCCGTCTTTTCGAATACTATGAACATCCGTATAGAGTATTTTTGATTCTTGAAAAAAGTATTCTAAATAATGTTCAAAATGCGCTCACCTTTTGAATTTTTAACCAAAATAGCTGGATAATGAACTTGACCTTCATTTTAAGATAATAAAAGAGTTTACCAAAGGACAATCCAATCTGTCCTTTTTTTCGCAACTACTCCTGCTTACAAACTAAAAATCTACAGACACAATACCTAAAGAAACAACACATAGAGAGATATATTCGTACAATCCTATTTTCATTCGAATTGGTGAATATAATAACATAATGCATCTAAAACTTTAAGCAAATGTTTTTTTTAACTTTATACAAATCCAGATTTTAGCGAATTGATCTGTAGAGGGCCAGTGGTAGTATTGTGGAAGTTTAAATTTCTACTTTCACAGTTCGAAGTGTGCCCAGCTCAATCTCTTTCAATTGTTTTGTTTGAATTAATCAACAAAGTTGAAATTTATGCTTGACTTAACTTTTGTATAGTGTCGTTCCTTTTAAGACATTCAGATTGATCAAGGAAGATTTAAAAACATTTTCTAGGATTGGCATGGTTAGTTCTTTAAATTTAATAGATTTTGTATAAAATGTGAAACACGTAGGGACTAAGGCGCGGTTTCTGAGAGGAAGAGTTTAATATCATTAAAGGGATCAATGCGGGACGATAGGAGGTTGATTAGGTGGAGAAATCTCATGCAAGATATCCGACGGAACCATCTCCACGTCAAGAGCGTCACGCTTAAACAGAATTACTCTCAAGCGTCGCAGTAAGTTCCAATTAAATTAGAACCTTTTTTATTATTTCAGCCCATCTATACGTTTTGGGTCTCGCGCCCTTATGAGATTAATAATTTTTAGAGTTAGACACCACGCAGCTTCTTTGAGCAAGCTTACGATGAAAAGTGGCCAGAACTGGTCGAAGGCCTCCATTAGGATCGAAACTAGCCTGTTCACCTCAGCGTTCGGATCTCCTTGTGATTTCAGATTATGCCACGCGCATGTCTTTATGTGACCATAAAATGCCTGAACATCAATGTTATTGTGATAAACAATTAGCATACCAGTCGGCCTGGTGAAAGGTTACATGGTAGTTGACATTCGATGTCAATTAAATTATTATTGGAAAGGAAGGAAATAGGGTGCTGCGTATGTGCGTGTACCTGATCTAAATCATCTACATAGAATGATAGTCAACATACTTTCCAGTCCGGTTAGTGTGGTGAATGGAATCATGTGGAGCAATTTTCAAGCCGGCATAAATCAGAGAAGTTATGGTTATGTAGAATACTACCTCAGAGGTTACAACAAAATTATAATTTAAACCAAAATGATATACGATGACATATACACACTGTCCAAGTTCAGCTGTATACACCATGCTGCCTCCTGCTGTTTAATTTTTGCGACAATAATAGGCCATCGCTACGCAACTTGTGGATTTGAACCCGTTCGATTAAGTCTGAATATAAATAGCAGCCTGTCGTAACAAGAGGGAAATTTAGCCCATTATGTAATAGAGATTATCTAAAGGTTTCTGGTGTAAACTATATTTCTTCAATATATGAGTAGGGACAACCTGTTCGAGGGATTGATTTTTTCACTTGAGATAATTAAACTGTAAGTCCTGCATCTTTTCACCTTTCATGAGATGCTCCAACGACTTGAAAGTCCAGTCATAATCGCTTGTGAAACTGGCATCCAAATTGCTTTGAAGCCACCAAGCCTCCGTCAGCTACAGCCATCCCTGTAGTGCATTTTCTACAGAACTATTTCTTATTACCTATTTTAAGAGCTTTAAAATCCTTGGAAGCAATATCAGGGCACAAATGAGAGACAAAATATATGAAATTACTGCACTCCAGCAAATCTGTGGCAACTTTCTTGACAATAATGCCAAAGGTACTACAGGCAATTATATTAGAAGATAGCCTACTTGAAAACACGTGTAAAATTATGAAATACTTATTAGTTGCAAAGATCTCTTAAACTCTGCGCAAAAGTGGATCAAATTGTTAAATTTTTAGTACCCCGGATACTATTTTTTATTTATGGCATACATAATTGAACTTAAACACTTCTAACACTTGACAACTATCTTTAAAATTTCATTGACAACAGCAACCACTTGCACAACTCATGGTATACCAACATACGTATATGCACTTTAAAGAAAGCCAATCCTCTGTTTTTTGTTGCAGAATTAGGTTCACAGTTCGAGTGCTTGCCTAATGGCGCACCTATTCCTGGTATTCCTCGTCGCAGATCTTCTTCTTCTCTTGTCAGACTTTATTCTGATGCCGAGTCTCCTCCACCTACCGAGCCACCTCTTCGTATCAGGTCCAAGTCTCCTCCTGCCATGAAAAACTTTTCAGAGTTACTTGATTTCAAATTGGAAGAACTTAAATCTGTTCGAGTTATTCCCCATAAAAATCCGAACCGGGTATTTGAGCTTCGAAGATACACCTTCCCTTCCGATAAACCAATTCTAATTAGAATAAAAAATCATGTTCTTAATCCTATGCCAACGGGAGAACAAATTGTGTTATCAACGCCCGATGGTGACGTATGTGCAATAATGGACAGATCATTATCAAACAGCCAAACCATTTTTCGTGGATTCTATAAAACTGATGATTGGAGTTCCAAACGGGCAAAAATAAATATGCTTACGGGTATAGTTAAAGTATTGTCTCCATCAGAAATCGGAGAATGCCCAGTAGGCAAAACAAAACCAATCGCAAAAAATTTCAGAGTGTTACATGTATAAATCACAATTATGTACACTGTTAATAAAAAATAAAAAGAAAGAACACCTGACAGTTTTTATGCCTTGCACTCGGTCTTTATGCATTTCTAACGTTTGTAAATGGGCTTTCCGAAATGACATATAAAAAAAGTGAAAAATCGAGTGAATTCCAAAACAAAATCCAACTACTACTACTAGATACAGACTCTTTGCAGAACAATAGCTTTGAATATAGAATTAGGGATTGTTCTCAGTTTAAACTTATTTACTTCTGATAATTAATCCTGATTTACAGATAACCTTCTTACCCTTGCAGCTACCAAAATATACGTACTAATCAAGTTGTTCTATTCTCACATCGCTTAGGACAATGCTGTACACTGTTTTCTCACAATTTACTTTAAACAGCATAAGTTTTATCATCTATATGAATATAATAAAGAGTCAAGAGGCAATAACGCAACCTTGCCTAGTACCTTGGTCATCTGGAACTTCTCTCAGTTCGATACATAAGTGCAGCAACTTGCACTACCCGTAAGGTGTGTGATCGCCACCGTGCTTAAGCATTTCAAATGAATTTCCAATTAAAGATTTATCTTTTCTTATTTTCAAATTGTAAATGTAAGTAAATTCTGGATTGTTCATTCTCTAAAGTAAACATTTATACTGATCCCAACTCAAAAAGAGCATTTACGGCAACTCTATGGATCTTGATTTTACCAAGCTGAGATTCTATATTTAATATTTATTTAAGATATGAATGGGCTTCCCTAAAGCGAAAGATATTTGCAGATTTCAAATAATCAAGATTTTTGTACACGGCTTTAATTTTTCCCTTTAAATGATACATTAATTTAGGTAGACAATGTGCAATGTCTGGATCAAAATCAAAATACCACTTTCCTCACTCGAGATAAAATAGTCACAAGTCTTCAAGTTTCTTTTGAACTTGGCAGTGAATAAATCATCTTTTTACTAACCTGCTCCCAATGCCTCTGAATTCTTAAATTAATTACGTTCGAGAATTAATTCTGGGAGCCTTCTTCCTAGAAATCTACAATTTTAATTATGAAAATTAAACTTTTCGTTTAAAATATTTAAAAAACAAATTTCACATCGATGGCTCTTTAGCCTTGTTAAGGCTTTTCTAATATTGAGATCGGAATACACACTGTTGAGTTATTTTTGGAATTTTATGTAACGACTTTTTATTATAATTCAGTTGTTGAAATTTTCTTTAGAAGTGAAGAAAAATCAATATGCTTGGAAATGAAAGTATCCATGATTATTTTTCTTTTTAAGTTACTGTCCTAAACGCACAACGGTCTACATTACATTTTGCTAAGGACAATCGCAAGTCGTCGAAGCGTCCTCTAGAAACTTCCCCTCTTCAGTGGGTTCGCGAAAAGACTGATTGACCGGCATTTCCAACCCCAGACAAGGGCTCGTTTCCTATAAGATCCGCGATCCCAACATCTCATTACCAAATTGCGTGCGCATTTGTCGAGCCATTAATTTTATTTCTTTTCTTGGTTCATTTTACGTTATTTCTTCTCTCTATCCTCTTGGTATTTACTTATGTGCGGTCTAATTCTTTTTTTATTTCCAGTACTAATCTCGTGAACAAATATCCCATTCGCAAAGCAAGCACGGATATTTTGTTAATCTTGATGGCTGACCTAATAGTATTTTTACCATTTTAAGATCACAGAGAAGAAGCAAGTCATGTTCATTGTATTTTGTCTTAACCAGATACACTTGTATACTTTTATATGATTCTTTTAACGTGATAGGATCGTCGGGGGGAACAGCGGTATATTTATTGCCCTTGTGAAGTAGAAGAGTTTCAAGACTCATATTAGAAGAATTAATCAAAATCCTAAAATAAGTTAGTTTGTGTATTCCAGGGATAAATGTATTTATTAATCCTTGAACATTATTACAATATACAAGGGATTCTTCCTTTGACAAGGAGACAACAAAATCCGTTCTTTTAGCCTTGCTGCAAGTAACTAAGCTGAGTCCGTTGGAAGATCTAAGTCACGCACAAGATCATATAGTATATTTTGACCAAATAAGAAAAATGCAGTAGTAATCATTACCGTAAGCCACATTAGAAACGAAATTTTTTTACAATTACCAGGTATTAATACGAGAAAAGTATACTAATTTATTAAAGGATATTTAAACTTACCTAAAATTATATTTTTAATCACACGCGGCAAGATAAAGCCTTTTTATATAAAAATTCTGGGCTTTCTAACCATAACTAATGCAGTTACGATTGCAAGTGTTTCTACCTTAGTATAGGTTCAAGATCAACAGAAACAGAAGAATATTCAAAATTACTAAGATTAAAGCTTTCAAATGTGATGTCATCAGTATCGATAATTGGAACTACATTTTCATCTGAATATAAAGAATATAAAAATGTAAGAATAAATATAAGAATATAAAGTTTATAAAGATGACCAATCAGCTTACGTGTCAAATGACCGGATGCTGGGGTGGGATAACACGAATGATAGAGACATAGATAGAGAAAGAGAGAACAAACTACTACCGCTACGCGGCCCGTCGTGGTTATACCGCACAAGGACTGGAATTCGCGGCTGAGATTATTCGCGGAAAAGTTCTAGAGTTGACCACGTACCTTTAAGCCACAGGGCCAATTCGTCCTTGTTTCTCTGGCCCATGACGTCTATCCTTTTTCCAATTATCGTTCAATTATCCTTCTATGACCGGAAAGCTCCGGATGCCGTCGAGCCAAAATACCAAGTGCAAAAAATCTGGCCTTCGTTTCCTTCTTTCCTTTAACACTTTCTTTCCCAACGTGACGATGCTGGGTTCACTCGGTGTCACCCGATAGTCTCTCTGGTTCTGCCACTCACCGTTCACCGTATAAATATTTGGTCGTGTTGGCGAATCGCGAATCGCTGCGCGGTGTTAGCGTTGACCGGCCCTTCCTCCTAGAGTGGTTGGCGAGCGGCTGACTTCGCTGACGTTTGAATTGGACCGAGATTGGGATGTGCTGTGGATGTGACACTTATTCTTGATCCCCACCCATATATTATACACAAATAGAAACAGAACATTATCATACAAAAATGCCAACATTATATGAGAATGCAATTTACACTGTTAACATGAGTCTAATAAAGTTTAATTCGTTTAGCAATGTGTGCTTTCGGCGAGTCCACAGTAGATTCTTATTACTTCTTGCAATGCTTAGTCTGTAAACCTCGTCACACTCTGAAAAAGTGAACTGCTATGTTCACTTTTCGAAGGTACCAATCTCTGACACAATTTTTATTGTTTAATCTCATACAAACTTCCCTCGCAAGCTCATACCTTTAATAGAACTCTGTCTCAATAATACGTACTTCTCTTTGTTATCCAATTCTAAGAAAAAGCCTCAGGAGCAGCAATCTCACCTGGAATAGCCAACATCTTTATGCTATATGTAGAAATTAAAATCTTCAACTAATCCAAGCTTAAACCAGAATTGGGGTTCCATTACGTTAGTGAATCTTTGGTCAATTGCGATATCGACTAGATGAATTAAAAAAGTTGTTCTATTTCATCAATCGATTACAACCTAATATCCAGTTCCATATGGAAATTGAACAAAACAGAAAATTGCCTTTCTTGGACGTATTAGTTTCCAAAAGATCTGATAACACATTGGGAAATAAAGTTTACAGAAAACTTACACATGCAAACATATACCCACATGCCTCCTTACACCACTACCCATCTCAAAAACAATCGTTCATCAACTCCCTTGTATACTGTCGATAAATAAATCCTAAGACAGAACGATTACACAAACAAAGAATTTGATAAAGCAGTAAGAAAATAGACTCAAAATAACAAGTCAACACAACCTAAAAATGAAAGAGAGAGAACAACGACCACCATCCTACACTACATCTAAGATGTCACAGAACAAATAGGAAGAATACTCAAGAAACACAACATTCAAACCATATTTAAAGCACCTGAGAAAATAGGAAAGCTACTATATGAGCTTGAAGACAAAAAGGTACCCCTCCGTGAACCGGGAATATATAAAATCCATTTTTCTTTTGGCAAAGTCTATATTGGAGACACTGGGAGGGCTATGAGCCAACGTATAGAGGAACATGCGTGTCAAGTTAAGCTAAAACATTTCACGCAATCAGAACTCGCTGAGCATTATATCGAAACGGGACAAAAGATTAATTTGACGAAACAACAGTTATCACAAAAGAGCAGAATATCGTTCTAAGAAAACATAGATAAGCAATCGGAATCTTAGAACAGCCTAAGGACATCAATAGGGAGAATAGATATAACACCAATTTGAATTGGCTTTCCGTCATCCTGGATTAAAAAAAAAACTTGATGGGCCAATCAGGTCCGTAGATTCCCCACGTGGGCGCGCTGTGGCCATTAACAGGCATCGTAGAGAGTATCAATAAGAGTCACATAACCTGATACCTCAGATCAGGTTAGCCCTGAAGAAGTGAACAGCAATGTTCGCGAATCGTCGTAATTCTCATGTATCACACATCTATTCATCAAATAAAGACGTCTGTCAATATGCGGAAAGCATAATAGTAAAGTAACCTGAATTGGATTTTCTTTTCTTTTTGCATTAGCTCTAGATCGTGTTTTGTTTGATACCACCTTGAATTTGGAAAATTTAAGATCAAATAAGTTATTTTCACTTAAACCAGCAGCTAGCTTCAGTTCATTGAGCGCAGGACCTAATGAAGTGAATTTAGCTGCTGGATAAAGTGAAACTACCTAATGGGATAGTTTTAATAATGCACATTGGTTAACAGTAAATGAGTTACAATCTTAAACTTTCACCATTTTTGTTTCGCATTTAAATCGTCAAAAGTTATTCAGTTTCTGAATAAATGATACAGTTAATTAATTATAAGTATAATATTTCTAACTTAACTTATTTGTCAATTTTTATCACAACTTCCATTTACTTCAATAGTTTTTCCCTTGTTACATGTAATTTTTTTCTGAAATTCTTGACAAAATCCACGAACTTTGAGATTAATGTATTTTTTAACAATATTACGTATGTACTTGAACAATTTTGCTCTATATAAATCATCGTCACTTTCACACTAGTGACCTATTATCACAATTCATTTTTCCTTCTTTTTTTAATTAGACAAATACTGCTAATTCTCTAAGAAATGGTTACATATAATTTGTTCACAACCCGTGTTTTTTTCTATCAATTTAATTTCTATGCTTTTGACGTTATTTTTTTATGATTTTATGATATTTATGCTTATTATTATTTTATGATTCTGTTCGTCTTTTGTGTCGTTTTTTAACAAATCCAATTTCTTTATTTTAAAACTAATTTTGTACGAATAAAAGAAAACCTATTGGTTCAATCTAAAAATGAATGATAATAAATGTTTAGATCCTTACTGGGCGAACAACTGTGGAATATTAATTTTTTTCGTACCTTGTGTTATTTAGAACATTTATTTCGTTTTTATAATTTTGTTAATTTTTACGATTAAGGCAGAAAATCCGCATTCCATTAAAACATGAATAATGATACAATTTATTAATCTTTTTTCGTAACTTGCGCCATTTTTCACGAAAAAACAAAAGCTTCGCATCTTACCAAAAAGTTTTGACACACAAAATGGCAGCTATTTTTTTGGTTAACTAATTTTGTCTTATTATCATTGTCTGTAAATGCTATACTTCAAGCATATACCAAAGCTCAATTTGAAATGATGTCAAATCCTTTAAAACCTGTTGCATTTAATTTTACTACTTTGAAAGCCCCTTCAACCTTTAAATTTTGAGATATTACTTGAAATCTGATAAAATATTTTTTAAAGTTCTCATGGTCTTTGAAACAGTATGGAATTGATTGCCATACTTTGAATTAAATGTATCTTACAAAATTCTATAAATTATTTTTAAATAATGTAGCAGTAGTGTATCTTCAAAAATCGATTGCATAGTCTCTAAGATTCTGATAAATATAATAAAAACATTGCTAATAAAACGAATTTAACAGGGAACCTAAGTTTTTCGTACAACTAACTCTTATCAGATATAAATATCACTGAAGGTCAATTTTCACGCTTTCCATGTAAGAGATAACGACTATAGTGCAGATTATATAAAATAATCAAAGAGTATAATATTCATTAGAACATAATTCAGCTTGTCTTCCAAGTATAAAATATGTCGATCGGCTGTACTCTAGTCTTATTATTGGCCGTGGTCTTCGATTCTATTGGTGAATATAATAATATAATATACCTATCATTTTGAGCAAATGTTTTTTAAGCTTGACGCAAATCGGAAGTCTTGCGATTAAATCGGTCTAGGGCTAATGCTATATTTGTACACGTCTAAATTACGGCCTGCACAGTTGGAAGTGTCCTATCTGATAACACACATAGAACTTAGTTTCCTTGGCTTTTCCACGTTCATGTATGGGTACCCTCAATGGCCTTCGCGGTAAATCATTATAGCATGTAGCTTCTTATGGTCGCGAAAAGTAAAAATCGCAACTCAGATGACCCTGCAAAAGCCTCTTTCTTCTTCTCTTGGACCACCTTTTCCTTTATACCGAATTCCGGTTAAGCAGGACTTCAGTGTAGTTAATAAGAAACTACCTTCATATTAGCACAATCACATCTACATGATTTTTGCTAATTGGAACCACCTTAAACTCGCAGAAAGTACCCCGCTTTACGGAAACACCATGACTGGGATAGGAAAATATAACACGGCTCAGCCACATCATGAAATCAGCAACACATATTGTGACTAGTCATACAAATCGCCTAAGATTCCAGGTTAGGTTAAAATCGCATATTAATATTTAGCACCCACGAGTTCCCTCATTTCACTCTAGACAGTGTTCCCCACGGCATAATATAACCCAATTATCCTTAAAATCATACGCACTGCTTTTAAAGAAACAAGTCCGAAGTTCCACCATACAGAACAGCCCCGATATTTTAAAATTAAAAATAATCTTGTAGATGTTCCGATGCCAAAATACCGCTAACTCCAAAGATACGAGATTGAGATATACTACCACTCCACAGGTACGAGCGTGCCGACTCAAATGGAGAAAAATGTGTGTGTGTTGTCATCCATTACTTCAGAAATCGTAACTTCGCAAAAGTGGGGGGCCCTTTTCAAGGTCGTATCTTTGGAGTTCTAATTCCCAAATTTCTCGTATATTTGCAGTTCGAGTGTTGTATCTTGTGATGCGGGTACGAAAATCACCTATACGTACTAGAATCAAATACTATTTTGTGAAAAAATGCGTGCGAAGTGTGCAAATAACTGGCCGATTTTATTCGCACACTGGTAGGACTGTGGGGAAACATTCTGATATAAGATTTGAGATTGAGGCACTTCACACACGATCTGTAGCAAATAGAAACCAAACTTAGTACGCAATTGGTTCAAAATAATATTCATGGTACCAATACGGAACCCCATCCTAGATGCCTTTAATGAAAAGGGCCAAAAAGTTTTTAAATTTAAAAGTATATTTCATGTAGAATTCCTTATGACATATGAAGATACGCTTTTGTACTAACAAAATGTAATCCTCTGTTTCTTGTTGCAGAATTAAGTTCACAGTTTGAATGTTTGCCTAATGGTGAACCCATTCATGGGGTTCCCCGTTGGGAACCTTCTTTTTCTATTCCTGGCATACATTCTTCTGCAAGGTCTCATCCGCATTCCACACCTCATTCATCTGTTGAGACTCTTCCGACTGCCGAGGCCACTCTTCGTGTCAGGTCCAGGTCTCCTAACGGCAAGTTTCGTTCTTTTGTTGAATGTTCTCTACATGCCGAGTCACATCTTACCTCCACGTCCAGGTATCCTCCTGCCACTCAAACTTTTTCTCATGTACTTGGATTTAAACTTGAAGAACTGAAATTTGTTCGACTTATTCCTTTCAACAATCCAACCCGGGTATTAGAACTTCAAAGATACAATTTTCCTCCCGAGAAACCAATTCGATTGAGAACCAAAAATCATGTTCTTCATCCCATGCCAACTGAAGAACAAATTGTCTTAACAACGCCCAATGGCGACGTATTTGCAATATACGAAAAATGTAAGAACATAAAAATGTTTCGCGGGATATATTTACCTATTATTGCAGGAGGTAAACGAGCAAAAATTAACATGTACAGCGGTGCTTTTAAAGAATTAAGCCTAGAAGAAATCGCGGAATGTCCAATAGGTCCCCAAAACCCAATCTTAAGAAATTTTAAAGTATTACGTGTATAAAGTACAATTCTTTACACGGTAAATTTGATTTACAAAAAATTAAGTGTCTAATTTGACCCACTTTGCTTATATGGCACGAGTCTGCTCTAAATATAACCATATAACGATCGAAATGGCACAATTAAAAACATCCTTCTTTAGCCTATAACTTGGTTAATATGTTAATATTCAATAAAATAAATATTTTTTGAATAATCGTGACCCTGAATCAATACATACTAACTCTTTGTTTTATAGCTTCACCTTGTATCGCTATAGTTTTTAAGAATAGACATCATATCACAATGTGGGTGCCCAAAAGCTGCCTTCTCTAGAGGTCGAAAATTCTTACTTCAATTACTTTTAAAGATATTAAAATAACAGCTGGATAAATACCATATAATCTGGGCACTTTGTTACTTTAAATAATTCTTATCCAGTAGTAAAATTCTCAAATCTGCTTTTGATCTAGTGTAAAAATCCATTTTGTCGGAAAAAAAGATTAACAACATTTTCTTTTAGTACTATGGATTCTATTAAGTTTCATATTGATATATTTTTGGTTAATAATATGTGTATAACTACTATCGGTTTAAAGCGGCAAGCAAAATGAAAAAATACAAAAGATGTCATAACAAATTGGCTTACCTGCTCTTGCCACCAAATTCAATTAATTTCCTTTATATCCCTTAAAATCTTTGAAACTCAAAAAGTCATTGATATTCTACAAAATCCCATTAAATCTTTAGAAATCGTTTAAAATTCCTCTCAATTAATGGAACATCGCTCCTAGTAATTAGATAATAATAGCAATAATAATCGCTTTGGCACTCCGGTAGGGCTTCAGCTTTCCTCTCATGGCTTTGCAGGCAATATTGGTGGTAGCAGTGCTACTAAAGGGGTTTTCCATAGACATGCACATAATGTCGTGGCGCCTATGGAGCTGCCGCTAGGGCCACATCATGCGGCGCAGTGGCGATGGTGAACTACAAGGTGGTCAGGCAGATCTCACTAAAGAGTAAAGAGGAAAGGAAGGGCCAGTAGGCGAATTATAACAGTGGTTAGGGATGGATTAGATGAGAGATCTCATGGAGAGAGAAAGAAAGAGAAAGCGGAAGGGCTTGCAAATGAGGGCAGTGAAGTTAGGAGGGGTAACGTGTAAATTTGTGAGTGTGTACCATAAGGACGGAATGTGGAATAGAGGCGCAGTTTCTTAAATTATAAAAACAAGACAATAAAAATCCTTGTGTTTCAATATAAATGCATCATATGAATTGTAAGAACATACACTTATTGAAATAATAGTGATGGCAGTGCCTCTAACAAAAGTAAAATTAGATTTTCCCAAAAAACCCACTTTTAAATTTTTTGTCCATTTTTTTTAATTTGTACTTTGATAAAGAATGTGTTCAGATATCTTCTGAGTTTGATGCTGGATCACGTTTACAAAATTTAGGGAAAATAATAAAAATGGTTTTCTGGTGAACCGCACCTTTCTTATTTTTTCTCATATATTTTCTGAAATTTCTGCTATTGGAAGAAATGGATTTTATCAACATCATGCTGGCTAAGCTATTTTTGAGGCCAGGAGAATTTTTAAAAATTAAAAATGTAATTTTTGAATTTTGACATTTATCTTAAAATGTTGTCGTATCTGTCACTGTTTCCGAGAAAAAAGTGGAAGAATCGTCTGTATCTGATGGCTCAAGTTTTCGAGGTATCCTAACCTAAAAGTCTGAAATACGCGATTTTGAATTATATTTGAGGTTATGTAGCAGCAAGAATTTTTTCTTTCAAAAACAATATAGAACACCTTGAAGTATATGTCTCTTTTTTTTTGTTTTTTGTTCGCCAACGGAGAGGCTGAAGGGGACAG
>JAWWLR010000034.1:94409869-94420121 GCA_035041075.1 Acraspis erinacei | reverse complement strand
TCCCAAAGATGGTCCAACTTTGGCGACCAGACTTTTGCTAGCAGAGTAGGGCCGACCATGGGCCGACAGTAAATGTCTGGCTGCCGACCTAAATTGCCACATGGGTAACAGCCTGTGAACGTTTACAGTACGGAAGCGGGAAATACACTTAGTTTGACGTGTAGCAGCAAACTTCCTTCATCACTTTCGTTAAATTTGTAGTCTGCCCTCCTCAACATATTAGAAAAACTTTTTGTAAGATATTAGCACTACGCAGTAAAATCTACCAGAATCGGTATATACGGCACTGAATATTTTCGTTCGGAGTGGAGCTATGTCCGGAGAGTCATGGCCAAGCTCAGCTATAACGCGGAACTATCTCCGCTTTTGATATATTTGTAAAAATTAAGGACGTATTAATATTTCTGCTTTTGTTTATGCCAATTAAAATTTCAAACGACTTCAAAAGGTACTTATAGTAGGAGAATTTAAAAAATTATAATTAAATTATTTACAATGAAGTTATTATATAAGGGGATAATCATATTTGTATACAGATTGAAGGGATGCATTTTTAATGCAATTAAATAGTAGCGATCAATAAAGAAAGAAAACTAAAATACTGTATCAAAGAAAAGTTTCTTTTCAAATAAAGTTTCTTGAAATTATAATGATTTATATACCCAAACGTGAGTAAAATGAATGAAAAGTGACTTCGCAAGTGAACGCAATTCCTACTTTTAAAATTGACATTCTCTACAGGCTTTTCCTCGATAATTCAGTGAAAAGGGTGGTTCAAATATATTAGTGTTCATACAAAACTAGCACAGTCTTATTATAGTAAAAATGTAAAAATTTATAAATAAAGTCTAAATGTATGGTACCATACATGTATTGAAATTTCCAGATATTAGAGTTGAATATCGCAGCTTTTAAAATTCTAATTTGAAAAGATGTTGCCCTTCAATTTATCATATATTGAAAATATATTTTTAGATTATCCCCTATAATATCTACCCTGCATAAAATGCCGGATGGGATCCGATAGAAACCGGACACAACCGTGACAAAGACCGTATAAGTTTTGTATACGTATCTATCCGTGCTCTATACGTATAATTATTTTCAATCTGGGTCTACAGTTTGTACTTCTCCGAATCTATCCGGAACCTATTTGGGACAGAGTAACAAAAATGTATTTCCTCCAAGTTTAAAAGAAGCACCTATCTGGTTCTATCCGGAAACCCCTCTGAGAGTTTGCTGTCGAAAAAAGAAACAAGTCCTACAGTATATGCTCATCGGGGTCTATCCGAGCCCAATCTGAAACACGGAAACCGAAATTCGTTTTCTTCAATTTCAAAGAAAGCGTCTATCTGGATTTGTTCCAGAAATATCTGGGAGTTTACTATCGAAAAAAGTCAGTCCTGCCGTGTATGTTTATCCGGGCATATCCGGGATTTGAAACCAAGCCCTACAAACCAATTTAAACGGTTCTATCCGGCGTCTAACCGGGCTTAGAAAACCGAAATTGATTTAGTGAAAAATGAAAAAGGCCTTCCATATGGAAGCCTTCTATCTCCTCGTTTTTGGAACATCCCTAAGACGTCTTTTATTACATGTCTTTTAGACATCCTAGGGATGCTCTTATGACGTATAATGTCAGTCCGAAGGATGTCCCAAGAACGTCCATGTCTTTAAGACGTCTTTAGGACATCTTTTTCTAATAAGTGAGTAGTGCGGTATAGTGTACGATAGGAAGATATCCTACGCATATATTAAATTCAGTTTTCCATCTACAAATGCTGACGTAAAACACCAAACTCCGGAAATCGTGCTTCAAGGCAGAATCGAAAACTTTGATCCCACCAAAAAGAAGGAAAATCTATTCTGGGTCACATGTGTAAAAACACGTTGCCAAGCAAGGATAGGGTGAGAAGCAGGTAACGTTTTCTGCAATATGTATCGATGGGTTCTACGAAGAATAGGCTATCTTTTCGTGAACGTTAAGAATTAGGCTAACTTCATTTTGTTTGAAATTTATTAAGCATGTAGAAGTGTTCAAAGGTATAAAATCTTTTTAAATTTCTAGCTTTGAAAGTTACACGAGCTTAAACTACATTAATAATTTTAATACAAAATACTGAAGTTTTGTATTCGTAGGAAATGTTGCGAGAAATAATGGGTTATTTATTCCCCCTGAAAACTTAGATAAATGAAGTTAGCCTAATTCTTAACGGTAACGAAAAGATAGCCTATTCTTCGTAGAAATCATCGGTATGATTTTTCATGCCCTTAAAAGAAAATTAACTATTACTTATCTTTATTATTATTATTAATCCTTTTAACTAAAAATCTAACTAAAGCGTAAATCCAATTGGTTCAAAATTCATTTTTGTTCTTTTTAATTAAGGATTCCTTATTTTGGTTGACAGCTGATATATTTTGTAAAAAAACCTTCTTTTTGAGTAAAAATTTCTACTAAAAAAGATTAGGTTTCATTTAAATTAAACCTAAAAGATAAATGTATAATGGTCCAGGAAAGTACAACATGCGAAAGGTTTCACTGAAACTTTTAAAACTATATTTTCCATAATAAAAACGAAACAAAGTATTTTTTCCGTTATGATTACGTTTTTGCTGCTATATCCCATATTGTACCCTATATTCATACCTATGTACCCTATATTCTTTTCACGCCTTTGGAATTATTTTAAAGTTTTTAATTCACTTGAATTTTTCTACATTTACTTGATTTAATCGATTTTTCGACTTTTTAAAAGTTTTCATTTAATTAAATCGGAGAATGAATTGATAGAATGATTGAAGTATTTTAAATATTTTAAGGTATTTCTTTAAATTCCTCGATATTTTCAAGGTTTTAAAAAAATATAAAAAGTATTCAAAATATTTTAAGGGATTCCAAATATATTAGTTTATTTTGAAAAACTACAAAAATATTTTTACTGATTTCAGTAATTTAATAGGATTTTAAAGGATTTGAAATATTTCAGGGTATTTTAAAGGATTCCCAGGAATTCTCAATAGCTTTAAAAAACTTCCAGGGATTTCAAAAGATTAAAAAAAATTTCAATGCATTTTCAACGGATTTATACAATTTCAGGAGATTCCCAAGGGTTTTCATAATTTTAAGGGATTTTAAGATTTTAATGGATTTCAGAGAATTCATTAACAAGGAGTGAGGGATTTCTTAGGGTTTCAAAGATTTCGAGAGATTTTCAAATAATTGTTGCACATTATTTGTGATTCGTCCTGAATTCTTATTAATTTATCCTCAATTCTTTTCAATCCCTTTTAATTCTTCTAAATGCACTTATTTTTATTAATTCAATGGATTTTAAAAAGTTTTTATTTAATTCATCTTCAAATCTTTTAAATTCACCTTAAATTCGTAGGCATTTCATCAAATTCTTTTGAATACTCTTTTAATTCCTCTAAATTCATTTCAAACTTCCTTAATTCAATCAATTTTTT
The DNA here is from genome assembly GCA_035041075.1 of Acraspis erinacei. Taxonomy (NCBI): domain Eukaryota; kingdom Metazoa; phylum Arthropoda; class Insecta; order Hymenoptera; family Cynipidae; genus Acraspis; species Acraspis erinacei. Next base: position 94,416,650 of record JAWWLR010000034.1, on the reverse strand, counting down.
CATGTTTTTAAATTGTTTTCATTAACTTAATTATTTTTCCAATTCAGCTGGATGTTTTACATGAATATCATCGAGTTCTTCTTATTTCTCGTAAATTCTTCTAAATTCACTCAAAATTGAGTCTAATCAATAGAATTTGTCGATTTTAAAAGTTTTTTCCAATTCATTTTAATTCTTTTGAATATAACTTGAATAGTTAAAAATGAGTTGGAATTCAAATATTTCAAGATGTCTAAAGAGTTTTTGGAATTAGCCTAGAAAAAGTGATTTTTGCCCAGGATACTGAAATTGTGTGTCAAATATATCCCGGCTAGGAGGGGTTAAAACTCGCATAGATGACATTAGTGCCCCGTATTAGTCTCGGATAGCGAAACTGTATACCTAGTCGACCCCGACTAGGGCCGGATAAAACGTGGACAGGTATTTTTAATGCCCCTTGATAGTTCCGGAGAGTGAGATTGAGTACCGAATTGATCCCGACTAGGATCGGATAAAACCAGGAGATATATTTTTAGTGCTACGTATAGGTCTCGCATAGACCCGGATAGCGAGATTGCGTACCGAATAGATCCCCTCTAGGACCGGATAAAACCCGGATAATATATTTTAGTGTCCCGAATAGACACGGTCAGTGATATTTTGTGCCGAATAGTTTTCCGGCTAGAACCGGATAAACCCGGACTTATATGTTTAGTTCCCCACATAAGTGCCGGATTTGCCCGGATAAGGAGATTGTGTGACGAATAGATCCCGAGTAGGACCGGATAAAACCCGGAGATATATATTTTTAGTTCCCAATATAAATCCCGGGTAGCGAGATAGAGTGCCGAATAGATCCCAAGTAGGAACGGATAGATATTGTAAATTCCTAGTATGTGTCCCGGATAAGCCTGTGTAGGTAGCTCTTAGCTTCCCGCATGAGCCTCGGTTATAGTCCCGCACACAACCCGAGAAAAATCCCGTAGTTGACCCCGGAGAGGTACGAATATAGTTTCGAGTCTATCCAAGTTGTATTCGGGAGTCTATCGAGAAATTTAAGCAGGGTAGATATTGTGAAAGACTATCCCAATTTTCGTTATCTAGACCGAAAGAATGTATACGTTAAAAAGTGACGAACTAGTAGCTAGGTCGAATATGAGAAAAATTCATTGGACATTGATGTATTTTCGTAAATAATCTGCTAATTCTGAGAAAGAATTCATGAACTCGATATCACAAGTTTAAAACCGCTCATCACTTATTTTTCGTAAATAATTACACAAATATTATGAGTAATTGAGAGAAGTTTCACAGAGCACTCACGAGGTTGCCCGACGAATCTGGGAACTAGGACTTAGCTTCGTCGTCACGTGACCTTCACACGCTCTGTGTGTGTACGCGTATATGTGGTTTAAGTTCGTCAGATGAGTGGCTAGAAGTTATTTTATACATACATTGCTCAACCTCGATGGCTTTGCGTATTTAGGCACTCATGGTTTATGTTTAGAAACTGTCGAATCAGCAGTTCGAGGGTTCAAATCCTCAGAGTTGGGCGAATTTATAATAGCACAAATAAAAATAGCACAAATAAAAATAGCACAAATAAAAATTTTCACTTTTTATGTGTATGTAAGGAACAAATGAAAAAATGAAACAACAAATTGAATTGGAATATTCATCGTCCTTATAGTCCTAATCGTTAGGTTTTGTACCCGCAAAATGTCCAAAGAAATGAAAAATAGCAGTTTTATGCTAAACTTTGGTGCAGATCTTTTTTTTTAAATCTTTTTTAAATTAATTATTTTTCATTCGAAAGTTAAAATTTTTCAAGCATTTTTACCTTATTTTAAATCATGCTAGTTGCTGTATGTTATACATAGATCTTTTTTAATATTGCACAGTTTAGCTCGAAAATGAAATTTTTTTAATAGTATTTTTACTGTTATAATAAAAATCATATATGTTATCAAAAAAGGTTTAAATTGAAGTTTGTCGACCTTTCTAAAATGAACAATTATATACTTTATATTCTATCTCATTTTGCATAGCTTGGCAGAAAAATAGGATTTTTATTTTTTATAAGTATTTTCGATTGAAAAACTGCAAGAAAAAATAGACTTTTAATCAAATCGGCGACATTCAATTTTCACATGAAACAAATATCTTCCATTCGAGATGGTGATTTCATCATTATAATGATCATAATAAAAATATGAAATGATATAATTATCTGCGAAGGACAATCTTGACACTAATAACATCGTTATCTAACATGTATGAGAGATAAGAGCTACTTGTGTATTTATTTGAACTCTGATTACACAATGTAATATTCCTTAGATACAGTTGTTGACGAAATTATTAAACGAATAATCAGTTTTTATCTACTTTGAGAAAATGAGGTTGGCCTCTACTTTTGTTTTCACTTTGGCGGTCATCGTTAGTTCTATTGGTGAATATAATAATATAATCTATCTATAATTCTTATTAGGTCACCTAAACCCTCTGAACCCGAAAAACAGGTTTTTGCGAATTAGCCTCTTTGATTTTTCGCGAAAAATCGAAAATTCAAATGTCGATCGAACAAAAAAATAATAAGAAATTCCATTGTGCCTTGCAACTATGCAAGATACGATAAAAGATGAATTTACAAACAGTATGTGCCAGAAAATATATGCGAATTTGCTAGAAACTCTTTTTATAAAAATATACAAAAGAGAAATAAATTAATCTTTGGAAAAAGAATTCAAGCTTCAATAAAACTTTATTTAAAAAGAATTTTCGCGTAGATAACATTTACAACTTTGCTTAAATCAATTTTTGCTAGGTTGCGTATTTTTGGTTTAAACCGTAAAAAAATTCAATATAAACAAATTCATTTTATGGAAAAACTGAATATTTTTCAGGGTAGCTGAGAATGAAATATAATGCAAAATGTAATTAATTAATTTGCCCTTGCCTCCGCGGTAGAAAAACTACTTTTAATATATTTTTCACCACGCAGTAAAATCCTGCGCAAATGAAATGACCAAGGTCATTTCATTCGTAAATAGTTGACTTATCAACCTGTGCGTTGCATTTTAAATAGGAAAATTCTTTTTCAACCAGCAAAATGTACATTTTCACAGAAATTTAACAAAAAACGGTTAATTTTGTAATAAAATAGTTGAATTTTCAAGGAAAGAAGATGAATCATCAAGAAAATAGTTGAATTTTTGATCAAAATAAATCACCGTATTCAATTACTGAATTTTTAATCAAGTCATTAAATATTTAACCTTAACACTTCTACTCGAAATAGTATAGGTTATACATAAATTTTATATTTTATTAGACAAACATAATTTTGAAAATCATATTGTAGATTTTGGTCACGTCAGAAAAAGTATTTAATTCATAACATCTAACTCCGCTTGAAAATTCGGCTTTATTAATCGTATTGGAACATTCTTTAGAGATGATAGCATTCATTACAAATTACAATTTTAGGCGTTCTGACGGTGATTTGGCGAATTAATCCAAATTCAAAATTTTCTGAGATGTTTGCACGAAGGCTCTTCGAATCTGTTCAGGTAAAAAATAAGCGGTAGAGTTAGAGGTTGTTGAATATTAGTATCAGTTTGGGATTATAATTCGAGCTTTTCTAAAAGTGACTTAGTTGATTATTTCGAATTTCCCTATTTTTTGAAATATTTACACGAAGGCTGTTCAAAGCTGTTTAGTTAAAAAATTAGGCGTCGCCATAAGGGTTTTTACACATCATTTTTTGGGCTGGAAATAAAGCTTAGGCTTTTCTGAAGGTGATTTGGGTGATTATTTAAAATTTTCAAATTTTTTAGGACGTTTAGTGGAAGGCTCTTCGAATATAAATAACTGTTTGTTTTATAGAGATTTCCGTATAGCAGAAAATCGTTCATTGTCATTAAGGTTATTGCAGCGCTTAAGAATCTTCTATTTCTTCTTGCAGAACGCAGCTTACAGACCGATAGGAAGCCTAATAGCAAGCATAGTAATCGTTCTCCTTCTTCTTCTGCTGGCAATCTACTTCTTCTTGCAGAATGCTGTTCACAGACCGACGGGAATCCTGGTCCTTCTTCTTCTTCTGCTCACAAACAGAATTCGCCTGAACGGACTCCGCCTGGGGAGACTCCTATCCGTTCCAGGTCGAGGTCTCCGACTAACAGCCCTAATTCTATTAAAGTACTTGGATATTCAGTTGAAAAACTTGGATATATGCGCCTTATTCCCTACACAAACCAGAACCTTCGATTCGAATTTCGAAGATATGTTTTTTCAACTGATAAACCAATTAGATGGTTAACAGATGCAAGGAGGTTTGTACCTGTACCAACTCAAGAACAAATTGTATTATCAGCATCCAATGGTGACATTTTTGCAATATTAGAGTATAGCGGATTTCTTCGTGGATTATATAGGGCAGCAAAACATAATCCGAGAGTGAAAGTAAATATGATAACCGACGCAGTTGATAATATGACACCAGATGAAATCAGTGATTGCCCCGTAGGCAAAAGCAACGGAAACTTCCCAACCAATTTTTCTAAAGCTTTTGCTGATCACGATTCACTAACGTTTGAACAAGATCCTAATAGCGAACGTAATTCTGATTCTTCTCCTTCTGGTAGACAACATTCACCTGACAGAGTTGTTTCTCATGTGCCTTCTCTTCCTGACAGACCCAGGTCTCCTCCGGGTAGGCCTCCTTCTGATCGAGTACTTGGATTTACTATAAAAAAACTTGGATATATTCGGCTTATTCCTCAGGGAAATCAGAACCGAATATTCGAATTTCGTCGTTACGTTATTCCTGCGGATACACCAATTCGATTGATATGGCGAGGTAAGAACTTTATGCAAGTGCCAACCCGAGAACATATTGTCTTATCAACATCCACTGGTGACGTGTTTGCATTACTGGAGTATAATGGAATTCTTCGTGGATTATATTCGACAGATAGATCTCATCCGAGAATAAAAATAAACATGATAAGCGGTGCAGTTAAGAAAATGACCGCAATTGAAATGAGCGAATGTCATGTTGGCGAAAGTTACCCAATCTTCCCACGTTGGTTTGATCATTTTGTTTCAAAGGAAAATTCTCTACAGTATACGTATCACTAATTCAATGGAAGAAACATAAACAAAATTATAATATTCTTTTTTGTCTGCGGTCTGATCAAAATTAAATTGAAATATTTCACTGCCAATATATTATGGTTATTAAGGCTCAGAGAGTTGCAAGATTTTGAGTTTTAAGATCCCCGTTTTTGGAAAAAACCAAATCCCCAAGCTTCTCACAGAATTTCAATCATTTTCACATCTGTAGCGTATATTTTAAAGGGATTTGAATGAAATTTGAAGAAATGAAAATTACAAAAGAGAGAAACGAAAACCAAACCAAATTTACGATTTAACTTTTTTTTCAAAGGCGTACATTTAATTTTTGTTTAAATACAAATATTTCGATTACTCATGATTTTTTAGGTCAAGAGTGAATTGGAAATATTAAATCAGAATTGTAATATCCCTATCAAAAATTCGCTTTCCAAGTAATATTTTGATGACAGAATTACTTGCCTTCGTGAAAAACGTGTTTTTCTACTGATTTACAACGATTTTCTATAATTCATCGCGATTTTAGAAATTTGAAAAGGTTTCTAATGATGCAGAGATTTTTGAGAGATTTGCAAATTTTGGATTAAATTTCGAGGAAATTTATTGAAACTTAAAGGATAGTTTCATCATTTTTCAAGGGATTTTGAAGGCTTCGATTAAATTTCATTGTATTTCATGAATAATGCAGATCATAGGATTTACGATATAAAAAATATAACCTGACAGAGAAAAGGAAGGGCTCTCTTTAGAGACGTGTATTTCTAATCTTGTTTTGTTTTGATATTGTGTGACGGAGTGTAATTTAATTAAACGCTACTTAAAACAGCCTTCTCTCATACTTTTTCCCGGAGCCAAAACAGTCAGTGAAGCGAAATTTCAGAAACTTTATTTGAATCTGGGAAACTTTACCGTAGGTAACAAACTAGAGGCGTTCACCATCGGGATGACCGAGAACATCGTGCAAAATTGTGTAAAATTGTCTCTGTATTAAATATATTTCATTGTAGTGTAAGCCAACTGGTGTACTTAAACATTTGCTATTTTTATGTATGAACCGGGGTGCATTTCCGAAAATATATGAGGCTGCAAACTGAACATTCTTTGGATATCTGTTCACGTGATTCCGGCGACGCACAATGGGAAAAAAGCACCTTTTTTGGACAAAAATCGACCGACAGGGCAATTCTTAACGGATTTTGATGTTTTTTTATAAATGACCGTAAAGCTTCCAGTTATAACAAGTAACTGCGGATATTTTAATTCGAATTAACGGAACTTTTTATTTAACAACAAAGTTACAACTTTTTGTTGCTAAACGTTTCCGTGATACCATTTTTTCTACGACTTTCAAATTCATTAAAAAACGTCATAAATCAATTAAATAAGTAACTACAAATAATTTCCAGTGGGTTGGAGTAACTTCAAAAATGGCTAATAATGTTATAAACAAATTAATTCACAAAAGTCATTTTTTCGTGATTCGCAATGATCAGCTAATTTTAACCCATAGCTTTTGTATAAAGTATAACAGATAATGATGTGCGCTTACAATAAGATAGGAATAGATAATTATTGCCAATTATTTAAACAATTTTTATAAACAAATGCACATTTTGACAATTTTTTCATGAATAGGCTTGATTTTTTTGCGGAATCAATTTGAAAT
>JAWWLR010000034.1:94197621-94212179 GCA_035041075.1 Acraspis erinacei | reverse complement strand
TAAAAAATGTAATAAACAAAAAATAAATCATTTTTGCAAAACATCTTTCATAGTACTTAGGCTCTTTATGTTAAATCTCGATGATGACCTTGATAAAGTGTTTTGTTAAGACTTTATTTTATTGTGTGTTAAGAATTTAATTGTGACGGTTGTTATTCTCTTTGTATTCTCAGAAAAAGTCTGTACGGAGCGTGATAAACTTGTTTATTTGTTGTCTTCTTCGAAGCTTGTTTTTATATTGTAGTCATTCAACAAACATTGTAAATTCTAAATTAATAAAAACCGTTTACTTTTTATTTTGCTTTTATCTCCGCATTATTATTATTATTTCGATTTGCTTTAACTCAATTCTGATTGAATTTTAATTATTCTGATATATTAATAATATCTTTTTCAAACAAATTTCTAGGATAGCTGTCACGGTGAAGAAGATTCTGTACATTGATTCAGTTTCTATGAAAAAATTTTCTGTCACACTGTATTTTATTAATCATAGTTTATGTTGCAATGAATGTTTATGATACATAATCAAATGTTTACCTAAATATGTATTTTGATAACCAATTTGTTTTCAAATTATTGTTAACTTACCGGCAAAATATAATGTTTATATGAATTCAAGACTAAGTGTAATATAAGTGTTGGTGGCGCTAATAGACAATAAAAATATAGAGGACTTATCGGCTATGATCGAGGATGTCTTATTCAGGAGTGCGACTGAAATGTGTGGTACTGCAGTTGTATGAAGAAAGTCTGGTGATGTATGGTGGAATGATAAAATGAAGGCTGCTTAAAAAGCAAAGGAAGAAGCGGACATGAGAACTTTGAACATCGCAGATCTTGGCGATGAAGAGAGAAATAGAGTTAAAGGTAATTGCAGATACAAAAAGAGAAATATGAAGCGGCTAGTAAAGGAAAGTCAAGATATAATCGAAACAGGAGAAGCGAAGATATTACGAAACGACTTTGAAGGCAGCAATAAACTGCTTTATAAAGAAATGTAGGGAAATAAAATGACTCAGTTTTTCAGCATGAGAAATGGAAAAGGTGAAATGCTATATGATACAGACGGGATACTAGATGCTTTGAAAGACTATTTTAGGGAATTGTATGAGGGAAAATATATAGTTTACCACAACTGCGATTTGGAACACGATGCGTTAGAAAACTCAGTTGAGAAAGTCTATTTCACTGAAGTTAGTGATATAATTTTAAAAAATTTAAAGCGGTGAGGCTACTGGTATAGAGAGTATTATCACTGTAATGCTTAAATACGGTGACGAGTACATAGGTCATAGATTTTGCGAATTGATGAAATTTTGTATCGAAATAACTGAACACCCAGACAACTGAAAGAAGGCGATTATCGTACTAGTATAGAAAAAAGGAAGATAAAAGGGTGCGTGAGTCATCGTTAGCGTATGATAAGGTTGTTATGGCAGAATCAATCGAAACAAAAACACATGGCCGTGCATGCACTCAAAGCCCACCTTCGTAACATGTCACGAATATCCAGAATATCACATACATCGCGGAACGTGACACCTGCTTGTTTAGAGTCTAAAAATGCATACCCGCACCTTGAGAAAGATGACGATGAACAAGGAAATAAAAATATATCATCTTGAGTTTGAAACAGAAACAGGAAGTTTGACCAGTTTTATAACGGGTTGCTTTAATTCCGTGCAGCCGAGCTGCGGCCCGCGGTCAATTTTCCTGGCGTGTTTAAAAAATTTTTTAAAATATGCATTGTCAGTAATAATTTTAAAGAATTGATAATTACAGTACTAATAATATTATACGATAGAATAGAAATAAATTATGAAATAAGCTGCATATTTTCCCATGTATAAGGTATTTATGTCAATTTCAGCTAAGACCTAGACTGGTACAAATGTACGTGAAACTTTAGGGATGACTTTGAATCCACTGAACGAACCGCTTTGTAAAAATAAGATGTCATCTTTTAAAAGATTTTCTTTTTCTAGAATCTCTTTTCTACTCTTTCTAAAATCTCTTTTCTCCTCTTTGCAATACTTCGCATTTTTATGTAGACATCTATTTGCACATTTTCAAAAGCTTAAAAAAAAAGAAAAATGTTTGGGTTTGATGTGTAAAACATGGAATTTAATTTTTAATGATAAGATTTACAATCGTTTGATCTTGATTATGATTAGTATTTTTCTCAATAATTTCCTCACTCGGGTCCAAGTTGAGAAAGCCTTTACATGAGTTTTTAACGCAAGACCAACGTTGAACATCGTCCTTCAACAATTTGTCGAAACGAAATTTATATCCGTCTAGGATAAATAAATCTTTTCACTTCTCGCTTACATTTTTTTTTCCATTTTTTCTATCAGTTTTGTTGCAGAATGCACGGAGAAAACAAGGCACGGAACAGAAACTATACAAACACAAAAACGAACACACATCTACACTTTACTAGAAACACGTACAAACGACTACATTTTTCGGAAGTTCGATTATTTAACCTCTACTCCTTACGTCCCACACCCCTTACTCTATTCATGAGCTTATTAATTTGATGGTGGAGTGGGAGGAGAAACTTCGACATGAAACTCAAACAGGACAAAAGTGACCGCGGGCCGCAATTCGGATATTTTCTTGACCATGGGCCGCAACTCGTTAACGGCTCTTTAATTGGCCTGCTGCAGTTTTGAGAGGTACTAAATCAATTTAAGCATCAGAGCCTAATAGGCTTCAACTATCTAGGCTAGATGTCACTTTTTAGAAGCAAGCTTCTCCTGAAGTAGCAGTAATTCACCTGAGTAAGGAACGTCCTTATTTCCCTAAATGTAAGGATAGTGTATCTATAACTAGCCGAACATGTTTTTTGATTAAATTGAATGCCGCCTCCCAAAGAGCACCGCAATGCGAAAGTGCGGGAGAATTAAATGTTCACTGAATTTGGTTATGTAATAGATGACGGAAAATTTTAGAATCTTCAGTTGAAACTGCAGAAAAAGATGCTGGTAGTTGTCACTCAGATCACATGAAGTTGTATCCGATAAATCAATCCGTAGTACAATCGGAACCGCTCGAGTAAATACAATAGACAAGGATGAGAATATAACCCTTAGAGGCCTTGTGACCCCGTCCTTTGGAAGTATATATCCAGATAGGACCTGTGTAACCAAAATCAGTATCAGAAAAAGGTCGTGGAGTTTTTTTTACACGGAATGTTGGTAATGGAGGAATTCATTACTCTAAACGTTTGAATAATTTGAGATGTCCTAGAAACGTCTTTGGGACATCCCTAAGAAATATTTTGAAATGTATCTTTTGTACATCCTAGGAATGCTCTTAAGATGTCTACTGTCTGTACGAAACATGTCCCGAGAACGTCCACGTCTTTAATACGTATTTAGGTCATCCTTATGACATTATCCGTCTTAGAGTCGTTGCTTGGACTGACACAGGACGTCCTGCGAACGTCCCCAGGACGTACATTCGATTTTCATAGTTTTGTGACCACTGGGTTGTTTTCGGTTAAATTATAAATGAGGTCCATTTCAAAGCTCTAAGGAATTAATTTAAAAGTTTTGAATCATCTTTAGGTTTTTTAATTTTTTTCACTTTTAAAACATTGTCGGTCTCAATGAATCGGTATTTATGACTTAGGGGTATCTTTTGGGCCAAGTATTATAGGTTATAAGAGAGAAAACAAAATCATTAAAGAACTCGCACATTTCTTTATTAATTATCCCTGCTCCTTTTTCTATTCTTTCTCTTATAGGAGCCCTATAATCTTCATCTGTTTGCAAGTTTATTCCTAAATACATTGAAACTCTTTAATATCTCACCCTTCTATAGCCCTTCCGAGAATTGACGCCACGCCGCCAGCCCCAAAATCGGCACTATTCAAGAGTTTTACTGTATTTAAACTCTTTTACTTCTCTAATATTATTTCCTTCAATCTCCCTGTCTATTCTCACTCGTTCGCTAACATGTCCCAGATTACGTTATCATAAAAAATAGAAATAAGGATCTAGACAAAAGATTTTCTGTGATTAACGAAATTGCTGTCACAAACACGGGCGTTTTTCAAATCTAAATATCATAAAACGCGAATGTTGATACTTTAATTTTAAAAAATGATAATGGCTATAGTATATATTACATAAGATAATGAAGCCGTGGAATATTTATCTTTTAGACACATTTTCCAACAAGTTCTTCATTAATTCATCAATCAGCCTCTCCACTAATTAGCAATTATGAAGATTATCTGTACTCTATTCGTATCCACGGCCATAATCCTCAATTCTATTGGTGAATATAATTATATAATATAGCCATTTCTCCATAAACTATGTCACCACTTTTGAGAGGGGAATGGGTTCTCACTAAACCTACGGTTGGTAAAGTGTAAGGGAAGGGGGTCTCAATCAAAATAACCTTACAGGTATATTAAAATTTTAGATTATAGAGAAATTTTATTTTCTAATAGTTGCCGCCTATGGCAAAGTCTAAAGTACGCTTAGAGATGATGAATGTTTATGGTAGAAAATTAATCCTCTTGCTTAAAATTGTATTTTTTAGTGGAAAATTACAATTCTTTCTTGAGAACTCTTGAATAAGATTAAAAATTCCTCTTTATGGTAGTAAATTAATCTTCTTATTTTCACATTCATATTTTTAAGTTGAAACTTCAACCTTCGGTTGAGAACTCGTATTTTAATAAAACCTCGCCTTTTTCGTTACAAGGTTAATCTTTTTGTTGAAAACTTCATATTTTTTATTTTAAATTTCAACCTTTTCGTTGACAATTTGAAGTTTATTTACAATTCCTCTTCTTCGATAGTAAATTAATAATTTTTTTAAAAATTTCTTCTTTTTTAGTGGAAAATTCAACTTTAAAGCTTAGAACTCTTAAATTTTAAAATAAACTTGTCTTTTCTTGTAATTCATTCATCTTTTTGTCTAAAAATTCATTTTTTTTAGTTTAAACTTCGACTTTTTGTTGGAGAACTCTTTAACTTTATTAAAAATTCCTCTCTTTTGGTACTAAATTAATCTTTTTGTTTAAACTTTCATATTTATTAGTTGCAACTTCAAATTTTTGTTCCAGAGATTCAAGTTGATTCAAAAATCCTTTTTTTTACATTAAATTCACCATTTTGCATAAAAGTCTAATTTTTTAGGTAAAAATTCAACTTTTTCGTTTAGAGTTATTGAATTTTAATTTAAAAAACTCGTATTTTTTGGTAGTAATTTAATTTTTTTGTTAAAAATTCTTATTTTTTAGTTTAAACTTCAACTGGTTTGGTTAAGAACTCTTTCCTTATGTTAAAAATTCTTCATTTTTAAATATCTTAATCATTTTTTTATTATTCTTTTTTAGTTGAAAATTCTACTTTTTAGTCCAGAATTCTTAAATTTAAATATAAACTCCTCTTTTCTCGTGTTTCATTCATATTTGGGTTTAAAAATTCATCTTTTTAGTTGAAACTTCGACTGTTTTGTAGAGAACTCTTAATTTTATTAAAAGTTCCTCTTTTTTTAGTGATAAATTAATCTTTTTGTCCCAAAAATCTTTTTTAGTTGAAAATTTAACTTTATGGTTTAAAATTCTAAAATTTCGTAAAAACTCGTCTTTTTTCGTAGTCAATTAGTATTTTTGTTTAGAAATTTATCTTTTTTAGTTGAAACATTAAATTTTCAGTTTAGAACTCTCGAATTTTATTAAAAATTCGTCTTTCTGTTGTAAATTAATCATTATGACTAAAAAAATTATTTTAAAATGTAAATTAATCTTTTTGTTTAAAAACATATCTTTTTGGTTAAAAATTTACCAACTAGGCTTTAAAGTTGCACTACTTTCTTACAAATAAAAAGTTTTTTTCTTTTTTTAAATATTTAACTTTTTCTTGGAGAATTTTTGAATTGTAGTGAAAATTCAACATTTAATTAGATAAGTAGCAGCAGATAATTTTGCAATGGAATCACGGTCTTTTTTCTTCAAAAAAGAATTATCTAAAGTATTTATGTTTCTAAAATAAATGATCATGTTCAATTTTTTAAAAGCATTCCATAACAGTTCAGATAGAGCCTAAATTTAAGGTAAGGTAACCTTTAAGTTAAATCTATTGTAATTATCACTACATTTTTTATTAGTTTTATTACTGTTTAAAATAACAGTAATAAAACTAATAAAAAACTAAAAAAGATACATTTTCAACCAAAAATGGAATGATTAAATTTTCACCGAAAAAGAATTATGTGAATCCCAACCGAATGTTCCTCTAAAGGGATTAAATTAATTTAAGATTAAAGAAATCTCTAACCAGATTTTTCTTCTAAAAGTTTTTCTATATATTCACTCAGTATCGCCCCCTTTTATTCCCGTTTAGAAAATTTACAACTTTCGATTACTACACTGGGTTTAATTATAAAATTTTGAGTTTAAAAATAGGATAATAATTACAATTTTTCTCTACTGATTTATAAACCTCACTGTCTTCGGATATATTCTTTTTACGTTTAAAGAGTATATCTTTAGATTCACGTAGTCGAAGTCCTCATCGAACTGAATGATTTTTTTTAATATAGGAGCTTTCTTCGAAAGTTTACTCTGTTAAACTGAACCAGTGGATTTCTACTGGTGCCTCAATTGAAACAGCGCTACTAAATATACGAGTGACGCCAAATGATAGATGTAATTAGTGATATAGCGCTCCACGCGGGATAGGCGGGAACTTCCAGTCGTCTGGCCCGCGCAATGTCGCTGATCAGGGCTTCGTATTTCTCGAGTGAAAAATAAACCTTCTTGTGCACTTGTGTTTTCGTTATAAAATATTTGCGCCTGGCTGCAATAAACAAGGGATATCTTTCGCTTGAAAGTGGGAAGGTTCCTGGCCACTTGGGTTGGACTTTAAGCGGCGCGACACGTTGACATAATGACTGGACTTTCCACAATTATTAGGCACAACATGCAGCATTACATGCAGTATACTGCATTTACATGCAGCCCGTTCATCTTTTATTATTGTGGAACTAAACTGCGATTTTTAAAAGATAATTTTGCAACTCTTTCCATAATAGTGATGAAGGATAAGTGTCATACCTAACCAGCTGACAGGTGACAAGGCGTATGGTCAGCTGCATACTGGTACTGAGAAATCAGTGAATCTTATTGATTAAACAAGTGCAGGAATTCGACTGAGTGAACTAGTGAATTCTCATTCATTAGCAGTGACACACTTGTGGCTATTTAAACCAGTGATATTGCACTTGCAATCCGTGAGATTTCACTGGTTCATTCTAAAAGAGTATTTTTCAAATTTTCATGTCCATTTATGTAAAGTCCTGACTTAGGTAAAAAAATTAGGATAATTAAGAATTTTCTTGACAATCAATAGCTGCCACACAGGAAAATTCAGCACAGACAGATAATCTTAAGAACGGAATCATTATGATGCGATATTCTTTGATAAAACAAAAAACTCAAATTTTTACAAGAGCGTTCCATTCTAAGTATAGTTCCACTTAGAAATCGTCGTGAAGGGCCACGTTTTCCACGAGGAATTTCAATAAAAAATGTTCTCCCAAGTAACGTAATTTTAAGTATTTTATGACAAACATGCTTGAATAACAGATTCGCAAACAGTTGACAGCTATGTTTAGAACTACATTGACAATTACAACTAAATTAAGAACTCAGTCCATACGAACCTACGATTGTTTACTTTAGGAAAAATTTAACTCTATGTTCCTTGTTGCAGAATTTAGTTCACAATTCGAGTGTTTGCCTAATGGTGAACCACTTCCTGGTATCCCTCGTGATAGAACTTCTGAAAGATTCTCTTCTTCTGCCCAGTCTGTTGCTTCTGGTATGTCTTCTTCAGCTGCCGAGCCATATTTTCGTGTCAGGTCCAGGTCTCCTCCTATCAAGCAAATATTTCCTCGACCACTTGGATATAGCTTTGAAGACCTTAGATTTATCAGACTTGTCCCCCACAGCAATCAAACCCAGATATTCGAACTTCGAAGATACACTTTTTCTCCTCATAAACCAATTAAATTAAAAAAAGGATCTTCTGTCCTTAAGCCCATGCCAACCGAGGAACAGATTGTATTATCTACGTCTAATGGTGACGTCTGTGCAATTTTGGAAAAAACATCAAGCAAAAACACGATTTTTCGTGGACTATTTAAACCTGTTTCTTTGCCGTTGATCCGAGTGAAAATAAACATGGACAGCGGCGCGGTTACTGAATTAACTCCAAAGGAAATCGACGAATGTCCAGTAGGCTATAAAATCTCAATCCAAAGGAGTTTTAGAGTATTTCTTATTTGAATCTTGCTCGGTCTTTATGCTCACCCACGTTTATTCAGAGCCCTTTCAAAATTAAAGATAAGATTTTAAAAAAATTCCGGATTCAAAATTTATAAAACTATTACTACTATATGGATTCACATTATTTTTAAAATGTTAGCAACGTTGGTATACAAAAAATGCACTTGTTAACAATTTTATAATTTTAAGAACATATTATATGTCTGCTTGTGAAGTTTGGTTGTCAATAATCATGTTTAGACTCTTTTAGCTTTCCTTTTTATATAAACCGTTTCTACAATTTAATTATATAAGTTTATTTAATATTTTCCCAACGTTTCGGATAGATTTTATTCTCAATAGTGTTGCAAAAAGATGGTCTTATAATTAAAAAAGTCACTCGCTTTCATGTAGGTAAATGTGAAGAAGGAATTAAATTCCTAATGGATAACACCTATTTTCAATTTAAGAAAACCTTTTACAGACATAAGTTTTGAAATAACATGGGTTCTTCGATTTCAAATAATTTAGCTAACATGTTAAAGTAAGATTAAGAATTTGAGATTCTCTTAAAATTAGATTTTAAAATTATTGCGTACTTTAAGTACGCTAATATTAGCATTATTAAAAAGGATAGTAGTTTCATTTCTACTAAATGGTTCCGCAAATCAACCCATTCAGGCCAATTACTCAATTTTCTATCTAAACATCCCTTGCAAAATAATTAATATTATAAAAATCTTAGCTCACTCAGTCATTCTGCTTTCTGATTAAAAAAGGCCAAAAGATCCAAAAGACAATATTACTTTGATATCTTATGGCAAAGTTTCAGAAAATATAAAAATACTTAAAAACTTATAAGATCCACACTACTTTTCTTATAAATTCTAAACTTGATGAAATGATCTAATTAAAAATTAGGTGCAGACCAATTAGAAACTCTGGAAGAAAGACGCAGTTGACTGTCACTCTTTTAATTGTGGAAAATGTTATATTGGACAACAAAGACCTCTACACATTAGACGAAAAGAACGCTAAGATAGTGTTAGATTAAATTATGATAACGCTCCTAATGGGCATTTATACAATAATATTAATGATAATAATTCTCACTTTTTTCTTGGTGACGATATTCTACAAAAAAAGCTTTTTCTGACCTATGGTATGATAGGTTAATTGATACTTGTTGATGGTCACTTTTTCACTTTCCTTCATTTACAATTACTACATTATAACTTCGATTTAAAAAAAGAAAAAAGTGTCTCAATCCAAGTGTGACTAATGACTTTCATAACTAATTCGAAAGTTTATTATTTTTTCCCAATATTGCCCTAATTATTGAAGCATCTTAGCGGATGTAACATCTACACTAGCGATATTTATCTTCTTCAAATTCTTAATGATATCCCTTATCTCAGAGACACAAATTCTTTAACTAGGTTCTGCGATGTATCTTTTTCTATGTCACAGTTATGCTCACCTTCTCTATTCCTAATTCCCTCTTACTCTGTACTACTATACTCTGGTCAACGACAGAATTATCGGCAGGAACGATGCATTTTCATTCAGTACGTGCACACTGTCATAAAGGCGTGCCTTACAGATTTTCAAAAAATGGAACCCCTGCTGCTCAGATTTAAGGCCTGAGATTTAAGGGTTTGACCTCTCTTTTTCCCAAGAGTTCATCTTTGTTAGATTTATGGCGGTAGAAAAAACTTAGAATATCTGTTTAATATGTGCTGGGCACATCCTTTACAGCAGCGATTCCCAAACTTTTCTCGCTGTTTCTAAGGAGCGGTAGGGCCGCCACCCTGAAATTTGTTCATGATGCTTAAACCTAAGGGGGGACACTTGACTGCCTGCGGTGCGGGCGTGTTATTGAAATTTATTTTCCCAAACAATTTCAGAGGTCTAACGATTTTATGTTTCCAAAATCTGCGAATGCTTCCTTTCTTAGTGAAATATTTACCGATTTTTATGAATTTTTTCCCCATATTATTACAATTATATCACCAAATTCATTCAGTTATTTCAATTTAATTGTGGCATACCTTTGTAACTTTATTTATTGTAACAGGTCTCAATCTCATAAGAATGAAAGGGTCATTCATATTAAGTAAACAAAAGTCGTCGAGTGATCGCAACGGGGAAACCGGTTTCCGGGTAATTCCGATACTGTCGAGAATATCTCGGGAAATCGACAAATTCCGTATGGATTGGAACCTTCTATTTGAATTATGTTTATTGAGTTCAGTTGAATGTTTTTTTAGTTCTGCTCTAGGCTGAGCTGTCATGTAGAATGTCACTGCCCAGCCCTGTCTTAGCAGGAACGCTCTGCGTCATGGTCGTTTAAAAAGGTCTAGAATCTCAAGTGGTGGGGGTGACTCGCGTTTTGATGGAAACGCTGTTTGTCAAAGTGACCACTAAGAGTGGAGCGCGATGATCGGAGGGTATATGGTTTGTTTACATCTTTACATCACATCGCTGACATTTATTCGCTGCCATCGCTTTATTTTTGGTGTCAACTCAAAATTGCACTTTTTATCGTAGTTCGCAACCAAGCCTGTTCAAATTTTAGTTCTTGTCATTTTGAGTTTGTAAACTTGCCCTTTCTTAGACTGAACCAGTGAAATATTTTGAGATACTCAAAGAGATTCAATAGAGAGGGCGACTCATTTTCCAGAGATTCAACTAAAATAGCGCTACTGATACTACCAGTGACGCCAAATGATAAATTGAACCAGTGATATAGCGCGCCACGCGGACAAGACATGAACCTCCAGGCATCTGATACACGCGCGTCAGCGGTCAGGGCTTGGCATTTGTCGAGTGGTACTGAGAAACCAGTGAGCCTCACTGATTAAACCAGTTTCAGAAGTCCACTGAATGAACCAGTGAATTCTCACTGACTGTCAGTGACACACTTTTCGCTGCTTCAACCAGTGAGATTTCACTGGTTTATTTTAAGAGAGCACATTCCCTTCCTCGGAACCGCATAATATTTTTTATCGTACTTTTTTTGCCTCAATTTAGAAATACGTCAGCTTTGGTGTAAACTTTTGTTTTATTTTTAAATAGCGATTTCGATTTTACAGAATGTTATGGAATTCGCTTTACCCGAATGTTGTGGGTTAAAAAAGAAAATACGGGATTAGGTTGGTTGCCCTCTCATTTTTCTTTCTTTCTGTCAAAAAGAGACATTTTATCTTTCCTTTTTTAGAAAACGTTTTATCTTTCTTTGCATGGCAATAAGATCATTTTATGATGTTTCCCCAAATATGGGCAAATACTAAGGATTCGAACCCTAATTATGCTATCTAATCTTGTGTATTTAAAAGCAACACCGTGCCAAGTCGTACGGTGAGCATCAACCTACTTCAAACTAAAAATTGTTGAAATCAGTGTCTCTTTAAAGAAAATATACTTCTAATAATTAATGAGGAGTTCTAACGAAAATCAAAAACTTTTGAAAGAATCAAGCAAAAATTGTATTTTGAAATAATTGAGAATTGAATTTTACTTATTTATAAAAATGCTTGATATTCTTGTTTTCTTCAAATATTTAAAAAGCTTGATGTCAATCCCAAGGTAATGAACAATAAAGAGAAGTAATTTGCAAAAAATTGTCACTAACGTTGATGACAACAAATTATCGTCTCGTATACAAAAACTTCCACAAAACGCTCAGATTATAATTTATCCAATTATTTTACTATACTTTTTACTCATCTTAGTTTTACATGTGGAATAACTTTTCTAAAGCAACAATTTAATAAATGTGAAAAAATAATTAAATTGCATTAATTTCAGAAAGCGATAACAAATTTTCTTCATTTAATATTTACACAGTTTAAAAACTAGCTAAATCTGAAAAAAATAAAGAACCATGAAGTTCTAGAACACTTTAATAAATTTAGCCACAACAAAATATTTCCTACTATATAAAGAAATCCATAAACTTCACATTTTTTAATGGTCCAATTTTTTTACATTACTTTTTAACTCAGCTTCTAATTTAAAATGACAATTCCGACATAACAACTGACATTTTGTAGAAAATCTTCATCTTAAGTTTGCATATTGCCGATTTAAAAAAGGAATCGAAAGTCGAGTGCTAATTATTTAATTATTCTTTTATAATATATAATATTGTTTTCCCTTGAATATCGTGCTTTAAAAAGGTATGACGTACTTTTGAATTATTAAAAAAGGAATAATATTATTTTGAAACATTTCTTAAGACATTTCACCTTATTTTATGCTGCCCTCTATTTTCTTTGATAATTTATATAGTAAAAAAGAATTATATATGTATACGCGTGATTGCCAAAAGGTTGACCACTTTTAATCAAAGCCATTTTCTATGATTAATGAGTTTCGTATACAATTATCTCGCCGTCGTTTAGAAATTACAAAAAAAATAACAAATAAAAAACTGTTAAATAATATCAAATACATTTTTTATTATTTAATATTCGCACACACACAGAATTTAACGACCCAGTTTGAATTTTGCGCGTTAAAATAGGATTTCAATTTTTACTTATTTTTTATTTAATTTCTTAAGTTTCAATACTTTATGCTGCGCAACAATTTAAAAACTTAAAATCGCTTGAGTTCTAAATCTTAATTGGAATTAAAAGCATTTCATGGACTTGGAAAATGATCTCATTGAATCTCGTATTATGTTTATTCCTTATCAAACGTAAGTATCTCAGATGGCCAAACTTGAGTTCTTCAATATAAGAGATAACGACTCCATTTTAGATAATATAAGCTAAGAAAGCATTTAAATATATTTATAAGTTACATTGTTCATCAAATTCTGTATTAATACATTCGTCTTTTTTTCCTCTAATTAGAAAATATGAGGTTTTTCTGTACTCTCGTATTATCCTTGGATGTGATCCTTAATGCTGCTGGTGAATATAATAATATAATATACCTATAATTTAGATACATTTATTTTAGGCTTCACCCAAATCAGGATGTGATGAAACTGTTCCATAGTCTGTTTAAGTAATACAGGTATTTAAAATTTGTTAAATGATCACATCGGCGAACTTTTATACATTTAAGCAACCTCTTCTCAGATGTTTTTGAAAAAAAATCGAAAATAATACAGATAAAAGACCAACACTGTGCTAGATAATAATACTCCCAAAATAAAACCGTTACCAGTCAGAGGAAAAAGAAAATATCTCGACAAAAATTTTTTCGAGAAAAACCAAATCAGAATCACGCGATATTTTAAGGGTCGCTGAATTCAAATCTGAACTTGGATTATTAAAATTAAAAATGGCTGATTCAGTCTCACTAGGAGCGTAGATTATGGAGGTAGATTAGTAGATTAGTGGAAACGTTTTGACGAATGAGGTTAATGCTGGAACTGGTGTAAGCACCTCATTGGTCAAAATTGTTCCAATATTCTACTAATCTACCTCCATTGGACTGCGCCCTGACATTAAATAGTAAACATGTTTTATCTGGATAAAATTCATGGTAGCTGGATTTTCGGGGTCGCTGATTTAAATTCGGATGTGGGGTTTTAAAGTTCAAAATGGCGAATCCAATATGGCGGAGATGAAGTATTACAAATATTCGGATACTGATAAAATTTTTATGCTTTAGTCTTTGAGGCCTTTAAATATAAATCTGATGTTGAATTATGAAAAATCAAAACCGCGATTCCAATATGCCGGATCAAAATAATAAAAAATGTTTAGAACTTCACGGGATCGTGCACACTCGTATTTACGCCATTTTGAATTTAAAAAATCCAGCATCAGATTTGACTTCAAAGACCCCCAAAAACGATAACAAACTCAAGGACAGTCAAATCAGATCAGAGCTTAAAATCTTGAAAACATTTATAAATGCCATGAATCCTTTAGAATAACTGGAGGCCCTAAACTCGCAATGTATGTATGATTCTTTACTCGCACCCACTGTTGACATGGAATTCCTATACAATGTACACTATAAATCCCTTGGACCGAAATTCCGGTTCAAGCAATGGTCAAACCTGCGATTTCGATCCAATGGACTGACTTTCCGGTCCAAAGGACCGGGAAAGCGGTGGTCGGTCCTACGTTTAGACTGATGCTGGCGAACAGTCCAAACGGGACTGGAATCCAGTCCAAAAGGGACTGGAATCCGGTTCAAGGAGAGAGACCAGCACAACGCGTCGCGTCGGTGCGGAGCGGAGGTGAATGCTGCACGTGGAACGTTGACAGTGTAGGTTAGAATACCTAGAATC
>JAWWLR010000034.1:94101663-94120079 GCA_035041075.1 Acraspis erinacei | reverse complement strand
TCCGGTTAAATATTTAGGTAATATTAGATTTTCGCATGCAAAGTGCATTTCTGATATTCTTTTATTCTCAGTACTTCATTCTTTTATAATGGCAATTTAAAAAAATAAATAAAATATTGTAACTTTCACATTATAATTTTCTAGATCAACAGTCCATGATTATGGCTATTGCAATTAAAGTATCTGTGATAGAAGTATAAGCTAAAAAATTGTAAATTAAATTTTAATAAATTTTCAGATCAGGAAACAGCTGCAAACCAGACATATAATCAAAAATATGGATCAAAATTCGATACCCTTGATATAAGAAGAGCTGATATTTTAACTGTAAAGAACAAAATGCCGTCCGGCAATGAGCAGAAAATTCAGCAATCAGAACCAGTAAAGAAATACACATGTGAAAAGTGTGCGCGAAGCTACAAACGAAAAGAGCAGTTGACTACTCATCAAAAGTTTGAATGTGGCGTTATGCCCCAATTCAGATGTGAATTCTGTAGCAAACTATTTAAGAAAAAGCAACACATGAATACCCATGTAGGTCTCCTTCATCAGAAAGCAGGCTCACCGAAGGCGGTATTAACTTATAAATGCGACAAATGTTCTCGAAGTTATCGTTCGGCAGCTAGTTTAAATCAACACAAACGTATACAACACGTGGCAGTCACACCACAATTTACTTGCGATATTTGTGGCTACAAAATGAACCAAAAGAGTAACTTGTCCAAACATATGACTAGAAAACATCTCAAGTAATAATTATGACTTTTGTTTTGTTTTATTTATGTACCTTAAATTACTCTTTATGAAAATCATTACATAATACTCCACTTCACTTTTGAAAGTTTTCAAAAAAGTAAATTTTTTACAGTTTTTCATTATACGTTTAGATTTTTTGGTAAAAAATATACGATACTATATACGATATATTATTTACTAGCAAGTGTTAAACTTCAATTTTATGAACCATTTCATTTATAAAGTTATAAACAATGTTTCATTCTATTGAAGACCATGAGTCTGTCAATAGACATAGTATAGAAGTGAATGTTAGAATGACCGAATTAGACGAACAGATTACTTTAAATAAAGAAAATCTGATTTTCAATCATTTAAATAAACTGTGTTCAAACAATATTGTTCAAATTTACGATTTACACAAAAATGAAGTGCGCAATTCGATTCAACATATGGCACGTTGAACAATTTTATTTTTCGACCCATTTGTTATCCGGATGTAATATATAATTACACAGTATTTCTTTTCTAGTAGAATTGTTTTTCCAACAAATTGATATACTCCTACTGACGCGGATACTCTGAATATTATAAGTATATACAAATTTTTTGTAAACATTAAAAATTGCGGTTACAATTTATTTACGGACGTTTGGAGCCACAAAATGATTCTGAAACAAACTTGTCAAGACATACACACATTTGTTTTTCAAGTCAATAAATTAAATTTGATATACTGTAAATAGTCTTTTATTTTCAAATGTATACAAGACATGGTACAGATTGGGAGACAGCACCTTTGTATAAATGAATTACGTGGAAAATTGAAATGCACTTTACAGAAAAAATAAAATGTACTGTCTAGGATTTTAACGCACCATAAACTTAGATGAAGGGATCCTAGTATCAGCTTTACGGTGACAAACTGGAACATCCGGAAAAAATGATAACTATTATATAAGGTTTATTTATAGGATAATTATCAATTATTTAACTAATGCCAAATATTAATTTACATTTTTACAATTATCTTAGGGAAATCAAGGAGTGATTGAAAATAAAAAAGAAGAATCAGATCAACAGAGGAATATATTTTGAAACACTTCTGTTTAAGAATAAGGAAGATGATCTTACTGGCCCTGAGGAACATATTCTCATTCCAATACTCGCGCTACATATTTTATTATGCATTTCTATAATTACCAATAATTTTTTTTCTTCAAATTTTGAATTCTACCTAATGCAATTTAAGCATTTTTTTTAAGTTATCGCGCGTATAGATTATTATGCTTAGAATAATGTTCTTCTTGAATCCAAGAAATCAATTTTTGAACAGAGTTTGTTCCATGTAACCAAAAATAACCAAAAAATGAAGAAAATCTTCTTATATTAAAAAAATGTTTCTGGGAACAAAAAACCATTTCTTTGAACGTGGAGATTCGATGAAAATTGATGAAGTTAAATTTACATGAAGCATAATTACATAATTATATCATTTAATTAAACTTGACATCATTTTACCTTCTTATGAAGATTAGAATGTAAAATTTGTTTATTAAATTTTCTTCTATTTTTAGATCAATGCAAGTCTACAAGTCGAAAACATCAATAAAAAATTTGAGACGTAATAGTCTGCCGTTGACAGAAAATTGCAGCCCCATAAGAAGCAGAAATCTCAGGAATCGGAAGCGGAAAAAATACTTATGCAATAAGTGTACACGAATACTTTCTGAAGGTTCCAAAAAAGTAAATATTCTCTTCATCAATATCAAAATTAATTATTTTTAATAAATGTATAATTTTTTATTTATAATTAGTAAATTGGCATGAACATCCATATAAGATGAAGTGCATGAAAAAAACATTTTAAAAAGTCGATATTAACCCGAATCGGACACGTTTTTAAATGTAACTTTTGTTACATCTTCTCTGGGATTTACTAGACGGACTTTTTATTTTCAGATTTATCAAAAATTAATTGCATGCTCCTTTGATGTACAAAACAGGACGCTCCTGCATACGATCACATAATGCTATAAAAATTTTGTAATTTTGAAATAAAAAAAATTTGTATCTTGTTCTGAGTTAATAAAATAATAAATTTGTTGGGAGCTATATACTTCCTTCTAACTTAATAAAAGTTTAATATTTACTGCATGATGCTTTTGTCATTGTCCATATCTTCTTAATCATATAAGTGGTGAAGGGGCACATCTTGAATTAAAATTATTGAAATTCGATCCTGTCACATATTTAAATAATATAAAGATTCAACGTGTAACTTACAACTTTTATTTTTTCATTTCAACAAACTTCTTCGAAAAGTCAACGACAAAAGAATAAGTTTCTAAATTTTAAACTGATATATTTATCACATTCTTTTAATCTCAGTACGTCAGTCTTTTATAATGAAAATTATGTGCATGATAAGGATCAGAATCTTCGAAAATAACTAAATGTAACTTTCACCTTATAATTTTTTAGATAAACAGGATTCCAATATTGAGCACTTTACTTGTGAAATTGAATATAGCAATGACGATACTTTGGAAATTAAAGAAGAAAATATTATCAAAGGTATGGCCACATTTGTAATTAAAGTATCCTTGATAAAATTCGGCTTAATTCATAGTATAATGCATATATGCAGAAGCTTATTTGCAAATATTACGAAATTGTCGAAACCTCTACTTTTAAAGTAGGTGTTAAGTTGTTTTGATTTTAGATCAAAAAGAAAAAATAATTTACTCTTCTCCGATTTTTTACATGCATTTATATATTTCTTCAATCAATTGTTTACAAAAATTTTAATTCTATCGATTTTTTATCAAAAAATATATAAAGGTTCTTTTGTAGGCCTTTTCAAAGGAATACTTTTCATTTGTAACATTTTTTGTATTTTACATTGTTTGGCTGATAATTTGAGTTTTTGATTTGTTAATAATATGTAAAAATTTTGTCGGCAATTTCAATTTTTTTAAAACTATATCACGATTAAAACAAAATCTGCACTGCTGATGAAAAATTGGTCGGATTTGTAGATCATTTTAAGATGCACAATTTTTCATTCTGTCATTTTTTCATAATTTGCATTATTTTTCTAGAAAACGCTATAATATTTTTTTTTTTGTAAAATGGTCCACATTAAAACAAACAATACATCTTATGAAAAAACAGTCTGAAGGAAATTTTCTGTACTACAAACGGAAAGACACTTGCATAAAAATTATTTTTCTGAACCAGGAGCCTCATAAAATGGACACTTGGCAAAAACCGACAAAGACAAATAATACATCAAACTAATACCTGCTCAATAGAATGAGAATGTAGAATTTACAAAATATATTTTGTTAAATTTTCAGATCAAGAGACGTCTACTGGTCAAAAACATTTTCAAAACAAATATGAGTCAAAATCCTGTAGCATGGATATAAAACAGGGTAATATTTTTAGTGCTAAAGAAAAACTGCAGAACCGTAAGAAGCAGAGACTTCAGGAATTAAAACCAGAAAAGAAACATACATGTGAAAAGTGTGCGCGAAGCTATTTTCAAGAAGCACATTTGACTCGCCACCAAAAATTCGAATGTGGCGTCCAGCCACAGTTCAGATGTGAATTCTGCAACAGAGAATTTAAACAAAGGTTCAACATGAAGAGACATATAGATCTGGTCCATCAGAACAAAAGCTCAAAGATATTGCGAATAAAGTTAAATTGTGACGAATGTTCTCGAAGTTACAATTGGCCGCATAATTTAACTAGACACAAACGCCTAAAACATACAGCAATTAAACCACAATTTACTTGCGATATTTGTGGCCGAATAATGAAAGAAAAGGGAAACTTATCCAGACATATTATGTCACAACATCTCCGTCAACATCAATATTAATTAATTTTTATAAATTCAGAATTTGTTGTTTACTTATAATTATCTTATATAGAGTTTACGATAAACAATCTAATTAGAAAATTAGCATGAATATCCATGTGTAACCTTTGTTACGCCTTCTTTCGGATTTACTAGCAAATTTTAATACTCTATCATCTATTGAAGCAAGTACAAATTAATAGTTGTATTCAGGAAATAAAATAATAGTTTTGCGTAGCCACTTTCCTTTATTTTCAGATTGATTCAAAATTAAATGGATCTGTCTTTGATCTGAAAAATTAGGCACTCCTAGTACCAGCTATATTTTTACGTTTTCCACGTTATTTATGTTCCTACATTGGAGAAATTTTTTTTCACACAAAATTCAATTCTAAAAGCCTATTTCAATTTCATTCACGTTATTGTAGTTTGCACTTATAGTAGACGTTAACGAATGTGTTTGTTTAATTATTTAATATTTACTGCATGATGTTTTTGTGTTCTTAAAAAACTACAGAAATTTGATGCTGTGAAATATTTAAATACTTTAAAAAATTTAATTTTATCCAAATGAAATACAATCTGCTTTGGCTAGATGTTCTTAGTGGTAATAATTCTGTCAGGGTTTGGTGCGGGATAAGGCTTCAAATGATCAAAAATTACTCATTGCAACTTTCGCCTTACAATGTTCTAGATCAACAGGATTCCAATAGTGAGTCGAAAAAATCAACTGGAATACTAGATGGTGGATCATACTCTTGTGCAACTACTCGCATTACTTCTTGCAGTAATTCGAACGTCATTACTTTATTTCAATACGGAATCGATGAAGCTTTGGAAATCAAAGAAGAAATTATCTCAGGTATGGGTATGGCAATTAAAGTATCCATAATAGAGCTACGGTAAAAAATGGCAAATTATATCTTGTTGAATCTTCAGATCAAGAGAGACCTACATACCACGAATGTAATCAAGAATATGAGTCGAAAATGTATGCAGTTGACATAAGAAGAGCTGATATTTTGACTGTTAAGAACAAACTGCGTATCGATAAGAAAGAGAAAATTCAGGAATCAGAAATGGAAAAGAAGTACAAATGCAAAAAGTGTGGGCGAAGCTATAAATGGAGGTTCAGTTTGTCTCAACATAAAAAATTTGAATGCGACGTCATGCCACAGTTCAGTTGTAAATTTTGCGCTAAAGTATTTAAACGGAAATATGACATGAATGTCCATATGGAGTGCGTACATCGCAAGCTATTCTCAAGAAATTCGGTATTGAGGCATATATGTGATGAATGTTTCCGAAGTTACGCCTCGCTGAAGACTTTAAATAGACACAAGCGTTTAGAACATGCAGTAATCAAACCATTATTTACTTGTGATATTTGTGGCCGCAGTATGAAAGAAAAGAGTAACTTGTCTAAACATATTACTAAGAAACATCTCAAATAATAATTATTACCTTTTTTGTGTGACTTATATAGTCTTAATTACTCTTTTTGTAAAACCCACTAAATAATACTCAATATTACTTTTTGAAGGTTCCAAAATATTAAGTTTGTTTTTCTCCGATAGCGACATGTATTAATTTGTTTGAATATAGTCTTTGGCTGAAATTAAGCAGTTACAGTATATTTTAAAATACTTAAAGCTTGAGAAGGTTTGGTTTTAATTGGCGATGCACTTTATTAAACTTGTGATATTATGATTTGTTTAAGAAATTCACGCATTATTATTCCACGTGTTACATGTCAAATTTTACATTGAATCTGTATTATCATCAGAGAATAACAGAATTTCTTAAATTCTATACAGACTATATGGAGCTATGAAAGCAGCCGATCTGCAATATGAAGTTCTGTGGTTCGCTTACTAGCTGAGGGAAAGGAAATCTTTTTTAAGAAAAAATCTGATTTAACATTTTTTTCATTTGTAGCTCCATCTAGTCTGTATAGAGTAATAGCATATTTTCCCTGATAATTTAAGCTTCACTTTAAAAAATACACACATTAAATTCACATTTCAATCAAAATTTATAGGGAATTTATGTCAGAGCGCGACACCATACCCCACACTCCTCTACATCTTCTTTTGGTTTTACTAAAAAATGTTGATATTCATCATCTAATAAAACAAGAAAAAAAATGTATTTACGAAATAAACTAATAGTTCTGTGTAGCCATTATTCTTTATTTTCAGAATGATTCCCAATTGACTGCATGCTCCTTTGATCTAATAAATGAGGAACACTTACTTACGAATATATAATACGATTTTTCAAGCAAGTATCACGAGTAGCTTACGGCTGTAGTACATGCTATATTTTTAAGTTGTCTACGTAATTTTTATTCATACATTGGAGAAAGTTTTTTCGAACATTCAATTTCAATCTCAAAAACCAATTTAAATTTTATCTACGTTATTGCATGTTCTACGAATAGTATGCATTATCGAATAAATTCTATTCATTCATACAATAATATAAAAATAATATTTACTGCATGATTTTTTTGCGCTTGTCCATCTTCTTCATCTTAGAAGTGGTACAAGGATACATCTTGAAATAATATTAAAGGAATTTGATATACATTTGTTATGAATTTAACAAATTTATCTGTTCTCATTTAATGAAATAATAATTTTGCTCAGAGTTAGAAGCTACAATTAAACTTTGATTAATTATTTTATATTTACTGTTTGATGTTTTTGTGATTGCTCATCTTCATCATCATACGAGTGGTGCAGAGGTATATCCTTAAAAAATTACAGAAACATGATCCTGTGAAATATTTAAATAATATTAAATTGCAACATGCATCTTACAATTTTTTTTTCTTGACAGAAAACTTCCTTGAAAAATCGATGACAAAAGAAGTTTTTGAATTTCAAACTCATATATTTATTACATTCTTTTAATTTCCGTACTTCAATCTTTTATAATAGAAATTCTGCGACAATCGTATATAATTTGCTAAAGGGTAGAGATAATGATTGTTAATAATTATATAAAAGGTTTATTCCGGCATAAGCATTAAAATCATCGAAAAATACTGACTAACTTTGAACTTTTAATTTTCTAGAGGGACAGAATTTCGATAGTCCGTCAAAGAAATCAAAAAGAATACTAGATGGTGGATTACGCTCTCGTGCAACTACACCTATTTATTCTTGCAGTAATTTGAGTGCCATGGCTTCAATTAAGTACGAAATTGATGAAACCTTGGAAATCAAGGAAGAAATTATTTCAGGTATGGTTATTGCAATTAAATGATCTACAATAAAACTAGGAAAGAAAAAACTGCAAATCCCATTTTGTTAAATTTTCAGATCAAGAGACTACTACACATCAGAAACTTAATAAAAAATATGAGTCAACATTTTGTACCGCAGATAAAAATAGAGCTGATATCTTGACTGCTAAAAACAAACTGCATACCCATAAGAAACAGACAGTTGAGGAATCAGAACCGATAAATGAGTACAAATGCGATAAGTGTTCGCGAATCTATAAATGGAGAGTCAGTTTGTGTCGTCATAAAAAATTTGAATGCGACGTTATGCCACAGTTCAGTTGTAAATTTTGCGCCAAACTATTTAAACGGAAATATGACATGAATCTCCATGTGGAGAAGGTACATCGCAACACAAGCTCAAAGTCTTTGGTATTGAAGCACAAATGCGACAAATGTTGGCGAAGTTACACTTGGTTAAAGGATTTAACTCGACATAAAAATTTGGAACATGCAGATGTCAAAGTACTATTTACTTGCGATATTTGTGGCTGTCAAACGAAAGAAAAGAGTAACTTGTCTAAACATATTACTAAGAAACATCTCAAATAATAATTATTACCTTTTTTGTACTACTTATATATCTTAAATTATTATTTGTGAAAATCTCTGTGCAATACTCAATATTACTTTTAAAAGGTTGCCAAACATCATATTTATGACTTGTTTCTTTTTTATTTACTGCCAATTGTTGTATTAAAAATTTATGAATAATTTCTTATCCTACTAAGACTAATTGCGTCATTTGATTGTATGGAAAAAATTCCACGGTGCTTATATGTTAACAATTTTTATTTTTCATCCAATTTGTTTTGTGGTTGAAAAAATATATACCTAGTACGACACCACCTTCAGCATACATTTATAATAAATTACAAATTGGATGTTTAATCACAACGAGTATATCATTGTTAGTATTTTCAGTTCCGTTAAAAAAGAAAATTTTAATCTGATTTTGTTTCCATAATTTAGGTTGAGAAATCTTTCATCATTAGTAGATAAAATTATATATAATATACTCCCGAGTAAATAAATTAACATGCATACATTGAAAAAGTCTTTTATTTTCAAATCGATACAAAATATATAGCAGAATACTTTTGTGAATTAAATAGAATATTCTAAATATAAGCATATATGAGACATTGAAATTCGTCTACAAGAGAAAATGATGCTTTAGTATGAAAAACTGAAACATTTGGGCAACGAAAATCATAAGGATTATGTAAGGTTTGGTTATGAAATAATGATTAATTTTTCAACTAATGCAGAATTGTAATATATATTTTTATGATTTTTTTCAGAGAAATTATAGAGTTACAGTACAAGTCCGATAAATTGCCGTCCGATAAGTATACACTCCCCTTAAAACGTCCTCACACATACGGCACGCACACTAATTGTGGTTCTCCCACTACGCGTGCTACTTGGCTCATGATTTGCGCCCATGATTTGCGCATGCGCGCACCTAATATCGTGCTACTAGTGGGGGCATCTGGTAAGTCCGCAATTCCTGGAACTTTCCGCCCTTACAGCCCCGAAGTTGGAAAGTTATCGGACTTGTACTGTAAGGTCCCTAAAATAAGTGCGTCCCCTCAATTATTAATTATTATTCTAGTTCATTTATATATAGAATGAATCTGCTAAAAAGAAATGTATGACCATTTTTTGAAAAATAATACAACAAAAATAATATTGTTTGTGGATCTGGTTTTTTAGAAATAATGAGGTATCTGGAACACCTGGCTTTCAGATATCCAACACTTGTTGAACTTGTGACAATTGGAAACAGTTATGAAGGGCAACCATTAAAAGTCGTCAAAATTTCGAATGGACCGACTAAGGAAGGCAAGACGAAACCTGCAATTTGGATTGATGCTGGTATTTATATCTGACATTTTCAATAATAGTAAATTTTTTTAGAAATCTATTCGGACTCAATAAAAAAGTGAATTTTCTTCAAGGACCAACATTAAAAAAACTAGAAAACTAATTAAAATAAACAAATGAAATTGTGATAAAATAGAAGGAAAAAAAAGAAGGCAACATCCCAAAAATAAATTTTCAAGCAAGAGGATTACTTTTCTACCAAAAAGTCGAATTGTAAACAAAATACAGGAATTTTAAACTCAATAGTATAATTTTCAACTAAAAAAGTTTTATTATGTATGATTGTAATTTTCATTTTTCTTGTAATTTTATTAATTTTCAACAGAAAAAATACTATTTTTTCAACAAAATATTTTAGTTTTGAACCAAAGACCGGAAAAAATTAGTTCATAAAATAATTCTCAAATCAATAAAAAATCAATTTTAATTTTCAAATAAAAATGAAATTATTTTTTCAAAAATAAAGAACTTTTCAACCAAAAAATACATTTTTATCTTAAAATGTGGATTTTCAACGAAAAATAATTATTTTGTATGCAAACACTCGATTTTTCAATAAACTCAATGAATTTTCATAAAAATACATACATTTTATATCAAAAATAGAATATTTAAATTCTTAGATAAGAAATTCAATTCTAAAATAAATAAATTTTAAAGAAAATACATATAATTCAAAACTAAAAAGTGATTTTTTCTCCCAAAAAGATTGATTTTCTTATAAATAGATGAATTTTCCACAAAATTCGTGGAATTTCAACCAATTATTTGAATTTTCAACCAAAAAGATGAATTATCAACCCAAAAATTATACTTAGTCAAAATGCTTAAATTTGATTCAAATTACATGAATTTTGAACCAAAAAAGACGGATTGTTAACCAAAAATATTATATTTACATTTTCAATTAAGAAAATTGAAAGACGACTGAAATGATGAATTTTCAACCAAATTTCATCAAGTTACATTAATTGTGAACCAACTACTAAGTTGACTTTTCATTTTTCAAAAAAATTCTAATAAAAAGACAATAGTTAAAATTTCAATTAACAAAATTAATTCTCAAACAGAAAAAAATAAATTTTCAAAAAGACAAATAAATTGTTAACTGAAGAAATAAATTTTTATGTAAAAAGGTAAATTTCCATTTAAAAAGATTAATTTTCTTACAAATAGATGACTTTTCAACAAAATACATGAGTTTTCAAATGGTTTAATTTTTAAAGAAAGGAGATAAAAAAAAATAAAAAAATGCATCTACTTTTGAACCAAAAATATAATAGATGAATTGTGATTTGAAAAATGATCGTTTTTTTAAACAAAAGAAGGCGAATTTGTTGTAAAATAAATTAAATCTAATTTTATTGAAATTTAAATTAATTTTCCATGAGAGAAATTAATTTTGTAAGCGAATAGATGAATTTTCAACCAACAAAATTAAAAGTCAACCAGAAAGATAGTCTACCAATAAAAATTATTTTCTGTTAAATTACATGCATTTTGAACTGCAGTTGATAAATTATTAATCAAAATTAGATACATTTTCAGTTAAAAATAACAAATAATTTTCAATATAAAGAAAACGAATTTTTAACCAAATAAATTCATTTTGAATTAAATCAAAATTACTTTTCAACGAGAGAAATTAATTTTTAATCAAACATTTTAACTATTAGGTTAAAAATTGAATAGTTAAATTTTTAGGTCAGAGGTTAAATTTGCAACAACAAAAATTTCGTTGAAAAAGATGAATTATTTACGACGAAAAAAGACGAATTTTTAACAAAATATTCAAATTCTTTACCCAAAAAGAGATTTTTTTATCCAAAATTATAACTTTTTCTTGCGGTGAAAAAATATTTAAAATTAAATTTTTTTAATTTAAAAATTGGAAATTCGATCGAAAATTTTAAAAGTTTCTTGAGTTCTTCCCTAAAGAAATTATTTTTCTTTGGTAAAACATCAATTCATCAATATTCAATTAAACAAATTTGTTTAATGTACAGGCTCTTGATTTGGAATTTGTATCAACAAAAAAAAATAAAAAAGAGGAATGAAA
Source organism: Acraspis erinacei (assembly GCA_035041075.1). Lineage (NCBI taxonomy): Eukaryota > Metazoa > Arthropoda > Insecta > Hymenoptera > Cynipidae > Acraspis > Acraspis erinacei. The sequence continues at coordinate 94,108,232 of JAWWLR010000034.1, read as the reverse complement.
AAGAATGGACGTCTAAAAATTTTTTTTCTGCTTTTCTCTCAAACTGGAACAAGTACTTTTATCTTTTTTTCTGTCTCAAGTTGAATCCTATTTACCATTCCCGTAGTGACATTTTACGGTATTTCTGACAGAACGTGAGCTTAGTGGAATTTAGAATGAGAAGTTCAGAAACCGTTTATCTCTCGTCATGCTTTATAATTTTGTTAATTTCATGTGGAAATCAGTACCGAAAACGAAAGAAAATTGACAATTCAATAATTAAAAACAATATAATTTTCTCCCATTTAAAAAATTTAAAAAAAGTTTCTACATTAAAAAATCAATTTTTAATTTTTTTCCAATTTAAATATTGAGTTTACCAAATCTTAAAAATGGAAGAAAACTCAAAATTGATTTTGTAACAGATCAAAGTTCAAACATTTTGAATTTTTTTAAATTAAACCTTTGAAAACTGACAAATTGTTCAAAATGTAGCTGTCGGAAAATTCGCTTTTAAAAACTCGACTATTGAAAATTGAAGAAAATTATGAAATTGATTGTTAAAAAATGAATTTTCAGCAGTTTTAGATTTAATTTTTTCAGTTTTGAATTTTTTCAATTCTAAACTGTTAAAATTGTAATAAAAAAGAAAATTACTTTTTCAATTTTTAAAATTTAAAGGAAATTGTCAAATTCAACTATTTAAAAAATCGATTATCAAAAATTTTCCAAAAATTTTTAATATTGTCAACTGTTTAAAATTTAACTTTTGTAATCTGAGAATTTGACTGTTGAAAATGACACTGTCGAAAAATCAACTTTTTAAAAATTGAAGGAAATTTAAGAAAATTCGGAATTCTTCCATTAAAAAATTAATTTTCAGTAGCGCAGATTAAATCTTTTTAATTATAAACTTTTGTAAATGAAACAAAATGGAAAATTATAAGTTTAAAACTTTAAAAAAATGAAACAAATTAACAATTCGACAATTAAAAACTCAATTTTAAACAATTATTGATGATTCGATTTTCTTACATTTAAAATGATTCAAAAATTTTAAATGGTCAAAAATCAGTTTTCAATTTTCTTCCATTTTAAATATTGTAAATTTGAACTTTTGAAAATGCAATAAAATTGAAAATCTATTGTTCAACACATGATAATTTAGCAATTTTAAATATTTTTAACTGTTTAAAATTTAAAATTTGACTGCAACTGTCGGAAAATTTACTTTTAAAAATTAAGTTGTTGAAATGTGAATTAAATTTAAGAAAATTATGAATTCGACTGTCAACAAAAATTTTTTCAGCATTTGCAGATTCAATTTTCTTCAATTTTCAAATTTTAAATTGGAAACTGTTGAAAATGGAATAAAAAGAAATTAAAGTTTTTAACTTTTAAAAATTCAAGAAAAATCCATTAAAAATTTTTAAAATTGTTAACGTTGAAAAATCGATGTTTAATTATAATACATTTGAAATATTGGAGATATCAACTTTTAAAAATGAAAGAAAAAATCTGAAAATTGATTGTTCAATAGTTGAAAACTTAAACATTTTAATAATTTTTAACTACTGAAAATGAAACTGCCGGAAAGTCCACTTTTAAAAATTCGACTGTTGAAAATTGATGAAAATTTAAGAAAATTAATGAAAAAAATTAAATAAAATAATTCCAAAAAAGGATTCTTCTTTCAATTTTTTTTATTTTGTATCATTTTCCAAAAACAAAATTTTGTTTACTGTTAAGGTTATTTTTTACGACTGAAACAAAAACTTTTTTATATAAGGAATTATTAGATCTTTTTTGGAAAATATTTGAAATTTTTATCAGAAATGACTGGTTAACTATTAGCTACTGTTTACTAAATTTAAAAAATTATTTATCCATTCTGAATCCCTGAATCTATCTTTTCATGCAAATATTTTAATTTTCATGATGGTATTTTTTATTTTTAACCATATAGATGCATTTAAACAAAAAATTTAAATATCAAACTAATTGTTAATTTTCAAAGAAATTTTTTTATTTTCTACTAAGTTGCCGAATTCTAAAAAAGAAATATTTTTAACGAAATACTTTAAATTTTAGCAAAAGAGATATATTTTCTACTGAAATGATAAATCTATAAAAGAAATGAATTTTCAACAAAAGAGCTTAATTTGCCACCAAATTTTTGAATCCTCAACAAAGCAAGATTGTTTGAAAAACAAACAGTTGCATTTTTAAATAAAAAAAATTTATTTTAAACTAGAATAAATTAATTTTCTATCAAAACATTAATGGATAATGAAAAGGGAAATAGTTTCATTGTTAGTTAATTACATAAATTCTAATTTAAAAAATTAACAAAATAATTACATTTTCAAAAAAAGAAATTAATTTTGAACCAAAGAATGTGACACAAAGGATAAGTTTTTAACCCGAAAAATAAATAGTTCAAGGTGCTACTTAAAAATATAATTTTTAATTAAATAGTAAAATATATTAACATGCAACGAAATTGTGGAATTTTTTAGCGACAAAAAAAAATTTTTTCCAGTTATTTAAAATTTCATAAAAAGTTTTTTAATTTTTAAACAAAATTAAAATGTTTAACCAAAAAGTTAGTTTTCAACCGACTACTCGAATTTTTGGAAAATAACATTTCTGGTAAGTCGCATTTGTGGAAATTCATATTTCGGTAAATCCAAAATTAGAATTTTTTCCCTAAGTTTCTATAAAAAAGTTAATTTTCATAGTGAACTTTCTTCTTCTCTTTTCTTAACAATTAATTCTGTTAACTAAAAAATTATTCATTTGAGTAAAATATTTATTATTTTAGTTGAAAATTCCTTTCTTTAGTTTAAAAACCAACTATTTATGGTTAAAAAATCATTTCTTATTTTTGGTTAAAAAGTGCATTATTAAATATTTTGACAAATATTTTTCCTTGAAAGTACAAAAGTCTACTATTATATTGTTTTGTTAATTTGTTCAGAACTTCTAAACATCTGTTAATCCTGCAAAAAAAAATTCTGTAAAATCTTCCACATTAATTTTTGATAATTTTGTAAATCTTTCTAGATCTTTCTAAATATTTGAAAAAAATAATTTTTCAGAACAAAAAATAATTTTTTACTTTCCTATGAAATTTTGTTAAACCTTCTAAATAAAAAAATCTGTCAAAAACTATATTCGTTTCAGATTAGGCAGTGGACTTTAGTTTTGAATATTTAATTACTAATTACTCATTTTGAATAAACAGGCAGATATTTCTAAATATTAAGTATTTCCCCTTTTTCTTAATTAAAAACTTTTAAATGGCATGGTTTAAAAATTGAGTATTTTAGACTGAAATAATATTTGAAATGTAATAAAAGCCTTGGATCATGAGTTTATTATTTTTTAATTGTTTTAAAATTGAAAATAGTTTATAAACTTTCAATCGGATGTTTACATTTTTTTCAGTAATTGTCAACTGATTCCGAATCGTTTTGTAAAATCAATTATTATTCACTTTTTTAATTTTAAACTAAATTCAATTTTTAAAATAATTTATTTATTTATATTTACACTTGCTCAACTACAAAGTTTTTTTTTAAAAAGCTTCGATTTTAAACGCTCATAATTTTTAATTATTGAAGCCGGCATTTTGAAAAACGGCATTTTGAAATTCTTTAAAAAACCATAAAAATATTTTTTTGCGTTTATCTCAGCTAATATGCAAATTCCAAAAAAAATCTTTTAAATAAGAGTTGTAGATCACATCGAAATACACATTTTTTGTTTAAAACTTTTTTCTCCACAAGTGATAGTTTTCCAGAAAATCAGAGATATATCGATTTTCATTTTTGAAAAACCCATAAGCCATGGCTCTTCACACCACTCATTTTCTGGGAAACTATCATTGCTATGAAAAAATGCTTGTTACAAAAAATGTGTATCTCGATGAGATCTAAAACTTTTATTTGAAATATTTTTTTAAATTTTGCATATTAGCTGAGATAAACGCAAAAAACCATAATTTTTATGGGTTTTTGATGATTTCCCCCCTAATTATTTCTGAAAACTTTTAATCCTAGAAAAAAATGATCACAGGTATTCATGCGAGAGAGTGGATAAGCATAGCGGTGGCTACATACATTTTGAGCCAGTTGGTCGAAAAAAATTCTACGTACACGAAACTTCTTGAGAATTCAGACTGGATGATTTTGCCTGTCGCAAATCCAGATGGGTACGAATTTAGTCACACGACTGACCGCCTTTGGCGAAAAACTCGAAGTTCGCACTCTGATGCTGAAAATGAAGCAAGGTAATATCGAATCATAACTTAGAAAATATAAAAAAATTCCAATTGCTGTTTCCGTAAAAAGCTGCAGAAAAAAAGTTCCTCAATAGAGCGCCCAATAAAAATATTGATATTTCAATCTCCACTCTATCAAATTTATTTATTTTGATAAAAAAAAGAGCACTGGAACTTGGAATTATGACCGGTTTCTGGCATTCCTTGCAGTGACCTTGGCCGTAAATCCAGTCAATCCAAATGTAAACAGCCTGGGTAACGGGATGAAATTGACGCGCGAGAGAGCCCCCCACTCCCCTCACAACCATCACATTCCTAAAACCGTCGTGGCATCCATTCTCGGAAGGACATGAACTCGGGGGCCATAATTCCAAGTTCCAGTGTACTGCCAAAGATAACCTTTTGTTTAAAAATACTTGATCAGCTACTTTTAGGTTTAAAGACGAGTTTTTTTTCGTTTTCAGATATTTTTGGATTTTCAATTCTTTTAAATTGAGTTTGAATACTTTTGCGTTCACTTTGAATTCTTCTTAATTTTATCAGATTTCTGTTCAATCCCATTTATCTGAATTGAATGGAATTTTCTGGATTAAAAATTTTTTGTGGCGTTCACTTAAATTCTTTTAAATTATTCTTGAATTTGTATTAATTCTAATGAATTATGTTTAAATCACTTGAGTTCTTTTAGGTTCACTACAGTTTTATTACAGTCAATTAATTACGTTGAATTATTTTAATTATTTGAAATTAATTTAAAATCACTTAGAATTCACCCTGAATTCTTATTAATTTATCCTGGATTTCTTTGAATTCTTTTGAGTTTTTTTAATTCGCATCACCTCTTCCAAATTCACGAAATTCTACTAAATTAAATAAATTTAAGTTTTTTTTTTAAATCACCCCAAGTCTTTTATACTGACCTTGAATTTGGATGGATTTAATCGAATTTTTCTCATTTAAATTCTATTCCTTTACATCCACTCGAATTTTATATTATTAAAACACTGTGCTTGAAAATTAGTTTTTCTTGATCGAAAATTAATTGCATTAACTAAAAATTAAATTTCGTTTTTTCTCAACATTTATAACTTATTTTGTTACATATTCCTTTTTTTTTTGTCAAAAATTTAATTAAATTACTATATTTTTTTAAATTCGTTTTTATAACTTCAAAAAACAAAATTTGAATAAAATTCAATTCCTTGATGCAAATTCGCATTGTTTGGTTTAATTGAACAGATTTTTAAATTGAAAATTAAATTTTTTTTTAGAAATACCAACTATTACACTTTTTGTTGCGGATTCTTTTTTATACCAATAATTTATCACTTTCATTAAAAATTGTTAATTAAAAATAATAGAACTAAAAAAATTTAAGATTTATTATTGTAAAATTTTTATTATAACATTTTTAGTTAAAATAATTCATTTTCAATGAAGAAAATAACAATTTTCAACAAAATATCTAAATGTTTAACGAAACTGATCAATTCTGGTAAAAAAAGAGAATACTGAACAAAAAGTTATATAGTTGATATTTCCTCACAAAATTATTGTAATTTTCAATTGAAAGGACTGTTAAATTAAACAAAAAATGCGAATTTACATCAAAGGAGTTTAATTGTGTCCAAACTTGTTGAAAATTGTCATTTTCTTCATTGAAAATAAATTATTTTAACTAAAAATGTACTAATAAAAAATTTTCAGGAATAAATCTTAAATGTTTATTAGTTCTATTATGTACACAAACGTGTACATAATTTGTAAAAAATCAATCAAAAACTCATCTTTTTTCTTGAAAATTAAACAGTTTGTTAGCAATTTTTCTCACTATTGGCTAAAAATCTTTATTATTTAAAAATTTAACTCAGGTTAAAAAGCTGCCTTTTTGTTGAATTCAATTGTTTTTATTACAAATTAAGATATTTTTGGGTCAAATATAAAAGTCTTCACTTTTCGTTCCGAATTTTTAATTAATTAATTCTTTTGTTCAAAATTAATATTTTGTTAAATGATTCATAATTTTAACTGAAATTTTTACACCTTACTTGAAAAATAAGGTATTTTGTTAAAAATTCGATACTTATTTTCACCTCGAACACCAAACTTAGAAATTATCTTAAAAAATCATTCTCTAAGGAAAAGTCAAGTGCAAGGAGTTATAGGTGGAAATTTCTTGAGGCTAATCGTGCGAAAATTATTATCTTTGTAGGCCACTGGGCTACTGATTAAGAATGATTTTTTTGACCTGATTCAGTCAGGCTGTTGAACTAAAACGCATCAAATGCAAATTTTTCTGACGGCC
>JAWWLR010000034.1:93966980-93977338 GCA_035041075.1 Acraspis erinacei | reverse complement strand
CGACTCTCCGCGACTGAGCAGAAGTCAGCGACTATCGAGAACAGAACAAACGCTGTTTAGTGATAACCTCGTGGGGCTCGTTGGCATAATGGCATTTGTAGGCCGCAGCCGGTAGCGGTAGCGCACGATTCTTATGTGTCAAAAATCAAACCTAGTGTTTAAATTCCGTAAAAAAAATCCGGTTCGTGAGTGAAAAAAAGTGTTAAATGGTGCACTAGTTTCTTAAGGGTGCGGAGAGGTGCGGAAATCGAGAGAGGCGCATGTCGTTCCTGCAAACCGAGTTCTGCGAGAGAAATCCGCAAACGATATGCTTTGAAAACTCACGTTTAACACCAAACACAAGGTACAATTTTATTCGTAACGAAATTCTTTTTTTAATTGACATTTATTTTCAATTGAATTTATTTTCAAAGGAAATTTATTTGCAAATTAAATTTATTCGAAAATCGTATTTAGTAACAATTGTTATTTATCAAAGTCGATACAAATTCGCTGCTACCAGCTGACCTTATCAGAATGTTTACTACTTTAAGTTATATATATATTTTTATATTATGAAAACATTGCACTCAAAAATTTAAATTCACAAAATTAATAATTACTTTTTTTATTTACTTAAAAAGAGAATGAAAAAATTATAAAATAAATTTTGTTTAAATCACGAAAAAAAATTTTTTACTCTTCCCCGTCTAAGGTTATTCATTTCCATAAACTTTACCCAACAAAATTGAAAGATTAATCTTCCAATGCACAAAAAAAATAAAAAATTTGAAAAAATTCAATTGACTTTCTCAATAATTAGAAATTTTTTATTCCCAATAAATATAAACATTTTAAGTTTTTTCGTTTTTTAAAAAAATTATTATTTCAACAATATCTTTTGTAATATAATTTTTTCCTGCTGTCGTTTCTTACAAATTTTTCGAATATTATAGACAAATGTTAATTTTCAATTTTTTTATTTATTATTTATGAAAGAAATGTTTTTGTCGAAACATAATATTTAAAAAAAGTTGAAAAATGCAATGTTTTTTAATTTGTACCTAAAGATGATAGAAAATGTTTTTCGCTTATTTTTTATTTTTTATTCGGCTTTTAAACTTCTTTTATATATAATATACCTTTTTGTTAAAAATTTTTTCTTTAAGAATATGATTTTGACGATTTTAGTGACAGAATAATTTACCGATTTGAGGGACAATTATTTTGAATACAAATCAAAAATTTTACATTACCATATATTTCTTAAATTTATTTGTTTAAATGTTTTTTAGGTCATATAAATATAATTTTTATAGGATTCTTGAAAACATTCAAAATTTTTTTTGAAGATTTAAGATATGTTAATTAAAAAAATCAACTAAAAAGTTTATTTTCAACGAAATACTTGAATTTCCAACCAAATAGATTAATTTTCGCCGGAATAGTTTTATTTTTTAACGGGGAAATATGAGTTTTTCAACAAAAAATAAAATTTTTGGACCAAGTACGTGAATTTTTTTACAAAAAAGATAAATTCTTAATAAAAAATATAATTATCGATACTGCAACCAAAGAAGGAATTTATTTTAAAAGAAAAAGAGCGATCGTCATATAAAATATAAATTTTTATCAAAATAGGTGAATTCTTAACCAAAAGAGTTTAATGTTACACCGTAGCAGTCGCATTTTGAACCAAAAAAGATTAAATTTCTCCCAAAAGAAATAAATTTTCAAACATATTTTAAATTGATTCGAATTTATAAAAATTTGAAAAATCATTTAAAATTTATAAAATTGTCTTAATTTGGTTAACATTTTTTGAAATCTTTTGCAATTTTAAATTGCTTTTTAATCTTTTTTGAAATAGCTAAACCTAAATAGATTTTGAAATTATTCGAATTGTTTCTAGTATTTTTTTAAAGTTTTTAAAATTTTTTAAAATTGCTTTAAAATCTTTCAGGCTCTTTTTGGAAATTCTTTGAATTTTTGAAAAATATTTTTAAATATTCTCTTAATTTTTGAGAAACCCCCAATAAAATTTTGTTAATTTTGAAGTTTTTTTTTATATTTTTCAGCAAAATTTCATTATAGCATTTTATGTTAAAATAATTAATTTTGAACCTAGGAAAGGGAACTTTTATTTTAATTTTAAGTAAAAAACTGTTGATTTAAACAAAAAAATACGACTTTTCAACAAAAGGGTTGAATTTTCAACAGAGAAAGATTTTGCAATCAATAAAGAAAAAAAACTGGTTTAAAATGTTGAATTTTTAAATTATAAGAATGAATTTTTGAAAAAAAGTTGAATTTAAAACCCAAAAATATGTATTTTCTACGAAAATATTCGCGTTTTCTACTAAAAAAGAGAATTTATCAATAAACGAGTAAAATAAATTTTCATGGAATTAGTTACATTTTTAACCGAAAAGATTAAATGCATATAAAAAAAATTTCTGCGAAAAATGGAATGCTTAGGTTTTTAGTTAGAAACATTAATTTTTACTAAAAAAAAAACTTTCAATCAAAGCAATAAAATTTTCACAAAAAATATTAATTTTCTCCAAAAAAATAAGTTTTTAAAAAAATGGCTGAAATTTTTTTCATAAAAGATAAATTCAAAGAAAAAAGTTAAATAGATAGATAGATAAAATAAATTTTCAACGAAATATTTTAATTTTTGAACCAAATAAATAAATGTTTATAAAAAAATTTCAATTCAAAATTTAATTAAATTTTTAGATAAACAAGTTTCCAACCAAAGAAACAGAATTTTCGACCAAAGAGAGTAATTTTTTAGCAAAAAAGAATCATTTAAAAAAATGCATCTATGATAACGAAATATTTAAATAATACTTTAATTTAACTTAATTTGAAACAATTTAATTAATAATTTATCTTTTAATGGAATTTTCTCCCTAATACTTGAATTTTTACCTGAAAAGGTTTATTTTCTACTGAAAAAGAAAATTTTTCCACAAAATAGATGAATTTTCTATTGAAGAAAGAACATAGTAAAAAAAGAAGAAAAAAAAAACGAGAAAATTTCCGTAATTTCAATATAAATGACACCATTTGGTTGAGAATTTTTTTATTTGTAAGAATTATTCTTTTTTTTTAGAAAATTCATTTCTTTGGTTAAAAATTGAACTATTTCTTTGAAAATTTATTTGAACTGTTAAAAAACTTATTTCTCTAACTGAAAATTAAACTATTTTTTTTTCAATTTTATCTTTTTAGTTGAAAATTCATCTATTTTGTTGAAAAATTGTCTTTTTCAGTTGAAAATTGAGCTTATTTGGTAAAAGTTCAAGCATTTGGTTAAAAATTCTATAAAAAATGGAAATATTTGGTTAAAAATGTATGTATTTTATTAAAATAATAGAAAATTAAATTTATGGGGTAAAAATTCGAGTATAGGTTGAAAATTTCATAAATTAAAATATGTGGTAAAAAATTTATGTATTTTGTTAAAATTATTCATTTTGGTAGAAAACTAGTTTTTTTATTTTAGATTGATTTTTACCAAAAATTTGAGTAAATGAAACAAAAATATTTTATAAACTTTTAATCTTCTATTAAGAAAATTAATTTATTTTGTTAAAAATTCAAATACTTTTGAAAGTTTATTTTATCCGTTTAAAAAGTTGTTAGTCTGACTAAAAAATTCCATTGAAAATTAAAAGATTTGATTTAAAAAAAAATTATTTTGTTAGAATTATCCTTTTTTTTGTTAGAAAATTAATATTTCTGGTTGAAAATTTATTTCTGTTGTTGAAAATAATTTTTCTATTGAAAATTAATTTGTGTAGCTAAAAACCAAAGTAATTTTTAAATCGCAATGTTTTTATAGACACTTAATCTTTTTGGTAGAAAATTCATTTTTTTAATTAAAAATGTAACTATTTCATTGCAAGTTTCTTGTATTTTATCTTTCAAAAAACGTTCTTTTCTAACTGAAAATCAAACTATTATATTTTTTTAATCGACCTTTTTTATTGCAAATTCATATAAGGTTAAAAACCCCATTAAAAATTAAAATATTTGGGTAAAAATGTTTGTATTTTGTTGACACTATTCTTTTTTAGTAGAAAATGAGCCTTTTTGGTGGAAAATTTATTTCTTGCATTAAAAATTTATTTGTTTAAATAAAAATGATACTATTCTTTTTTTAATCTATCTTTTTTAGTTGAAAATTCACCTATTTTGTTCAAAAATAGTGAGGGAATATCTTCAAAGTAGTTTAACTGGTGGAGAAATCGGAAAGTTTTTTTATTTCTTTGAATTGGGGGCCAGATAAAGACAAGTTAATGAGCCGTAATAAAAAGCCGGTTTTAAGAATATAATGAGCCAGAGATTGGCATTTTCTAAAAAAGTGAGATGACGACTTCTATACAATTCTTGGCAGTAAGAAACCAATTAGACTATTGCAATTATTATGAATATCATAATTATTATTATTATTATTGAATCGTAAAAAAGTAAAAGCTTTCTTTTTCAGAAAAATTAATCCAGAGCTTAAAATTTTAATCCGATTTAAGAATTAAAAAATAATAATAAAAGTTTAATAATTTCCAAAGAGATTTATCCTAGCTGATTTTTAAATATTTTTTTTAATAAACCTTCCTTTGTTGCTTTCTCTGAAATATCTGAAGTAATTGTTAATGTAATAAATATATTTAATAGAAAAATTAATATTACCTATTAACAATTATTAATTGTTTAAATAAATTTGATAAACAAATACAGTTTTCCGTCAATTTTTAACAGGCAGATCTCATTTTTTCCACGGAATAAATTTTAAATTACTATAGTAAATCTTACCCTTGTGATAATTCATTAACAAATAGAAAATTATTACAAAAAAAAACATATTTCATCAATAAGGAATCATAAGGGAGGAATTTTTCAAAGTTTTTAAAATTAATTTCGCTGAAAAAGGAAATCATCCGGTTGAAAATTGACGAAAATCTGTATTTTTTATGAAATTTATTTAAACAAATGACAATTATTAGTATTTATTAAAACATCATACTGAAAAATTCCTTTTTTAAATTAATTTGTTTATAGCATTAGAAATTAGTTTACATTTTACCAAATATTACTAATTTTGAAATATAATTTTCTAACTTTATTTTATCAATGAGTCACAACTTTTTTGCACAAATTTTTATTAAAAAATCTGCGACTTTTTCATTTTCATTCATTGCATTCATTTTCATTTCATTTTCACTATCGTTACTTGAAAAAACTAGAAATTTTCTGTCAACAGTGGCTCTAATTCGAGTGCAAATTTTTTAATAAATTTTTTTATAATTAAAAAACAAACAATTGTAGCTCATTAATAATGTAAAATAATAAAAGCGTACTGTTCAGTTATTTAAAACTAATTCCGTTTAAAAATAAAATAAAATTGAAAGGTTTAAAGTTGACAATAATTAATTGTCGATTTAATAAAAAAAAGCATTTATTTGTTAACAAGTAGTCATGTTGTAAATTTGTTTATAAGGTTTTTTCAGAGTAATTTAAACTTAATTCCATTGCAAAAGGGAAATCTGCTAATTAAAAATTGACAATAATCTGTATTTGTTTATTAATTTAATTTAAACAAACAGCAATTGTAGTCACGTATTCTAAAAAATATAAATAAAAATAAAACTCTCTCGAATAATGGATATAATTACGTATTTGTTTATTAAATTCTTTTTTAACATTATTAAAAAAGATATAAACAATTTCTTTAGTGTTGTAACTTCCTGAATATTTTATAAAGTTTTAAATAAATATAAATAGCTTAAACAGAAACTGAGGAATTACTTTTTTTTGGCAATTGTTTAAACAATTTAGGTAAGCAAATTCATACCTTGAATGTTTTTCAATAAAGAGGCTTATTTTTTTCACAAAATTGACTGAGAATAGTTTTCTAATCTCTTATCTATGATAATTTGAAAATTCATAAAAAATATTAATTATTTAAACTATTTTTATAAACAAATTTAGAGTTTGGCTATTTTTTAACGAATATACTCAATGTTATTGCAAAATTGGATAAGAATATCTTTTTGATAATTTCTTGTTACGATGATTTTTAGGTATGTTACTTTCCAAATTGATTAAAATTGTTTATTGCTTATACAATATTGATAAACAAATTCAGAGGTTGTCAATTTTTTGACGAATATGCTCCTCTATTCATAGTTTTTTTTAATTTAAAAATTGTTTAAATTGTTTAAATAATTAATCATTGAAATTGTTTAAAAAAATGAAAAATAGCATATATCTGTAATTAATTTTAATGAAAATTTTAATTTTTTTAACTTTGATATTAAAACTGAATTTAAATGAGCTGAACATGGCCAATCCCAAAAAATAATTTTTGTTTATTTATTTGTTTATAACTTATAATTTTTGTGGTTCAATTATTCTTACCTACTATTAATTTTTTAAAGATATTTAAATTTTTTTTAATGGTGTCGCTGACAATTAAAAAAAAGTACATTTTTTTGTTATATAAAAAATTAAACATAATCTTTATCCGAAATACAAGAACATGAATCTGTTCGAAATTTAAAAATTATCTAATTGGAAAAATGAACGTCCGAATGTAAATTGCAAAATTGGATTTTTCTGGACAAATTAGTTTAGAGCTGACAATTTTGATCCGATTTGAATATTTTTTTTATGAAATATAAGTTAACTAAATATCAAAGATATCTGTCTACCCCCATTTTCTTTTATTTATCAACAAAATTCAAATTATTCTTTTGAATAATATTAAAGTTATTTCTTCGTTAACGATAGTCAAAAAGTGGGCTAATATTTTTTATTTACATCCTTTGCATTTTAAATTTATGTACATTTTCTACAATTCACTCGAGCTTTATTTTATTATCCTTCAGAGTTAAAAAAATTTGAGATAGTTCATTTATAGATGGAATAGTTTATCACCTCTTAATATCATTAGCGGACTATGTGGGCTTGAGTCATGATTGTACAATAATAGCGTCTCATTTAAGTGGAAACATTTAACAATTTGACATATAGTCAAATCCGCAAGATGACAGCCTGTAAAAAGTGGCATCGAAGGGTGAGAAGAGCTTGACATTTAAGTCGACGACACTGAGCTACTGGCATAATTCCAAACGATATCGATCTATTATGCCCCAGGCAATTCCATATTGTGTACAATGCACTAAAAAATGTTTTTGATTGAAAAAAAATATCTGCTCTGAAAAAATAATTTTTAATGATTTTAAGAATAGAAATTATGTCATTAGCAGCTTTACCCGAATGAACTAAAAAAAATTTCAAGGAATCTGTATTGTCATCAGAGAATAACAGAAATTCTTAATGTATTTTCAGACTAGATGGAATTATGAATAAAAAATTTTTACTTAAATTTTGTTCAGAACAAAGATCTCCTTCGCTCCGCTGGGAATCGAACAAAAGAACTTTTGATTGCCGACCGGATTCCCTTAAGATACTAGAGAAATCATAAGAAGAATCTTTTTTCAGAAATAAAAGCATTATTTTGCCAGGTGTTACAAGTCAAATTTTTTCAAGGAATCTGTATTATCATCAGAGAATAACACAAATTCTTAATGTCTTTTCAGACTAGATGGAGTTATGCAAGAAAATTTTTTTATTTAAATTTTGTTCCAAAAAAAGATCTCCTTAGCTCCGCTGGGAATCGAACCAAAGAACTTTCGATTTCCGACAGCGCGCTTTTCCCTTAAGCTACTAGATAGATCGAAAATGGAATCCTTTTTCAGAAATACAAGCTTTATTTTGCCAGGTGTTACAAGTCATTTTTTTTCAAGGAATCTGCATTACTATTAGAAAATAACACAAATTCTTAACGTCTTTTCAGACTGGATAGAGCTATGAATTAATTTTTTTTCTGAAAACAAATCTAGTCTGAAAAGACTTTAAGAATTTCTGTTATTCTCTGATGATAATGCAGATTCCTTAAAAAAATTTGAGTTGTAACACCTGGAAAAGCAATTCGAAACAATTTAATTTAAACAATTAATAATGATTAGATTCATCGGTAATAGTACTTAATTTTTTGTGGCGTTGCGAATGAATTAGAAATTTTTTTTAATTTCTTACAATTTCACAAGACCATTGGTCATTTTTAAATTAAATTTTCTTTTCAATGTTCTTTTCGGTAAAGTTTATGGAAATAAATAACATCAGAATTGAAAAAAAGCTTCCAATACTCAAAAACGAAAAATAAAAAAATTATCAACCGTTTTGGCCAATCGTGAAACACTTTTTTTTATATATTTGGTCTCTTATGCATTATAAAACAAAAAGCATGACTTTTTATTTAAAAAATGTTAAACTTACAAACAATAATTATTTTAACCATAGTTATTGTAATAATGAAATATTTTCTTGATTTCGTTTCTTACAAAAAAAAAAAATCATCGCTTTTTTTCTAAAGAACCTTCCTCGAAACTCTGTTTTGAATTTTTAAAATAAGCAAATAATCTTGAAATATATCTTCTTGTTTGAAAAACGTTTCCTTTAAGAAAATGATTTGAAAAATTTCAGCAATAAAAAAATTTACCCAGTTGAGGAAAAAACTATTTTTAATGCAAAATGGAGTTTTTAAATTACTTTAAGAAATTTAGTTTTTCAAAAATAATTAATCATTACAAATTTTCGTAGGAATGTTAAGTTAGCTTTTTCAAATATTTTTTTTTAATCTCCAAAAATTTACATATTGTTTTACATTTATTTAAAATCTGTTCCAATTACAAAATTTTTTTGAATCTTTGTTAAACATCTAAACCTTATAACATATTTTGAAATTATTCCAATTTTGCCTACATTTTTTTTATATTTGAAAAATTAAAAAACTTGCTTTATAATAATCTATCTATGATCTTTTTTGATAATTTTCAAAATATTTTGTACTGTTTTAAAATATTTTTAATTATTCTCTGAAAATAAATTGTTAAAAATAAAAAAGTATGTTTAATTTATCTAGCAATCTTACGAAATTTTTTATTAATTATTTGAAAGCTCTTTACAGTTGAAACAAAGCTCTAAAATTTTATTTGTAATTTTTCATAAAACATTTTCAGGTGTGCAAACTTTTGATTTCATTATTTTTTATATCTTTCGTTGTTTGTGATAGAAATTCGAAAATCCAATTTTATGAAAAAAAAATTCACGTGGCCAGAAAATTGATTTGGCCCGCATAAAACTTAGAAAATACAAAAAAAAAAACAATACATGCTATTAAAATTATAAACAAATTATCAATATCTCAGTTCAGCTAAAATAACTAATTTTCAATGACGACAAAAGAGAATTAAAAAAAAAAATAGTTACATTTTTAACTAAACTTATGAGTCTGATGAAAAAATGCATTCTCAAAAAAAAGTATAATAGTTAATATTCAACACAATAATATTTTAATTTTTAATAAAAAACTGTTCAATTCAACCATAAAATACAATTTTTCATCAAAAGAGTTGAATTTTCAACGAACAAAGATTTTTCAATCAATAAAATAATGAAAGCTCATCCAAAATGTTAAGTTTTTAAGTCACGAAGACGAATTTAAAAAAAAAGTTGACTTTAAAACGAAAAAATGTATGCATTATCTACAAAAATAATGGAATTTTTGACCAAAAAGATCAGATTTGAAGAAAATAAGTGAATTTTTAACTGAAAAAATATGAATTTTCTAGTAAAAATTAAATAGCTATATTTTTAGTAAAAAAATAATTTTAAAACAAAAAACAACCGAATTTTAAACAAAAATTTTTAAAGTTTTAATCAAAGAAATGAAGGTTATCTCAAATGATGTATCAGTATTTTTTAAAACTAATTTTTTAACCAAGTTATTAGTTACATTTTTAACCAGAATAATGAATTTCTTACCAAAAAAGATAAATTTTCCACAAAAAAAGATCAATTTTAAACTAGAAAAAAAAAAAAATTTCAACCGAAAGTAGAATAGAATGTTCAGTTACAAAAATACATTTTTAACAAAATAAAATAAATTTGCAAGGAAATAGTTCAATTAAAAAAAGATGAATTTTCAACCAAAAAGATTAAATGTATATAAAAAAACAATTTCGACAAAAAATGTAATAATTACATTTTTAGTTAAAAAAATTAATTTTCAATAAAAAAAATTTCAACCAAAGAAATAAAATTTCAATCAAAGATATTAATTTTCGACCCGAAAAAAGAACAATTTTTCTACAAAATACATGAATTTTCAACTAAATATTTTAAGTTTTAATGGAATTTTCAATCTAATGCATTAATTTTTGCCGAAAAAGGTTCATTTTCTACTAAAAATGCCATTTTCAAGAAAATAGATGAATTTTCATCTAGAAAGATAAATTTTCAAC